>VDFB02271358.1:643084559-643106353 GCA_007258455.2 Sequoia sempervirens
AAACCCTAAACCCTTATACCCCTACCCTTTATCTCTCTCCCCCTCCCCCCTCTCTCTCTCTCTCAAGTATCTCCCTCCTACCCCAACTCTCCCTTTCCCTCCCACTCCCTCCATATCTCTCTCTCAAGTCATAATTTAAAAAGAATATAATTTATATTTATATTAATATTAAAAATTAATTTTTAATAGAAGGGGTTCAACCAAACATGTTTAGAATGTTCGACCGAACCCCATTCAAATCTATTTTTTTATTGTATGTTAAATGGGTTCGGTCGAATAATGGTTCAGTCGAGCCCATATTTGACTGAACATTTTTTTTGTTCGACCAAACAATTGTTTGACTAAACCCACTTATTATCACCCACATCCTCTCAGGCACCAAAATTGCTCAGAATTTTGCACTTTGAAGCTCAATTTGAGAATGAAAATGGAGATCTCATAAACCCAACTAGTATCACGTTTCCCTTAAAATGAGCTATCCAACGAATATAATTTTAATACGTTTTGATTATATTATCTATTTGTTTTTTAAGTTTTATTAAATATAGGTTTTTCACCAAAAACAAAACTCTTTGTTTTGCACATGTGGAAAAATAGAAGATTATCAAAAAAAAAATTAAAAATATGAGTGCACTAGATATTGGAGTCCTTGATCCAACAAAAAAAATGATAATAATTTCAATACATACAATAAAAGATATGCGTTATACGGTCACGTTATGTCTGAATTGTAATTGATTTGACTTTGAAACTTGATTAAAGAAAGAATATTCAATAAAATACTATCTAACCAAGTGTAAGCACTAGATATCGGAGTTACAAATCTAAATTCAAAAGAATTAGAATTTTATCTTTCAAGGAAAAAAAGTTATACATTATACGGTGTGCATCACTTTTTAAAAATGTTATTTTTTGAAAAAAACCAATTTTCGTGGGAGATGGAAAAGAAGTGCAATCTGATTCCAAACATTTTGAAAAAATTTTTAGAATCTACAAACAAAATGTGACAAGACTCTAGTTTGCATCATCTTCAAATTCCTCACGGTTTAACCGCTATAGGTGCCCGAAGTGAAGATTTAGTTAAAAAAAAAAATTAGTGTCCAGTTTGGCCAAAAATTGTAAACCACTATTATGGGATCACCCTAGGTACTATCTACATAGTAATTGGGCATACTATTGGGACTTTCTAATTTTGTGAATTTGAAAGTTCCCATATTGGAAATTTTGCTCTATACACTTAGAAGTGCACCTAAAAAATCTACCTATGTGACCTATTTTGAAGGGTCATAATTTGGAGCCTATTGATTTTCATACAAAACCCATTTGTGGAAACACTAGTGTGACATATGTGAATGTGCATGTCAATTTTTCAGCTTCCCATGATGAGTTTTGATAGGATTTTTTAAAGCAAAGTTGGAAGGTTTTGACACTTTTATGTTGTTTGTGAACTCTCAATTCTACATAGTGGCCTCCCGTTCAAGCTTATATTTTGCAACTGGATGATTTTCATGATGAACGGATTTTTGATATCCATTCTCCATACATTCATGTACTCCCCTATCATATTTTAGAGTCTCATGATCTGATTTTCTATTTTTACCAAACCAAAAGGAAATGCAGTTTGTTCAGTTTTACTTTTGCATTTCTGACAATGTTTCAAGGTGGTCAACTTTGACCCCTAATATATCATGAAGAACAATGATTGAATCAAAGTCCTCTTGCACACGTATTAATTGTACCTAAATGAACCTATTTTTCCAGTGGCAGCCCTCCAAAAGTCGATTTGGTATTTTTTCAAGGTGATTGAGTGAGTTTTAATTGATTTTGAACAAGTGTAGTTGCAAAAAAGTTTGAGTAAGAAAAGTTCTTTGTTGATTAATATCTTTCACCTCATGATTTTTTTTGCTAAGTCAATTGTTTCACTCCATTCTTGGGTCAAATTTCTACATGCCTATAAGTTTTTATGGCTCCAAGAGGTCATTTGACTGATTTCCCATGGCAATTCTAGAGCCCACCTGGCTAGTTTTTCTCACTATTCAAATATGCTAGAAAATAGGTTTTAATGATAAACCAGCTCATCTTTTCACCTCAAGTGCATTCAGAAGTTGTTTCAAGTCAATTGAGCATAAAATTTGTTTGAAAACAAAAAAAAATTAGCCGGACCCACGTGGGGACCCAACATGCTTTACACAGTTATGAGGTTGAAATGTTTCCTTTTGATCATGAAAGCATTGGTGAAAAATAAAACCAAGGTCATTACTCAGTTGTGAATGGAAAAGTTTCAGATGTTGATAGAATGGAGGAAAAATGTTTATTGTGATGAAAATAGATTAGCAAATATATTAGGTTGTGTGGATCATCTTAAAGAGAAAAGGTGCATTTTACAAGGTAAATAGATGCTATGTAACAATACTTTCAAATTGATTGAAAAGCATGAAATGGGAAGGCTATTGATGAAAGTGTATTTGATAAAATGTGTTTAGCAAGGAATTTTAAGACAATGTAAATTGTTTCCATAAAGGTAATGAAATAGAGAAAATCCAAAATGTTGGCATCACATGTAAGACATAGGTATATTACTATTGTGCAGTTTCAGGAGGTAATGGCAAGCAAAGGGAATCTATTTTGTAATAGAATATTGCATAGGATGAGCACTCTACAACAAAATAATTTCCATAAGAAAGCCTAGAGGATGGTGTTTCACTTAAGTTACTGTGGGATATAGTCACAATAGTTTTCAATCTTGCTAAATAGTTTGAGCAACCACATAATGCTGAAAAAGAAAATATTTTATCAAAGTAATCCTTGTTCATGCTTCTTGATAATATGATGACTTATAAAGAGAATTAAACCAGTAGTATCATGCATTGAAGAGAGGGTTTCTAAAGCTAGAAGTCCTAAATGTGGCTACTAAGCAAAGCCAAGAGGAGTATACTTTTGTTTGGTATGAAAAGGGAAATGGAGACTCTTTGATCATGTGTCCAAATCAAGCATTTTGGCTAAATGCACCACCTACAAAGTGTTGATTATTGGATTTTTAAGAAAGGAAAGTTTGATAAATTTGTTAAGATCTTATGGTCTTTTTTAGAAAGGTGTTTTGGGATAAAAGTCACAACACTATTTAATCTAGCTAGATTGTTTGAACTACTACGTAATATTGGAAAGGCATATCTTTTATACAAACTAATATGTTCCAGTTCCTTGATTACCTAGAGACACATTTAATCTTTCAACAATGGTATTGGCATATAGCAATACCCAGTTGCGCCTCGTATTGATTGGGGATGCACCTAGAATGGAGATGCAACTCATTAAGTATTTTATGAATGTTTGGCAATGAGGAATATGGAATAGAAAATGGCTTGAATTAGAGATAGAAACAATTAGAGCCGCATAAAGTGAATTAGGTGTAGGGAATTTCAATGTGGAAATTCTTTGATAGGTTTGAATCTTTTAAAATGAGTGAAAATGAATATTTATTTTGGTGTTGCTTTTACTTGGAAGTTGGAAGTGTCTCGCATTCCTTCACAGTGAGAAGGGGGATCAAAAAGAAAACATGACAATAGATGATAAAAGGATAGCAACGCTGGAATTCTAGAAAGAATTAGTTGGAAGCAGTGGCAACACAAAATACCCTATACAGTCTAAATGGCCAATAATTGGAGGGTGTTTACTGATTTTTGAATTCATTGAGTATGAAGAAATTATGTCACATGGTGAAAACCAATCTGCCAACTTGACAAACATGCAAAACTCAGTGCCACATATGAGCACCACTCAGGGACCATCACTATTACTTCCATGAGGATTTCCTGCACAAGCACTTTGTTCACTTCCATAGCCTAATTTAAAGGCTAAGATAACCATGGTGTCTAAGAAAGAAATTCAACTAGAATATGCAGTTTATACTCTTGATGATCTGGTCAAGTACAATGTTGAAGAAATAAATCCATTAAACTTGGCGGCACATATTGAGGAAGTCCTCCCAGCCAAGAAAGAAACAAATATAAAGCTTCCATCGTGCATCTTAGAGGGGGGATCCAAAGAACAAATTGAAGCATCCAGAGAAGATTGGAATGACATTATATGTATTAGCATGGAGACTTGGAGGCGTTTACCATGAAGAGGGAAACCATGGCATGGGGGAAATTTTCATATTACATAGGACAACTGGTTGCATGGCATGCTATTGTCCCAATTGAAAGTGGCCAGACTAATGTTGCAAAGGAAGTTTCTACACCAGTTCAAGAAGTTGCTACAAGAAACATTACAATCTATGAATACAGTGAAAATGTATCAAAATTGTTTGAGGACTTCTTGCCACTATTGCCAAAGATTTGCATAGTAGATCAGATGAAGGCAAATCAAGGTTCGTGAGGAATTGCAAAGAGAACAATTAGGGAACAAAACAAATCAATGGAGGATAGTGGATGAGGAACACAGCCAAATCCCCACCATCCATCACTCATCGCTAGTTTGGATGGCTTTTTTCACTTTGAACGAGTGACAGGAAATGCTTTTTCTTCAATTTTCATCAGGCATTGCTTGTTGTCTTTTTCCTTTTCACTTTGGACGTGCGATGAGCAATGGTTGAAGAAGGAAAGGTGGGCCCGTGTGAGTTTGAAAGTGGAAAGGTTTAAAATATCAAAGCCTAAGGAAGAAATTTTTAAAAGGTCTTTTTTTCATCTAAAATGCAAGTATTCTAAAGGTGATGGTAAAGACACAATGCATGAGTAATATCTATTTTACCCGAGAAAATGTTTTTTTTTAATCTTTACCATTTTAAAAGAGTGCAAGAGAAAATATAAAGTGGTGAGGATGGGGAATGGGTAAAATATTTATCCATTGAAATTTTTAAAAAATCTCTACCATTTACAAAAAAAGGTAAATGTGAAATTTTCTTTGGGAAAAATGTAAAGGTGCACTGGTAAAAAAAATTTATTTTTGCCCGATAAGTGTTTTTTTTGTAGTCTTCACCTTTTTAAGGGCTAAGTCAAAATGCAAAGTGTGAAATGAAAGTGACACAGGGAGATGGTTTATAAAGTGAATCTATTATTCATTTTATGAACAATGATTTTATTAGCTGAAGGTGAAATAAGACAATAATAACAAAGAGATAAATAGAGCTTTCACTGGAAGAGAAAAATAACTTTTCAACTCTAGGGGAGCTGAGTGGATGATTTTCATCGGCAAAAGAATTTTTTGTTGAAAGAGTAAAATGGGAAAAATTCAATGGCAAAGTTTATTGCAAAGGAGGGAAGGGAGAAGAGAGGATTTTTAGTTTTCTTGTTGCAAATTAACGGAGATGAAGTTGCAAGTTGTCTTTTATAGATTCATTTTAGGGTTGCTCTTGTGTCTTCTATTTTCTTTATCTTTTGATTCTTCTCTCATTGTAAGGATTCAATTTTGAAGTCTCCAGAGGTCTAGGTAGAAATTAGCTCAAATTGGAAGCATATTGTAAATGATGTAAATGAATGGAACAATATATTGTCTTGGTTAGGAGTTATATGTAACAATCTTAAATTAGTTTTATAAAGTTACTGATATTGAAGCAAATTTTAGTTTTGATACAATACTCTCCTCTATATCCTATTTTGAAAATTATGAATGAAAATATCAAGGTCTTTTCATTTATCTTCAATGGTTCAGTTGAATGTATGGCTTTGTTTTGGCTTTAACTCAAAGAGTTAATTAAATGCTTGAAGGGAGTTATAGATTTGTAAAGAGTTGCATAGGATTTGATAAGAAGTTTTGTTTCAGGCATAATGAGTTCTCATATTGCAAAGAATTATGATAATAGTCCACATGTTTTTGAATTTAGTATCTGATATACTGGTTGTTGCATATTTGACTCCATTTACCCAATTGATGAAGCACTAATCCATTTGTGGACAATAATGAAACAATTGAGTTGATAATACTCCATATTGGGGATTTAAAATGAGAATAAAATGATAATTCATTAAATCTTCCAATTTTGATGTATGTGTTGTGAATAATTATTCATTTCCTCGCATTAGGTGGTTATTTTCTTAAAAGTCTACCAAGCCTTCAGTAAATAATATCTATTTGCATTTAGTAGGAATAGATCTATGTTGAAGTGTTCTTGAGAAATCAAAATATCAAATGAACACAATAAGGAACACCCTCCTTGGTCCCATAGAGCCTAAAGAGTAGGGGTAAGATCCTGAAACTCTTTACCTAATAGTTGGCCACTGGCTTTGAAGTTTCTTGAGTATAAAGGTTGGATGCCCTTTAGAATATTTTGAGGCTTAGTTGGAAGAAACACCAACACAGACCATAGTGTCAAAGAATTTCCCACCTACTAGCTAAGCTTTAAAATGACATGTAGCAGCTCCCTATTCACCAGCACAACACCCTCTATATATCTCACCACCAAATATTTTACCACCAATGCACAAATAGAATATTTTGATAGCATATTCTGACAACAAATATTTTGTGTAGGGAAAATAATATTCTTCCAATGGTATATGATATATTCCCCTAAAGGTTATTGCAAAATATTCATTGAAGAAGGTAGTATTCTAGTGTATCAGTCCTATAGTGGCCAAATTTAATTGAGTGAACTGTTGATATCAGCACTACATCAGCAATGACATGAACATCCCTTTGAAAAAATTTCTCCCCTCTCTAATGATAGTTTTGATTTTGCAATCCAACTTCAAAGGCTCATAACTCAATTGTTTGACCTCCATTTTTTAATTTTTTTTTTTTTTGAGGTATAATTTTGTGCTCTTCATAGTGGTGCAATGGGTTTTTTATTTTGGTTCCTGTATTTTTTCCAAAAATTACAGATTCTCATAGGTATTATTGATTTGTTCCTGTTTTGGGAACTTTCAGAGCTTTGTTCTTGCTCCTACATTAACATTTTGGGGTGATTTTTTTTTAAGTGCATAACTTTGTGTGTACTTTGTAGTGGTGTCATTATATTGATCCCATTCTATGAAAAATAATTAATTTGAGTTTGTGGCCAAATTTGGCATCTATAAGCACTAAGATCAAGTCCACTATTGTTTTTGACAAGTACCATCTATAATCACACTAAATATAAAGTGCCAAATCATATATTTTTGGGGGGTTTCTTGATTGAGTAATTTTGGGTAGGTAATATTGCAGTGGTTGATTTCTTTCTTTATCTTTTTGTGTGTTCTTGAGTGGGAAAATCTAAAATTGAACTCCTAACTCCATATAATTATGCTTCATGGAGAAAATTAGTATGGAGTTATCCAATGGGGAAGCTTGTCTAGGCTATCTAAAGGAAACCATTCCTTAACCTAATAATGCTAAAGAATTGGAAAAATAGGAGATTGATCATGAGAAAACACTTGGATGCATATGTTCATTAGTCTCATTTGATTTATAATTTTATGTTGAATTATGAAAAATAACTAAAGAGGCTTGGGAGAATTTTGAGAATTTGTATGGTAAAACTAATAAGATTAGGGGATATCATAGTGATAATTATTTGATGAATCTTGATCCTAAATGTTTTGACCACATCTAAGACTACACCTCCAAGATTAAGAAACTAAGAACATGGCTAAAATATTTCAATATTTATAAGGATGATTTATAATTGATTCTAAATGTGTTATCCAAGCTTAATCTTCAGTATTCAATTTTTTTTCTAGCTTTCATATCCATTAGCTTTCTATGATAGCATCATATTTTGATCCTAATTTTGATGACTTTGCAAATCTCCTAATTCAAGAGGAAGAAAAGTTAACACATATGGGTATAATCAAGTATTCTAAGTCACAAGCATTATTGGCTAGTGAGTCAAAGGTATAGAAAAAATAAAAAGAATCTTGATAAGAAACAAAATAAGAAAATTAACAAGCCACATAAAGAATCTAAATCCTCTCCCTCTAAAGGGGAATCATGTAAGAAGGAGAAGCCTACATGTGCATATTTCAAGATAAAAACATATGGTTTATAAAAGCACAACATATTGAATTCTCATAGCTAAGTTCCTTCCAATTTTGCAAAGCTCTCCCTTATTTCCCCAAATTGCCACCTGTTGTGCAGTTTTGCACACGCGCTCGACTTAGAGTAGGGACCCTCTTTTTGGGATGTCTTCAGACCTTTGGTTTTATTGGATTTGTCTTTTGAGGTCTTGAGATGTTGGTCTTACTAGCTTTGGTCTTGCCTTGAGGCTTGAATTGGTTGAACTCAGGTTTCTATCAAAATTCGGGTTTTGACCTGAGTCCGGGATTTTCCAGCTCTAGCGGATTCCCCAGGCCCTAGTTCATCGTCTGTTTACTGCTGAATTTTCGGAAATCCGGGTTTCTGCTTGAATCTGGGATTTTCCAGGCTGGGCAGATTTTCCCGAACTTCGTTAAAATTCTAGTTTCTGCCATTTCCGTGGAATTTGTGTCCTTCTAGATTTTCATTTGGCTTGGTTTTTTCCAAAGTCCGTTCTGGGCTCGGGTTCCCGGATTTCCTTGATACGTCTTGTTGCTCATTAATGCTCAAAGTACCTTCGCTCAGACATGATTTTGGATGGATTTAAGACCTTTTTAGCATCATTTTGATTTCATTCTTCACTTGCTTTCTACTTTGGCGTTTGAGAGTCTCCATTTGAGGTCCTGATTACTGAATTTGAGCTACCACTTGTGGATTGATTGAGCGCTGGTCAAAGTTTTCATTGCTAGCACATACGGTTATATAGTCACCTCCTCGAGCTTGAGCCTTGTTCGGATTCCATGGTAAATCATTGCTAGCCCCCCCTTTTTTTTGCGTCATGATTGAATCTTTTGAAGTCAATTGGTGACCATTTTAGGTCGGCCTTTGCTTGAGTATGATCTTATATTTATAGAGATGGGGTTTGACCTCGCTTTTCACAAGATTTCATCATTTTCCCTATGCATACCCTTGTTTACCAAATGATTAGATCGGTGTAGGTGGGCGTTCTGGGTAGGATCTTGCCCCTAGGTACGTAATTTGTTGTATTTAGCAAAGTTGGGGTTTTGGTGTTTTGCTCAGATTTGCTAGGAGTGGTTGATCCATCATGATTTTCACATCTGGAATTTAGATTAAATCTACTCATGCCTTGAGAAGTCTCGGTGTGCTTCGGCCTGACCATTTAAGGGTATTATTTCAAACCTCGAGCTTACCCTAGTTTTTTATGGTGGAAGGTCTAGCTGTCAAAATTAGGGCATCATTGTTTCACTGTGAAGATTGGTCATTTGAGAACTTTGGGGATTTCAATCCATGTGCATCTGAAATTCTGCTTATTGGCATCAATTTTGGGACCATTAGAATCCAAGTAGGAAGGTTTGAAGTGATCATCCGATTCTTTGTTCCTGTGTCAATATTCGTCAGATTTTTGAGGTGTCTGCGGAATTTCTGCGCACCCAGATTTTCCTGATATCTATCGAGTCCACGGAGTATAGCAAATTTTGGAGTATTTGAAACGTCCGTGAAAATCTGACCTGTCCAAATTTTTCTGGTTTTCCTACCCGGTTTCATTCTTTTCGATTCTCAAACCTAGGGCTAATGGGGTAAAGTGCTAAATGATGATTTCCTGTTGCTAATGGATGAATTTCATGATAATCTCATAGCCTTTTTCTCATACTAATGACTTATTTGGTGAATGATGTTTTGGCAGTAGGAATCTGTCTGGGTTGGATTTCTCTGAAATTCTGCCCCGACTAAATTTTCCCGATTTACCTTATTTTCCCGGATTGCTTCATTTTTTTGGATTTTCAAGGATTGATGAATTTGTGATGGATTTTAATTGCTTTACGTGGTTTTATGCTAACCCTTTGATTGGAATATTTATGATAGATGGGTGCTTATGGGGTTCTTTGTGAATGCAAGCTGAATCAAGCAAAGCTGTTGCAGGAAAATCTAAAGGAGATACGGAGGGGTCCTCCATTTCAAAAGCAGAAAGATTAAGATTGGATACCAAGAGTCAGCTGCCCGAAAGCAATATATCTTCTGTATGGTCTGAGGTCTCTGACACCAATGTTGGAGCATGGAGATATGAGGAATTCAAAGAAAGAATGGCTCAAAAGGATCTATTAGTCTTGAGGAATGGAATTATGAAGTCCAGATTGGTCCATGTGGAAGGATTCCCTCCTGCAATCTAGTGCTATGAGTTAATACTAGAGTGTGCTCGGCAGTATGACTTTGACACACAAAGGGTTGTCAGTACCGAAGGAAGAGTTTTAGCAAATTTCAATCATGTTTCTATTGCTCAAGCTTTTGACATGCCGGATTTGCCTTCTGTGTGTGCCTTGAACATGGACTTGGCCAAAACGTATTATGAGAATGAGCCCACCAAGGCTCAGCAGATGATTAATTCTTGGTTGGAGAGGCCAAAGTCACACTACTCCAAACTACCCAAACAGTTGCACAGGGTTAAATTCAGATCAGATATTTATGATGCGATCACATTTTTTAGCAGAGTGGCAGGTTTGAAGATTGCTGGGGTATTGGAAAATTTGATGGTCCATGTGATCAATAAAATTGAACAGGGTACTAATTACCATTGGGGAGGACTCATTAGTGCTGTGATTGACAGACAACTGAGGGATGTCTTGGAAACAAAGAGGTTCACTATGTCTTCCTATGTGATGTATGTATTGGCTAGATTCTACCCATACAGGGGTTTGAATCCAAAGGGGACATTTGGAAAAGATATAATTTATGATATATATCCGGAATTGCACTTAGGACACCAGGATTATAAAAGAGCAAACGATGCATTCACAATGCATATCACTAGGTTGCTTCAAAATGCGGAGCATGTGAGGTTGTCTGATGGAGCAAAGGAGTTGATAAAGAAGTATGGAGCTTGGTTCATTCAGTTTCCCACCTTCTCGTACATTAGAGTTGACAGATGTCAAGCCGCTCCATATAGGTTACCTAGGTATCCTACTGACCATATTGTGTTATTAGAGGTTGTGAGACAGATATGTGAATTTGATGCAATTGTCAAGAAGGAAAAGCATAAAACAGGTTTTGGTGGAGATTTCCCTCTCAGAATTGGTATAGCAGAGGTGTGACCTTCCATCCAATCGGCACATGTGGTAGGGGATGAATTGGTGGCTCACAGTTTCTCCTTCCACTCCAAGAGGACAAACTTTTATATCACCGGGGAAGCACAGAAAAAGGCCACCAAAGAATACCATCATAAGGATGACCTAGAAGACTATTGGGAAAATATCAAAGATGATTGAGGCAAGGAAGAAAAGGTACTCTAGGCTTCCAATTGATGTGATTAGGCAATACAATGTCAAGTTGATCCCCAACCAGTTAGAGGATGACGAGAATCTGGTGCAGGACCATGCATATGAGTCCGTTAAGGACAAATCAATTGGGGAGATAAAGTGGAACAATGATGAGGTAACTGAATTAGAAGACCTAATGGCCCCTGTCATGAAATTTACTACTTCATGGTTGAAGCATAAGGTTTGGGAGTTGGAAAGTGAGAAGGTACCCTATACCTTTAATTTAATGGGAAATCTCAATCCTATGTCCACTTCGGAAGAATCTGGGGAAGATGACCCCAAAGGGAAAACTAAAGGGAGCTCACCCTTCAAAATTAAAATTAGAGGCCCTAAAGAAAGTGAGCCAAAACCAAAAAGAAAACCAAAAGGGAAGAAAAGAAGTCGGGCCCTGAAAATAGGCGGGTCCTCTGAAGAGGAGGAAGTTGAAAAAGCAAAAGAAGAAGATGCTCCTCCACCGCCTAAGAAGACAAGGACAATTAGGGTTTCGAAGAGAAAAGGTCAGGACACCTCTAAGGATGAGACTCCAGTTGTGGATGTGGAAAGTTCAGGAGAAAATACAAAAGTTTATTCAAGGAGATCAAGGACTCCATCTCCTAAGGAGACTACGCAAAATATGGACCCTTCTCCGAAGGCACCAGTTGTGGAGCAACCTAAGGCTACTTCTCCTTCACCAAGCGTACCTGAGCAAGATACTCCTAAGGAGCATGAGACTAGTGGAGAGGCAGAACCTTTCAAGGAAGGAGAACTCTTTGGTGCGGCAGCTGAGCTTGAAGTTGAAGAGGAAGAAAAGCATCCTTCTCCATTAGTGCAATATGAGGATTCTCTGGAGAGTAGCAAAGGAAACGGATCACCTAAAAAGGAGGATATCCCTATTAGAACCCCATCGCCTGTGGAAGAAGAGGAACCTGAATTAGGTGATCAAGGTGAGCAGTCTCTTGAAAAAGAAAAGGATGAAACAGTAGAACCACATGAAGAGGTGAAAACAGATGAAATCCTAGTGAAGCTTGTTGTTCCAGAATGGTTAGAAAAAGAGATCACAAGGAAGAAGCAAGTCATTGTTGAAGACACCCCTCTAGATTGGGATGAGATGCTATCCAAGATCGGCAAAGGTAAGAAGAAAAAGATGGCCAAAGTTGTCTCAAAGATCGAAAGGGATGAAGCAAGTAATAGGTTCATTCACATTGCCACTCCTACCGCAGATAAAACTAAAGAGGAGGTTACTGGAAAAGATTATAGTGTGCAGACCATCAATCTTGGGCCAGCTTCTATGGAACAGGATATTGAAGAATATGAAGGGTCTAGTGCAGTGATAATAAGAAAATTAAGGAAGGAGACTCAGTCTAAACATGAGCTTAGAAAGGAAAATGAGAGGCTCAAGAGGTGTCTAGAAGATGTAATGAAACCTCTGCAATCTCTTCACCCATCTTTCTCTGCTACTCCTGGTTTCTTGCCCAAGGAAACCATTTCTGAAATTGAAAAGATGAAGGCCTCCACCCAGACTGCAATAGATTGGTTGAAGGATGTGCAAGTGAAAGGAGACAATGCAATAAAGGATGTTCTTTCGGTTGGAAAGGATGCAGTCAGAGCTAAAGACTTTTTGGAACATGTGCTATCTCAAGACAAGGAAGATATCGATCTTCTGTTGCAGAAGTCCAAAGTAATCATGGAATATGGAAAAGATCAGTTGGTTGTTGATGGGATTCTTCCTTCCTCCAAACTTAATGAACCTTGGGAATGGTTTGAGGCTTTGCAAATTCGGCAAAAGGCCATGAGGAAGATCCATAAACGAAAGAAGCTGATAGATGGTGACTTGACTGGGGTTTATGAGGGATGCATTGCATTTTTTTAGATTATGACTGGCAGGAGGAAAATTGCTCCTAAATACCTGAGCTTAGAGCAATTAAGGGAATGGTGGCATGATGTTTATGCTCCTGACTCTGAAAATGTAATAACAGGACACCAGCTGGATGATGCAGCAACCTACTTGGCGGTGATGGATAAGTATCAGGCTCACAAGGGTGATTGGGACAAAATTGTTAAACAGTCAAAAGAGGAGATTGGCTCCATCGAATGTCGGCTTAAGATCTTTCCCGTGCCACCTATCACCGATATAGATAATGTATTTTTGAAGGTTCGGGGATCATTGGCCCAGAGTAAGGATAAGGGAGGTGATAGTTAATGCCCATTTTGAAGATTTGTGCTTCCCTATTATTATAGGGCATGTATTGATCCGGGCTACATTGGGGAATGTGTCTAGGCCAACCTTGATGATGTATCGGCATTTAATGTGTGCCTTATTTTGGAATTCCTAAGGCCGACTTGTTTTGGTTGATTTATTTTGTAAATGTTTGGCTGGGCCGACATTGTCTTGAGAATTTGCTATAAAGGGCATTCTTGCCTCATTGTAAGGGAGCTAGAAAGATAATAGAGACAAGTTAGATCAGAAAAGAGCTAGAGCATTTTGTGATAGAGGTAGTAGTCAATTTCTTGAAGCAAATATTGTAACAGAACAGTGGAATTGTTGTAGCATTTTGGTAATCTAATACAATAGAAGGCATTGTGGTTTTCCTGGTGAAATCTTTTGTGTTAGCTATGTTGCATGGTTCTTGTTGTTTCATATTTCAAATTGCTTAAAGATTTATGATTTAGTGTTTTAGAGTTGGATTAGTTTGGTGAGTGATGTACATGATTTCATATTTGGAATGTTTGTAGCAATCTCTGGTCTATACTTCCAGTAACTATCTAATTGTAGTAGGCTGGTGAAGTCAACCTGGACCATATATCATTTTTGTGCTTAGTTCGATTGTGGATGAATATCTATGATTTGAAAATCTATATACCTTAGAAGATTGCACCGTTCTTGTGATATTGCATTGTGGGTTGATCAAGAATTGGTTATTTGAGATTGGTCCATTCCAGATATCTGTCATTGGCATTTTTCATTCTAGGAATAGTTTAGATCCTATTATATCTCCGCATCCTTATCTTTTTCTATTTTTTTATTGTCTGGTTAGATTTAGGACTTGAGATCATCATATTATAAGATCTGATAAATCAGAAAGATACAGTTTGCTTGTAGTAAGGTCTGATTGTGATTACCAGCATTTCACATATTATCTGAGTTGTTTATGCATTGTCATGACCTGACACCCGAGAGACCTTGGGGTGATTTTCGACAATTTATTATTGAAGATTATCTTTCAAGAGAGATAGAATATCATTTTATGTCTGAGTTGTTGCTGTGTAGAAAACATCATCAACACCACCACCATTTTTTTAACCACCTAAAACCTTTAGGTTTTTTCTTAAAATTTTTCATGTTGTAACTTTACTCTACTCTCACGTGTTTGTTGATTCTTTAAGACTTCCATTAAATCACTTCAAGCGAATTAAATGTCATTAATAATGAACATACTATCCACTACGTTGATTTCAACCTCTTGATGAGCTCTCCATTTAAAATCATGTGGTTTCATTAATCATTACAATTTTCACATTGGTACTTATATATGTATATATATGTTTTTTGTATAAATATATATCTTTTATATATATAATAATTAATGTATATATATATATATATATATGTATTTATATATGTATATATAAAAATTAATATATATATATATATGTATGTATATATGTATAGATGTTTATGTGTAATAATTATATATAGATATGTGTGTATACATATATGTGTATAGAGTCACATATTTATATAATTTTATATACATTTATGAATACTTACATACATACATTATATATAGAGAGAGATGAGAAGTCAAAACTACTTATCAATGGAATATAAACAAAGAGACAAGAATAGTCATAACCAAAAAAAATTGGAACATAAGGTACCATTTCACTTATGACTCAAGGAAAGCATTATAAAAATATAAGCAACAAGACATCTTTTAATATGTGTTTGTGTGAGTTCTTGTAGTTATGGTGCTCAATTTATTCTCCTAAATTTTCTCTTCCCTCTCTTTGATGATGCTCTCCCTTCTTTTTTGTGAGGGAAAAACTAATTTATTGCATCCACCTCATTAAAAAAAAATATATTTATTCTATTAATCATGGTATCATAAAACAATATAAATTATTCACTAACATTTCAAGGATACAAATTTCATATTTACATCTTTCTAACTAAATATCTAACTGATATTTTCCTTTCCTTAACATAAATATAGCAAAACATTCATAGTAAATGTTTACAAAATTATAGTTTTGGTATCACAATTTAAAACATCCATCAAGGTACTTGACTTAAAGTTGGATAAAATAGCATAGTCAACTTGGTCTAAAAATGGAGTGTGACACTTAGTGTTTATCTCCCCTTTGTCTATAAGTTCTTTATTTTTTTATGTAATTCCTTTATACTTAGAATGCTCATGTGTATGCTAAGAACTATGTTTTTTTATTTATTTATAATCCATACGAATATTAGGAAAATAAGGATTGAAATATAAATTATGATAGAAAATTTCTAAGTCTCTACTATCCTCTTGCAAATTAGGTAAGGAAAATATATAGTGAAAGCATTGGCTAAAATAGGAAAATTAGTTTTAAGCGAGAAAGAAAAATCAAACCATTATATATATACAACTTAGGTACAATATAAATTCATTAAGGAATGGAATGTTATAATGTGTGTGTATAATTATAAAGTAAGAATGAGTTCACATTAATGAGGGATCAATATAATTTTCACAATAATCACATAAAATTTCTTCACAAAGTGTTATAATGTCATCATGAAATGTAGAATAATGGCATGTAAGAGATATACCATCAAGAGGAGTTACAAGTTCATTTATAGGTGAGTGAGATAAAACTATATCATCCATCCTACAAGATATGTTTTAATGGATATTTACACTAGAGGTGTACTCACCAATATCAAAATTCAAAAGATCATCATTGAACCCATTGCTAGATGACATAATTGTATCTAGTAATTATGGATGTGTACTAATAAAATCCATGAAGTAATGAAAATATAACACATGATAAAATAAACTATCCATGGAAAAAAAATCCTTATCCTTATATAAATATGCCCTAAGGGTAAGTGCACAAAGATGGGGGGCCAAAAAGGGGCTTAAGTGGCCACTTTTTTTTTTAAATCAGGAAATACTGACCTTGGACGTGAAATTGAGGATAGTTACACTCAAATTTTTGAGATGCAACAAAAATACGGATCGAAGTGATCTGAGTCTACTTTCTAAACTACTAATTTATTTTGAAGATGATTGAGATTAAGGGGTTAAAAAGAGGGACATACAGAAATTGGTGTTATTTTTGTCAAAAAAACATAACATAGCAACTTTTGTACATCCTTAGCACGTTGAACCCTTTTTTAGTATTTTTAAAATTGCTTCAATGAGAAATTAGCTAATAGCATGTAGTTGATGCACGATTTTTCTAATAATTTTTTAATGAATATTTGATTTTTTACTAATTTTCTAAGTGGACACTTCTTGAAAAACATAATCTTGGTTGTTCTACCCCTACAAATTTTGGAAACTAATTGATTTTTATTTTTTATTTTTTTTATAGTTAAATAACTACGATATGGGGCAGCACCCTGTATTGCATCACTGCTAAGGGGCAGCACCCATCACTTTTGACTGGAGCTATGAACCAGTGAGGCCACATTCGAGGGACCCCATCCCCGCCATTGCATCTTGCCCCATTTTACCAGCTACCAAGTGAATTCTAAGTTGTTTGTTACATTTCACCTCGTACTTCTTTTTCCTTTGTACCTTTGTCCAAATTTCCCCTGACGCACCTTTACCCAAATCCTCTACACTCCCTCTAGTAATTTGGATTCCCTTTGTGGAAGTTATTCCTAAATTTCCATCTTTTACCCTATGATGACCTTCCTGCTAAGCTTCTACCAAGGCCTCTGAATCAATAAGATTCCCAATTTGATCCCTGCTGATTTTCTTTGGGGCTTTTCCAAGAGGAGTATCTCCAACAAGATCCATTGTAGAGGAAGTATTCATTGCCTTTGTAGTTATTTGGGAGTCACTTGATGGAGTCATGCCCAAGGTAGAATCAACATCTTTTGGTGGCATATCAACCTCTCCATCCAACCCAACATTTTCCACTGAGTAATGTAGGGGGTGGCATCTTTCCACCATGTAGCTTGGATTTCATGCCAAGGTTTTGAGCAGTGTGTAGCCATGTGACCAGTTCTAAAACATCGATGACACCAAAAAGTTAATCCCTCATAGTCAAGCAATTGATTCCATTCCATCCCCACAATTTTCAGAAGCACATTAGCAGGGAGATCTTTGGTTATGTTTATCTCCACTAGTATGCGAGCATAGGTAGTGTGCAGAAAGTTTGAAGATCCCTCATCCACCCCTAAAAACTTCCCCAGTGAACAAACAATGTCTTCAAAGCATGCATCGCACCAAAATTGAAGAGGAAGATTCAGTAGCCTTACCCAGACTAGAGCCAGATTGAAAGATTCTATGAGAGGATTAAAGGAGGGGTGCCAGGGTTTCAGTAATAATAAATGTTGATTCTTCCAACTCCATTGGTATTCATATAGGACCAAGTCTTAGTATTTTTCATCTTCAAAAGCCACTACGAAGAATCCCCTTGCCATGGGGTCAATCTTTACATTCCCCTTCAATAAAGGTTTCCAGAATTCCACAATCCATTCATGAAGCTCTGCTAGGCTTGGCCAGAACCCTCAAAATTTACCAACCAGCCCCTACTCTGTAAAGTAAGATATATTTTCAGCCACTTCCTTAGCAATCTCCCCCACAAAAGAAATTGTTGGGGAAGAGATAGCGCAATGAAGAGCCTTAGGAGCCTATCGTTCACCATATTCGTTGGCCTTCTCCCCAAATTTCTCCATCCAGACATTTTTCATCCCCCAATTCTTTTATGGATATTGATGTCAAGCAGCCGCCTGTCTCCCCAACCCCGGAGAAGACACAAGTCATCCCTTGGAGTCCCAGGCCAAATGTGTTGTTGCTTTTTCCTGTCCACAGTTCATCTTTTTTGATCCTTTTACTTCCATCGAGTATGATTGACTAGGGATTGATTGTCACCTCCCTTGATTTGGGCCAGATAAGGTCTCTGTAGAGGCATCAAAGGATTCCCTGGGTGTACCATTCATTGCTAGAAATTTTTTTTCTTCCTGTGAAGAGATCCTACCTTGCTTTCGCCAAGCCCCCCAATTTTGGTTTCTCTACACCCACCTGAGTGATTTTTTTTATTTTTTATTTTAATTTGTAGAATGGAGTCTAGTTTCTAAAAATGTAATTTATTTGAAATTTTGATGAACAGATAATTTATAACAAAAAAAATACTAAACACTACTTTTTTTCCAAAAAGATACACACAAACAAAAGAAATTATAGATGAAAGGCTTAACATTGTCAAAAAGTGAAAAAAAATATAGCATTGGGTAGCTAAGAGAGAACCTAACATTACACAAGTGTTTGATTTGTTCGACATTGAAACATGTGCAATCCTAACGATGAGCATGAACCCAATTATGTGAAATATTGTAGAATTTGCAAAAACACATCTCTGGTCGTTGGGAAGGCCCTCCAAGCCTTTGGGTTGGTATTCTAAGGAAAATACCAAGCCTAAGGCTTGGGGATTCCCAAATCAAGATATAATGTGCATGCGTTATAATTTTCTCATGTTATATCTTATCTTTGACATAGTTTTTTGTGTTTGTGCAAGACATGCCTAGCAAGACATAACATGAGCACGATATAACATGCTCGCATAATGTCTTGATTTATGTTAAATGCTACTCTATTGAATGTATGTTTATATATTTGTATGTTTGTATGTACATATATGCTTGTATTTCATGTATGTATGTATGTATGTATGTATGTATGTATGTATGTATGTATGTATGTATGCATGCTTATATGTATGTATGTATGTATGTATGTATGCTCGTATGTATGTATGTATCAATGCATCTATGTATGTATGTATTCCTATATTTATGTAAGATTGTATCTACATATGTATATGTATGCTTGTATGTATGTAGGATCATATGTACATATGTATTATGCTTGTATGTATGTATGTATGTATTTGTGTATGTCTTTAGAGGGAGGGAGAATTTTAAGAGAGAGAGAGAGACCTAAGAGAGAAAGAGAGGTGGAGAGGTAGTGAGAGAGTCTTGAGAGAGGGGGATGGGGTGGAAGGGAGAGTCTAAGAGAGGAGTGGGAGAGAAGGGGTTGGAGTGAGAGGGGCTTAGCTAGGTAGGGTGGGAGGGAGAGAGGGAGAGAGAGAGAGGGGGGGTGAGAGATAAAATTGAGAGAGAGGGAGAGAAAGAGAGAGTTATGTAGGTAGGGTTCCAAATGAGATACTTGAGAGTGTGAGGGGGGTGAGAGGGAGAGACTTGAGAGATAGGTAGTGAGAGGGAGTGTGAGGTGAGAGACCTAAGAGAGAGGAGGGGTGTGGGATGGGTGACCTAAGAGGGAGGGATAGATAGAGGGGGTAGAGTGAGAGGGACTTATCTAGGTATGGTGGGAGGGATAGATAGAGAGAGGGGGGAGAGAGAGAGATACCTAGGTAGGGCTCCAGAGGGAGAGACCTGAGAGAGGGGTGAGAGGGGGAGACCTAAGAGAGAGGGAGAGAGAGGGAGTGATGGAGAGGCAATGGGAGGGAGATAGAGATAGATAGAGGGAGGGAGAGAGAGAGGGTGGTAGGGATTGATTGAGTGATAGGTATGTAGAAATAGGGAGAGGGTAGATAGATACAATTAGAGAGGGTAGGAGAGAGGGAGGGAGAGAGAGGTGAGATGTATAGATAGATAGAAAGGGATAGGGGTTGATGGTATAGGGTTGAGGGATTAGGGTGGAGGACCTATAGGGTTGATGGTTTAGGGTATTAGGGTTTAAGGGTTGAGGGTAGAGGGTATTGGGTTGAGGGTAGAGGATAGAAGGTTTAATGGTTTAGGGTTAAATGGTTTAGGGTTGAGGGTTGAGGGTTGAGGGTAGAGGGTTTAGGGTATAGGTTTGAGGGTATATGGTTGAAGGATTAGATTGAGGGTCCACTATAAATGGTAGAGGGTATAGGGGTTGAGGGATTAAGGGTTGAGGTTTGAGAATTGAGGGTTAAAGAGGTTTAATATATATAGAATTGGGGTAGAGGTTGAGGGTTTAAGGGTTGAGGAGTTGAGGTTGAGAGTTTAAGGTTAGAGGTAGAGGATTGAGAGGTATAGGATTGAGGGATTAGGTTTGAGAGGTCCAATGTATAGGGTAGAGGTATAGGGGTTGAGGGATTAGGGTTTAAAAGGTTGAGAGTTGAGGTAGAGGTTGAGGGTTGAGGGTTGAGGTTTAAGTGTTAGGGGATTAATGGTTTGAGGGTTTATAGTTATAGTAGAGGTTTGTTGGGTTTTAGGGTTTGATGGATTATGGTTGAGGGTAGAGGGTAGAGGGTAGAGGTTTTAAGGGTTGAGGGTTGAGGGTTGAGGGTTTAGGGTTGAGTTTTTAAGGGTTTAAGGGTGGAGGGTTTAGAGTTGAGGGATTAGGGTAGAGAGGGAGGGATGGATGGATAGAGAGATGGAGGGAGAAGAGAGATAGAGAGGAGAGAAGAGAAGGGAGGGACATAGATATATAAGGGTTGAGGATCTAATGTATATGGTAGACAGTTGAGAATTGAAGGTATAAGGTTGAGGACCTATAGGATTGAGGGATTAGGGTATTGGGTTGAGGGTATATGGTTGAGGGATTAGGGTTGAGGGTACATATGGTTGAAGGATTAGGGTTGAGGGTCAAATGTATAGGGTAGAGGGTATCGAGGTTGAGGGTTTAGGGTTTGAGGGTTGAGGATTAAGAGATTAAGGGTAGAGGGTTGAGAATTGAGGGTTGAGGGTTTAATGTAAAGGGTAGAGGGTAGAGGGTAGAGGTTTTAATGGTTGAAGGTTTAAGGTTTAAGGTTGAGGGTAGAGGATTAAGGGTATAGGGTTGGGGGATTAGGGTTGAGGGTTCAATGTATAGGATAGAGGGTATAGGGGTTGAGGGAGTAGGGTTTAAGGGTTGAGTGTTTAGGGTTGATGGATTAAGGGTCAAGAGGGTGGTTGAGGTATTATGGTAGAGAGTTTACTTAGGTTTAAGAGTTGAGGGATTAGGGTTGAGGGTAGAGGGTAGAGGGTAGAGGTTTTAAGGGTTTAGGGTTTAAGGTTTGAGGGTTTAGGGTTTATGGTTTAGGGTTGAGTGTTTAATGGTTTAAGGGTTGACGATATACGGTTGATGGATTAGGGTAGAGAGGGAGGGAGGGATGGAGGGAGAGATGGAGGGATAAGTGAGATAGATAGAAGTAGAGAAGAGAAGGGAGGGACAAAGATATATGATGGTTGAGGATCCAATTGATAGGGTAGAGGGTTGAGAATTGATGGTTTAGGGTATTTGGTTGAGGATATAGTTTTGATGGATTAAGGTTGAGGGTACATATGGCTAAAGGATTAGGGTTGAGGGTCTGATGTATAGGGTAGAGGGTATCAAGGTTGAGGGTTAAGGGTTTGAGGGTTGA
>VDFB02271358.1:643106453-643180071 GCA_007258455.2 Sequoia sempervirens
GGAAAATGTAGTTGAATTTGGTTTTACACCTACAATTCGCATATGCTTGAAATTTTCTAAAGCCTTTTCAATAAATCTATTTTGTGCATATCTTGCAATCATTATAGTTCATGAGGACATATTTCATTGAGGTATTTTGTCAAATAGTTATACCAAATAGTTGATTGCCATGTCTATGCTACCAAATTTTCCATTTATGTCTCTAAAAAATTGGAATATACTCTTCCCACATTGATAGATCTTTGAATCAATTTTGGTTTTCATCTCTATTTCTAAATTTACCTCATCACTTATCTTGTGATATATTATAAATTTTTAATTGATTAGTCTACCTACAAGGGATTCTAACCCTTCTCTCCACCATCACAATACTCTCTATTCAAGGCTAAGTTAGCAACATTGGGAAAGGTGGAACCTATCTTTCAATCATGGCTCAAAATGGAATCATGGAAAAGGCATTTGAATTGTTTTACAATAATTTCATATAAATGTATGAAAAATGTGATAGCATTAACAAACTAGTGAGCTTAGAAACCTAGTGAGCTCACTAGCTTGCTAATTCAGTAGGGTTGACAAGCTAGGGGTAGCGTATGCCTCGTAGAAATGAGGCATCATGGTCACTACAAGTCCCCATTTCTATGAGGCATATGCTGCCCCTACCTTGTCAACCCTACCAATACAGTAGGGTTGACAAGGTAGGGGAATTGTATGCCTCATATAAATGGTCTCTCATGGTGATGTATATCACCGTGAGACCCCATTTCTATTATATCACTGTGAGACCCCATTTCTATGAGGCATATACTACCCCTACCTTGTCAACCCTACCGCATTGGCAAGCTAGTGGAGCACCCTAGCTTGCTAATGTGCAGGGTCAGGGACAAGGTAGTATGCCCTGCAAGTGGGAATGGGGACTATCTGGGATTCTATTCTCATGAGCAGCATACACACATCCCCTCACTCTTCAAATCTGCCACTGGAAAGCTGCTGGAGTCCCTGACATCATGAGATGTCTCACCCTGTCAATCCTAAACACATTGGCAAGCCAATGGTGCTCCACCAGCTTCCAAATGTGGTAGGGGTTGAAAGGTAGGGGGTAGTGTATGCCTCATAGAAATGGGGACTCATTTACATCACTGTGAGTCCCCATTTCTATGAGGCACACGCTGCCCCTACCTTGTCAACCCTACCGCATTGGCAAGCTAGTGGAGCTCCAATAGCTTGCCAATGTGGTAGGGTTGACAAGGTAGTGGTAGCGTATGCCTCATATAAATGGGGTCTCATGATGATGTTTCCAATGCAATAGGGTTGACAAGGTAGGGGCAACATATGCCTCATAGAAATGGGGACTCACAGTGATGGATACTCAGTGTATGCCCATTTCTATGAGGCATACACTACCCCTACCTTTTCAACTCTACCGCATTGGCAAGCTAGTGGAGCGTTGACAAGCTGGTGAGCTCACTAACTTGTAGCTGATTACCTTATCTATGCTACCAAATTTTCCATACATGTCTCTAAAAAATTGGAATATACTCCTCCCACATTGATAGATCTTTGAATATATTTTGGTTTTCATCTCTATTTCTAAATTTACCTCATCACTAAACTTACCTCATCACTTATGTTGTGATATATTTTAAATGCTTCCTTCATTATTCTACCTACAAGGGATTCTAACCCTTCTCTCCACTATTTCAAGACTCTTTATTCAAGGCTAAGTTAGCAACATGGGGAAATTTGCAACTTATCTTACTATCATGGCTTAAAATGGAAGCATGGACAATGCATTTGAATTGTTTGACAATAATATTTTCATATAAATGTATGCAAAATGTGGAAGCATTGACAAGCTAGCGAGCTTGGCAAGCTAGTGAGCTGACTAGCTTGCCAATTCAATAGGGTTGACAAGGTAGGGGAAGTGTATGCCTCATAGAAATGGGGTCTCACAATCACCGTGAGTCTCCATTTCTATGAGGCATACACTATCCCTACCTTTTCAACCCTAACACATTGGCAAGCTAGTGAGCTCACTCACTAGCTTGCCAATGCAGTAGGGTTGACAAGGTAGGGGCAATATATGCCTCATAGAAATGGGGTCTCACAGTGATGTATTGAGACCCCATTTCTATGATTCATATGCTACCCCTACCTTGTCAACCCTACTGCATTAGCAAGCTAGTGAGCTCACTAGATTTCCATCACCGTGAGACCCCATTTCTATGAGGCATACACTACCCCTACCTTGTCAACCCTACCACATTGGAAAGCTAGTGAGTGAGCTAGCTTGCTAATGTAGTAGGGTTGACAAGGTAGGGGCAATGTATGCCTCATAGAAATGGGGTCTAAGGTGTTTTATATCACCACAAGTCCCCATTTGTATGAGGCATACACTGCCCCTACCTTATCAACCCTACTACATTGGCAAGCTAGTGAGTGAGCTAGCTTGCCAATGCGCACATGGTTTTTCTGATGGAATGCCTTAAATAAATGTGGTAATGTGCATGCCACGATTGCAAGATAGGCTCAAAATGGAAGCATGGATAGGAAATTTAAATTGTTTGAAGCCTTAAATGACATATATTTCATTTATTTGTATTGATTCATTTTTTAGGAACTAATATTTGTGTCATTGCCATGCTATAGGTAAAATTATTCACCATGCCAAGGAAATGAACAAGGAATAAACTAATAGACAAAGAGTATGAAACCAATAAATAAAAGGAGAAAGAACGGGTGAGGGAATATCTTGAAAAGAAGAAATTGGATACGATTGACGAAAACAAGCCAATTAAAGAGGAACCTCAACCTTCATAAAGAGGAAAGGCATTGGCAGCACAATGGGAACGAATGTGAAAGCATCATGGTAAGAAAAACTTGAATACCATATTTGGAGACACACCTTCTACCATAAGTGAATATGAAGGGACACTATTAAGCACAAATTAATATGGAGGGACACCATCTACTGAAAATGAATATGGAGGGACAACATCTACAACAAGTGAATATGGAGGGACACCATCTACCATAAGTGAATATGGAGGAACACCATGTGATTTGGTTATTTAGAAGATTCCAGTGTATCTTTTTATGTCCATGTTTCGTGACAATATAGTGTATGAGTAAGCAAGGCATACCCATAGATCCTAATGGTTGGACATGAAATTCAAGCTATGCAAGGACATATTTCCAGTTGGAAGCATAGTTTGAGTGGTCTACTTTGTAGATAACTACACTCTATAGCTACAACGTGAGGTGCAGTCACAATATTACAACTCCACACAGGTTTTGATATTTGTGCACATAGCATTTGTTCATGCAGCTGATAGTATAGAGTACCAAAGGAAGGTATTGAGGGAGTGTCACTTTTCTATTAGTGATGATCACACACATTCTCCAGAGTTTGTGCAAGGTTTCTTCTAGATGTTCTACAGTTATTTGGCTCAGAGGGGCATAGCATATGGTTGGCATATAATATGGTCAGATAATTGTGTAGCACAGTTTAAGAACTCGTGCATGTTCTACTAGTTGTGCAGGATGCATGTCATTAGAAGTGTTCAACATATGTGGAACTTTTGTGAGGCTGGGCATGGAAAGGGGGAGCATAATGGTACAAGAGCATGTGTGAAAAGAGCATTAGCATGAGAAGAGTTAAAGTATAAAGACAATGCAAAGTTGATAAATGCAAAATCAATCATTGAGTGGTTTAATGTTTTGATGGGTCCAGGTAATGAAGGTACATCTTCAGTTCATAGATTGTTTTGGTTGATGGATGATACTAACATTGCACCATATGAGTATTTTTGTACATAATAGGATCGAGTGAGCTACACTCTTTCCTTAGCTCAGATGTAGGTTCATGGAGTATCAATGCATAGAAGATGGCATAATTTTGTTCTTCATGTGCAATGCAAGCCTAGGATGATTATGAGTCAAAGGAGTGGGTTGAGAAATGTTCATTAAGTTATCTTAGCCCACTTCACATGTATCGCCCTCCAATAGCATTGGAACTAACACAGATGGATTCATCGGTTGACTTTGACCACATATCATATCTAGTTCAACCAGGTAATATATCTACTTATTTTTTAAAATTCCTATTATTATCTTACTTTGTAGTGTATTTGTAATATTAACTAATTTCAACATATTTGTTACACATATCAATGCAGGGCATGTTTATGTAGTTATTTCAAATGAAGACAATGAAGAGGGAATTAACTATTACTTGTGTCATTGTGTTGAGGCTAAAATAAATTGGAGACTCCAATTATAGATGGAGAAAACATCGAATACCCTATAGGCTCAGTTGTTGTTACTGGAACATGGCTTAGAAGGTACCCACATAAGAGTGTTAAATATTGGTTGTTTCAGGACTTTGACACACATTGGAACATTCTTCATTACTCGAACCTTGTTGTGACATCCAATGTTCATTTGACCAAATATGGGGGTAGACCTTTGAACAAGACCTTGTGGAAGGTCCATGAGTCTAACCATGAGGCAATACTTGACACAATAAAGAGTAGAGTAGGCTCAGATGGTTCGTTGGATTAATTTGTAAGTATACACATTAATTTGTATGATGCTAATGATATGATCCCAATTTTATCATCTTATTTTAATTTTCTTATTTGTAAGTAACCTACTAAAAATCAATTGATGTCCCCTTGTAGAAAATGCTAATTTATGAGCCATCCAAGAGAATCTCAACCAAAAAAGAAATTCAACATCCTTATTTTGATGATCTGGAAAAATATCAATTATGATTTTAAGTGATTATAAAAGTGCATGTGAAGCTTAGTGAGGTAATTTCAAGTGATTTAATTGAAGTTAACCTTATCATGAGAACCTATGATGTAAACATTATAAGAGCATCTCTAATTTCAAGTTATTTTATTCATGAAAGGTGTTGTGTGCAATAGGTATCTTGGAACTCCCAATGAAGATGTATGGCTAGGAGTGACTAAGTTATGAGACTTACATGCCTATCCTCAATGGAAACATAGAGATTTATGCCTTGCTATTCCTGACTTGGAACCAAATGGTGTGGATTTTTTGTCTGTAAGTTCCTTCCATCTATTTTCATTTCATTTCCATTTTGGATGCTCTTTCTTTTTCTTCTTTTACTTTGCCTATTTGTAAGTAAACTACTAAAAATTAATTAGTTCCTCCTTGCAGAAAATGTTGATATATGAACCATCCAAGATAATCTCAACCAAAAAATCAATGCAACATCCTTATTTTGATGATCTTGACAAATCTCAATTCTGATTTTAAGACATTATAAAAGAGCGTGTGAAGCCTAGCAAGGGAATCTCAAATTATTCATTTGAAGATAACCTCATCATGAGCACCTATGATGTATACATTATAAGAGAATCTCAAATGTATGAGTGACATTGTAAAAGATCTATGATAACGGAGTACCTAAGGCATTGTGCCTACAAGTACAAGCACTTAGGTTTCAGAACAGTGTATGAAGCATATTAGACAATTGTAGCACAAACAGAAGAATTAGGACAGCCAAATAAATCTCATTTTATTGTAAACATCATATTATTAATATAGTGAGTGTAATAACCATTGATGGTTACTAATCATTATTTTTCTTCTTTTATTCTCTCCCTATTATAACTAGCACCAATTGACTAACTTATTATAAAAACTTCATTTATTAAAATAAATCAACCTAATGATTATATATCAATATCAATAGAGCATAAAGTTTATTCAAATAAACATTTTTAATGATATTTACTCAAATTTTGAAATTTATTGCTGCCCTCAAACATTTGTAATTCATGCAACATAATCCCTAAAAGTCCAAATTGCAAAATGGTAGCAATCTTTGACAACTTGTTACCTAGATACTGTATTAGTTATGAGAATTTTGTCTAAGGCATCGGGATCATGTAGGGAACCTCTACAATAACCTCTCTTAGTTTTTTTTATCTTGGAGTCATTTTTATGTGGTGTCCAATTTTGTCTTGATGGAAAAAGTGTCAATTGCAAACAGTGTAAAGTTGCAAAGTGGTGCAACTTTTGTTCTGCAACTCGTGTGACCAAACAAATTGTTCCAATGCATCAAAATGGGTATTTTTATGCTAGTAATTCTCCTCTTTCACACCCAAACATAGGTAATCACTCTGAGCTATGTTCAACTAGCCCTATCCCTTAAGGGTCCAAAGTGCAAAACGGAAGCAATATTTGACAAGCTATTAGTTGAAAATTATGATACTTACGAAATCTCTATCTAAGCTTATGAGATCGTGTTGGGCCCCTCTACAATAACCTATCTCGGTTTTTTATCTCAGAGTCATTTTCTCATGGTGTCTAGTTTTGACTTGATGAAAAAAATGTCAAATGCAAGCAGTGTAAAATTGCAAAGTGGTGCAACTTTCATTCTGCAACTCATGTGACCAAAAAAATCATTCCAACGCATCTAGATGAGTATGTTTACACTATTCATGGTCCTCTTTCACAACCAAACACGTTGAATCACTTTGAGCTACGTTCAACTGGATCGGTCCCTTAAGGGTCCAAAGTGGAAAAGGGCAGCAATCTTTGATGGGCTATTACTCAAAAATAGTGATGCTTACAAACTCTCTATCTGAGCCTACGAGATCATATTGGGCCCCTCTACAATAACCTCTCTTGGTTTTTGTTATCTAGGAGTCATTTCCCTATGGTGTCTAGTTTTCACTTGATGGAAAAAGTGTCAAATGCAAGCAATGTAAAGTTACAAGGTAGTGCAACTTTCGTTATGCAACGCATGTTACTAAACAGACTGTTACAATATTTCTAGATGGGTACATTAACACTAGGCATGGTCATCTTTTTCACTCAAACACAAAGAATCATTTCAAGCTACAATCAACCGGCTCGATCCCTAAATGGTCCAAAATGAAAAAGGGTAGCAATCTTTGACGGGCTATTACTCAAAAACTATGACATTTACAAACTCTCCATTTGAGCCTACAGGATTTTGTTGGGCCCCTCTACAATAACCTCTCATTTTTTTGTTATCTCATAGTCATTTTCTTGTGGTGTCTAGTTTTCACTTGATAGAAAAAGTGTCAAATGCAAGTAGTGTGAAGTTGCAAAGTGGTGCAACTTTCGTTCTACAACTCATGTGACTAAACGGACTGTTCCAACATGTATGAAAGGGTACATTTACACTAGACATGGTCCTCTTTCATACCCAAACACATGGAATCACTCTGAGCTACGTTCAACCAGATCGATCTCTTAAGGGTCCAAAGTGCAAAAGGGCAACAATCTTTGACGGGCTATTACTCATAAAATGTGATGCATACAAACTCTCCATCTGAGCCTACGTGTTCACATTGGGCCCCTCTAAAATAATATCTCTTTGTTTTTGTTATCTTAGAGTCATTTTCCCATGGTTTCCAATTTTCACTTGATTGAAAAAGTGTCAAATGCAAGCAATATAAAGTTGCAAAGTGGTGAAACTTTCATTTTGTAACTTTTGTGACCAAACGGACTGTTCCAACACATCCAAATAGGTATTTTTACGTTAGGAATGGTATTCTTTCACACCGAAACACATGGAATCACTTTGACATTCAATTGACTTGATTTGTTAAGGGTCCAAAGTGGAAAAGGTTGGAAATATTTGACTGGATATTACTCAGAAACTGTAATGATTACAAACTCTTTTTTTGAGCCTACAGGATTGCATTGGGCTCCTCTACAATAACCTCTCTTGGTTTTTGTTATCTTAGAGTCGTTTTCCTGTGGTGTCCAATTTTCACTTGATGGAAAAAATGTCAAATGCAAGCAATATAAATTTTCAAAGTGGTGCACCTTTCATTCTACAACTCATGTGACCAAACAGACTATTCCAACATGTTTGGATGGGTATGTTTACACTAGCAATGGTCCTCTTTTGCACCCAAACACATGGAATCGCTCTAAGCTACGTTCAATCGGCTCGATCCCTTAAGGGTTCAAAGTGCAAAAGGGAAACAATATTTGATAGGATATTACTCAGAAATCATGATGATTACAAACTCTGTCTGAGCCTATGGGATTGTGTTAGGCCCCTTTATAATGACCTCTATTAGTTTTTGTTATCTCAGAGTCATTTTCCCGTGGTGTCCAGTTTTCACTTGATGTAAAAAGTGTCAAATGCAAGTAGTGTAAAGTTGCAAAATGGTGCAGGTTTCGTTCTACAACTCGTGTGAAAAAATAGATTATTATAACACATCTGGATGGGTACATTTATATTAGGAATGGTCCTCTTTCGCACCCAAACATGCAAAATCTCTTCAAATGAGCTATGTTCAATTGGCTCGATCCCTTAAGGGTCCAAAGTGAAAAAGAGAAGCAATCTTTGATGGGTTATTACTCAGAAATCATGATTCTTACAAACTCTCTTTTTGAGCCTAAAAGATTGCACTAGGCCCCTCTAGAATAAACTCTCATTTTTTGTTAATCTTGGAATCATTTTTCCATGGTGTCTAGTTTTCACTTGATGGAAAAAGTGTCAAATGCAAGCAATGTAAAGTTGCAAAGTGGTGCAACTTTCATTCTGCAATGCATGTAACCAAATGAATTATTTTAATGTGTTCAGGTGGGTATGTTTACACTAGGCATAGTCCTCTTTCGCACCTAAACACGCAGAATCACTCTAAGCTACGTTCAACCGGTTTGATCCCTTAAGGGTCCAAAGTTCAAAAATGAAGCAATATTTGATGAACTCCCTATCTTAGCCTACGGGATCACATTAGGCCCCTCTCCAATAACCTCTCTCATTTTTTGCTATCTTGGAGTCATTTCTCCATGGTGTTCAATTTTCACTTGATAGAAAAAGTGTCAAATTCAAGCAATGTAAAGTTGCAAAGTGGTGCAACTTTCATTCTTCAACTCGTGTGACTAAATGGACTGTCCCAACGCATCTACATGGGTATGTTTAGGCATGGTCCTCTTTCACACCCAAACACACGAAATCACTCTGAACTACGTTCAACCAGCTCAGTTCCTTAAGGAGCCAAAGTGCAAAAGGGAAGCAATCTTTGATAGGCTATTACTCAAAAACTGTCATGCTTACAAACTCCTTATCTGAGCCTACAAGATTGCATTGGGCCCCTCTACAATAACCTCTTAGTTTTTATTATCTTAGAATTTTTTTCTATGGTGTCCAGTTTTCACTTGATGGAAAAAATGTCAAATACAAGCAATGTAAAGTTGCAAAGTGGTGCAACTTTCATTCAGCAACTTGTGTGACCAAATAGACTATTCTAACGTATCTGAATGGGTAAATTTATGCTAGGCATGGTCCTTTTTTGTACCCAAACATGCGGAATCACTCTGAGCTACATTCAACCAACTCGATCCCTTAAGGGTTCAAACTACAAAAGGGAAGAATTTTTTTATGGGATATTACTCAAAAATGGTGATGCATATGAACTCTCTATTTGATCCTATAGGATCATGTTGGGTACCTCTACAATAACTTCTCTCATTTTTTGTTATCTTGGAGTTGTTTTCCCATGGTCTCTAGGTTTCACTTGATGGAAAAAGTGTCAAATGCAAACAATTTAAAGTTGCGAGGTGTTGCAACTTTTATTCTACAACTCATGTGACCAAATAGAATATTCCAATGCATCTAGATGGGTGGACTTATGCTAGGCATGATTCTCTTTTGCACCCAAATAAGTCAAATCACTTTGAGCTATGTTTAACTGGCTCGATCCCTTAAGGGTCCAAAGTGCAAAAGGGAAACAATCTTTGATGGGCTATTACTCAGAAACTGTGATGCTTAAAAAATCTTCATTTGAGCCTATAGGATTGTGTTGGGCCCCTATAAAATAACCTCTCTCAAATTTTGTTATCTCAGAGTTGTTTTCCTGTGGTGTCCATTTTTCACTTGATGGAAAAAGTGTCAAATGCAAGTAGTGTAAAGTTGCAAAGTGGTGCAACTTTCATTCTACAACTCATGTGACCAAACAAACTATTTCAACACATCTAGATGGGTATATTTATGCTAGGAATGATCCTCCTTCACACCTAAACATCTAGAATCACTTTGAGATACTTTCAACTGGCTCAATCCCTAAGTGTCCAAAGTGTAAAAGGGCAACAATTTTCTACAAGCTATTACTCAGAAACTGTGATGCTTACGAACTCTTTGTTGGATCCTACGAGATCATTTTGGAGCCCCTCTATAATAACCTCTCTTAGTTTTTGTTATCTTATAGTTGTTTCTTGTGGTGTCCAGTTTTCACTTAAAGGAAAAAGTGGAAAATGCAAGCAGTGTAAAGTTGCAAAGTGGTGCAACTTTCATTTTGCAACTCATGTGATCAAATGGAGTATTCCAACATGTCCAAATAAGGACATTTATGCTAGGAATGGTCCTCTTTCACACCAAAACATGTGGAATCACTCTAAGCTATGTTGAAGCAGCTCAATCCCTTAAGGGTCCAAAGTGAAAAAGGGCAACAATCTTTGACGAGCTATTAGTCAGAAATTGTGACACTTACAAACTCTTCATCTAAGTCTACAAGATCATGTTGAGCCCCTCTACAATAACCTCTCTCGGTTTTTTATCTCAGATTCATTTTCCTATGGTGTCTATTTTTCACTTGATGGAGAAAGTGTCAAATGTAAGCAGTGTAAAGTTACAAAGTGGTGCAACTTTTATTTTGCAACTCGTGTGACCAAATGGACTATTCCAATGCATCTAGATGGGTACGCTTACACTAGGCACAGCCCTCTTCTACACCCAAACATGCAATATTGATCTAAGCTATGTTCAACAGGCTTGATCGCTTAAAGATATAGTTGGACTAGGTGTTGGCCAATAGAAAAATTCTTGGCAATATATCCACCCACTCTACATAGGCAACTAGAATTTCCCCCAACTATCTCCTTACCATATCCTCTATTGCTACTTACTTTCCACCCACCCAACTATATTTCCATGCAGGGTGGGAGAGAACTATAGTTGGGTGGGAGGAACCTTCTATCTCCCCGCACCCACCCCATTGTTTCTCACCCACCCGTTAATCTTATATTCACCCACAACTAGAATCCCACCCAACCCTTATGGGAATTATAGCTAGGAGTTCCATGGTTATTGTAGGGGGTTATATTGCCAACCCTGATGGGGTGAAGAGCCACAATAGAAACCATTCATCAATTATAGTTTGAATTATATTCCAACTTCAGATCATGATTCATATTATGTAATAGACTGGTTCATGTGGGACCCTTAGTATCTAAAGTGCTACCAAGAACCCAATTTAGGGGGGTGGGAAACTATAGTTTCAGCAATAGAACTATATCTCTTAATTAATCAGTCTGCTAGCAACTCTATATCCTCCCACCCAAGGCCAATAGATTTGTACCAACCCCACCTATGGAACTTTGTCCCTCCCTAAATTTTTCAATTTCATGAGTATGAATTGTCTTACTAGCAGATAGCATTCTCTTGGTATTGAGTGTTCCAGTCAAGTGCCTATGCCAGTCAAGTGCCCGTGATTTCATCAATCGAGTGCCTATGAAATGTTTGTATTGGTAGATGATACCAAATACAACCACCTATTATTGTTCCCTATGCACCACCTGGTAATTATAGTTTCCTATGCAAGGTGGGTGATCTAGTTGTCCAAGCACCTACCATTTTTCCATTATGGTCAATCAATCATTTAAGTGTTGCCTAGATGTGTGACTGACTTTGTTCACTCTGGTGGATGTGGATTTCCACTCTAATAAAAGACAATAATATTTGATGGTCTATTACTCAGAAATCATTATACTTACAAAATATTTGTTTAAACCTAAGAGATTGTGTTAGGCCCTTCTAAAATAACCTCTTTCATTTTTTGTTATTTTAGAGTTGTTTTCTCATGTTGTCTAGTTTTCACTTAATAGAAAAAGTGTCAAATAAAAGTAGTGTAAAGTTGCAAAGTGGTACAACTTTCATTCTACAACTTGTGTGACCAAAAATATTGTTCCAAAGCATCCAAATTGGTAAATTTACACTAGGAATGGTCCTCTTTCACACCAAAACACATAGAATCACTCTGAGCTACATTCTACTAGCTCGATCCCATAAGGGTTTAAAGTGCAAAGGGGAGTAATCTTTTATGGGTTATTACTCAGGAATCATGATGCTTATAAACTCTCTTTCTAAGTTTATGGGATCATTTTGGGCCCCTCTATAATAACCTCTCTCAGTTTTTGTTATCTCAGAGTCATTTTCCCATGGTGTTCAGTTTTGACTTGATGGAAAAAGTGTTAAATGCAAGTAGTGTAAAGTTGCAAAGTGGTGCAAATTTCGCTTTGTAACTCATGTGACCAAATAGACTATTCCAACACATCTCTATGGGTACGTTTACACTAGGCATGGTCCTCTTTCACACCCAAATATGCGGAATCACTTTGAGCTACGTTCAAACAGCTTAATCCCTTAAGGGTCCAAAGTGCAAAAGGGAAATAATCTTTGACAACATATTACTCAGAAACTATGATGCTTACAAACTCTCCATATGAACCTATAGGATCGCGTTGGGCCCCTCTATAATAACCTCTCTTAATTTTTGTTATCTCAAAGTCATTTTCTCGTGGTGTCTAGTTTTCACTTGATGGAAAACGTATCAAATGCAAGTAGTGTAAAGTTGCAAAGTGGTACAACTTTTATTTTGCAAATCATGTGGACAAACAGAGCATTCCAATGCATTAAATGGGTACATCTATGCTATAAATGGTCCTCTTTCACACCCAAACATGCAGAATCGCTTCAAGCTACGTTTAACCAGCTTAATCCCTTAAGGGTCCAAAGTGCAAAAGGGAAACAATATTTGATGGGATATTAGTAAAAAACCATGATGCTTACAAACTCTTTTTCTGATTCTATGGGATTATGTTGGGCCCCTATATAATAACCTCTCTCAGTTTTTGTTATCTTGGAGTCGTTTTCCCGTGGTGTCTAGTTTTCACTTGATGGAAAAAGTGTCAAATGCAAGCAGTGTAAAGTTGCAAAGTGGTACAACTTTTGTTCTGCAACTTGTGTGACCAAATGAACTATTCAAACACATCTAGATGGGAACATTTATGTTAGGAATGTCCTCTTTCACACCCAAACACGTAGAATCACTCTGAGCTACATTCAACCAGTTCGATCCCTTAAGGGTCCAAACTGCAAAAGGGGAGTAATATTTGATGTATTATTACTCAAAAATGGTGAAGCTTATGAACTCTCTTTCTAAACCTATGGGATTGTGTTGGGGCCCTTTACAATAACCTCTCTCAGTTTTTTTTATCTCGGAGTCATTTTCCCATGGTGTCTAGTTTTGACTTGATGGAAAAAGTGTCAAATGAAAGCAGTGTAAAGTTGCAAACTAGTGCAACTTTTGTTTTTCAACTCATGTGACCAAAAAAATTGTTCCAACACATCTTGATGGGTAAATTTACATTAGGAATGGTCCTCATTTTCACCCAAACACGCGGAATCGCTTCGAGCTATGTTCAAACGGCTCAATTCCTTAAGGGTCCAAAGTGCAAAAGGGAAACAATCTTTGATGGCCTATTACTCAAAAATTATGAATCTTACGAACTCTCCATATGATCCTACAACATCACATTGGGCATCTCTACAATAACCTCTCTTTTTTTTGTTATCTTGGAGTCACTTTCCCGTGGTGTCTTTTCACTTCATGGAAAAAGTATCAAATGCAAGCAATGTAAAGTTTCAAAGTGGTGCAACTTTCATTTTGCAAATCATGTGAACAAAAAAACCATTTCAATACATCCAGATGGATATATTTATGCTAGAAATGGTCCTCTTTCACACCCAAACATGTGGAATCACTCTGAGCTATGTTCAACTAACTCAATCCCTTAAGGGTCTAAAGTGCAAAAGGGCAACAATCTTTGACGGGCTATTACTCAGACACTGTGATTCTTATGAACCCTTCGTCTAAGCCTATGGGATTGTATTGGGCCCCTCTAAAATAGTCTCTCTTAGTTTTTTTTATCTCAGAGTCATTTTCCTATGGTGTCCAGTTTTCACTTGATGGTAAAAGTGTCAAATGCAAGTAGTGTAAAATTGAAAAGTGGTGCAACTTTCATTTTGCAACTCGTGTGAGCAAACAGTCTGTCCCAATGCATCTGTATGGGTACTTTTATGTTAGGCATGGTCCTCTTTTGCACCTAAACACATGGAATCAACTTGAGCTACATTCAACCAGCTTGATCCCTTAAGAGTCCAAAGTGAAAAAGGGCAGCAATCTTTGATGGGCTATTACTCAGAAACTGTGATGCTTACAAACTCTTCATCTAATCCTATGGGATTGCGTTGGGACCCTCTACAATAACCTATCTTAGTTTTTTTTATCCAAAATTCATTTTCCTGTGGTGTACAGTTTTCACTTGATGAAAAAAAGTGTCAAATACAAGAAGTGTAAAGTTGCAAAGTGGTGCAACTTTCATTTTACAACTTGTGTGACCAAAAAAATTATTCCAACATGTCTTGATGGGTACATTTATACTAGACATGGTCCTCTTTTTCACCCAAATATGTGGAATCAATCTGAGCTATGTTCAACTGGCTCGATCCTTTAAGGGTCTAAAATGCAAAACGACGACAATCTTTGATGGGATATTACTCAAAAACCGTTAAACTTAAAAAATCTTTGTCTGAGCCTACAAGATCATGTTGGCCCCTTTATAATTACCTCTCTCAGTTTTTGTTATCTCAGAATCATTTTTGTATGGTGTCCAGTTTTCACTTGAAGGAAAAAGTGTCAAATGCAAGCATTGTTAAGTTGCAAGGTTGTGCAACTTTCATTCTTCAACTCATGTGACCAATCTGACTATTCCAATGTATCCAGATGGGTACGTTTACATTAGGCATGGTCCTCTTTTACACCCAAACACATGGAATCACTCTAAGCTACGTTCAACCAACTCAATCTCTTTAGGGTCTAAAGGGAAAAAGAGTGGAAATCTTTGATGGGATATTACTTGGAAACCGTGACACTTACAAACTCTTTATTTGAGCTTACGAGATCATGTTCAGCCCCTCTACAATAATCTCTCTTGGTTTTTTCTATCTTGGAGTCATTTTTCCATGGTGTCCAATTTTCACTTGATAGAAAAAGTGTCAAATGCAAGCAATGTGAAATTGCAAAGTGGTGCAACTTTCGTTCTACAACTCGTGTGACCAAATAGATTGTTTCAATGCTTTCAGATGGGTTCATTTAAACTAGGCATGCTTTTCTTTAAAACTCAAACACACAAAATTGCTCTGAGCTTCATTCAACCAACTTGATCCCTTAAAGGTCCAAAGTACAAAAGGGCAGTCATCTTTGACAGGCTATTACTTAGAAATTGTGATGCTTACAAACTCTTTGTCTAAGCCTACTAGATTGTGTTGGGTCTATCTACAATAACCTCTCTTGTTTTTTGTTATTCCAAAGTCATTTTCACATGATGTCCAATTTTTTCTTGATGGAAAAAGTGTCAAACGCAAGCAGTGTAAAGTTGAAAAGTGGTGCAACTTTTATTCTATAACTCATGTGACCAAACAATCTGCTCCAACATGTCTCGATAGGTATGCTTATGTTATGCATAGTCCTCATTCACACCTAAACACATAGAAACACTTTGAGCTACATTCAACTACCTCGATCCCTTATGATGGCATGCAAAAAAATCAAAAAGAGAAGCATACACACGATGATTGAGAAGTCTCAGTTTTCCACACAAAAAGCATATGATCATCCTCAAGTCTAGAAAGTGCAAGAAATTTTTCCTCATTTCCTTTACAACAATATACAACCAATTTTAAATGCATACAATGGTGGAACTTGGAAACATTTTATTTTTCCTCAATTGACAACTTTGGTTGTGAAGCATTTTGACATTTTTGTTTGAAATGATTTTCCATGCTTGAAAATTGTAGTTTAAGAGAAACAAGTGATTATCTTATGTACATTTATTATTTGGTGTGATAAATAAAGTTTCCACCTTTGATTCCATTTCTTATTTGTATTATAAATTATAAAGCTTTCTACCAAGTCCATTTCCTAAACAAGAAATAATATTGCAAAAAGTTGACATATACATCTTTCAACACGTTTATATGGTGATGGATCAAAAACATAACAATTCATTTTGTACTGTGAGGATTATGATGTGAAAATGTTTAAAGACTATTCAAGATAAATGTTTGTATGATAATGTGTTAAGAAATTAACTACTCATCATTTACTATGAATATTATGTTTTGAAAGTTTTGTGAAGATTATGTATCATTTTCTTAATTGAGTTGTTCCAATCTAAATATTAAATATATTGGAATCTTTTTATGAAACATCTCATGGAATACCAATTGAAAACATGTTTTTTTCTTTTAGATAATGCATTTCATGGAACTCTTTGGATTAAACTAAATTGAGATATGTAAGAACAAGGGAGCATTAGGAAATACATTGCTTAAGGATTTTAAATAAGCCTTCTCTCCTATTGCAATTTTGGGTTCATTATTGCTTTCAAAGTATTGGGAATGTTTTGCCTATTTTCTAGTTGGTAGTTGTCATTCTATAAGGCTCATCTCTTGATATATATTATACTCATTCTTAATCAATTATCAAGTTAATAATTAGTGCATTTATTTACAATTAATCTTTTATTTTCAATTTGTGCAATATTGAAATTTTTAACTCTACTAGTATTCCTAGAAATATTGAATTTCTTTAGCATCAACTAATAATTTTTTTTAGCATCAATCAATAAATATTCAAGAAAAATTATGAAGAAAAACAATGATCAATGCTAGGGCTAACCAATTAATAAGTATACACATGAATAATTCAAGCATACATGTGAATAGGGGAAGCACAAGTACTCAAAAACACATAATCCTTGAAGTATACACACGAATACATAGTATATGAAAATTAATACAAAGTATATGCATGAATACAAGGTATACGCATGAAAACATGTAAGTCACAAAGTATACACGTAAGTTGCAAAGAATATATAATTGAATATACGTAACTCATATCTATTGAACCATGGATTTATAATGCAAATGTGGACACCATCAATAAAAAAAGATTTGTATTAACCAAATAGCCATGTAGACATACATCAATATATGTCAATATAAGTATAAAATATATACAAAATAGCTATATAGGCTTACAAGAATTTCATATAGGCATACAACAAAGGACTCTGGAATCAAAATTCATTGCTTTCCATGCTCTCAAACTAAACTCTTTCCCTTTGATTGTCGATTGGATGGCGATAGGTGTGTCACTCATTTATTTTGAGGTCAAGGAGTTCTCCTGGTTCTCCTCCTAGGGTTTAGTTCTTGGTCAAATATTATCTATTACAATAACAAGTAAAGACATTAATATATAGAAATTAAATTATAAAAAATTATATGTTTAGCAAAATAATCACTTACTGCCACCTGATGATCACTCTCCACAAGGGAAATATTCAAATTCCCATGTTGAGGCATGCTAAAGCCCTGTATAAACCATCCAAAGAGAAATTAAACTACGAATCAATAATGGTTTGATTTTTCACTAATTAATAGCTATAACAATGAATGTAAATTGAAATTTAGTAATTTTCCTCATACTTCTGTTGTGTGAGCTGTCGAGGAGTCTATAGCAGATGAAACACCGAGCTCCATTTCCCTATGAAAATTCATAGGTGTATCCGATTGCAACATCTAAAAATAAAAGAACAAATTATTCAATCACAAAAACTACAATAGTGATCCATGTCATGGTTTAAAATGTATGAGAGATAATGAACAAAATTTTGACCACTTCTATTACTATATACTGACTATATCATGTTTACCATTCAAGGTCCCCAGCTTGTTTGAAAGTTATCCCATTTTGGGTTTTCCACCCATAGCAAACAAGGTGGTGAACCATTTGATGTCGCTTCAGACACACATCGGTGGTAGAATGTAAGGATCCATTTGAAATCTCGAAGAAATCCAGGTCTCATGGTGATTACTATTACAAACAAATGTGTCATTCCATTCCATTACCATAAGACCTCATTTCTTCGTATTTTTTCAAACAATTCATTACCTCCTGGTATTGCTGAAGGTGGATGGTATAGTGTGGTCTTGGTTATGAGATGGAGGGAAATCATGACATGAAGAGGGAGGGGTGGGTACATGAACAAGTGGAATAAAAGGTGGAAGGTTCCATGGATTGGTAAATTGAGGATGAGGGCCTTGAAAAGAATTTGGAGGGGAATTTTGGCTAATGGGTTGGCTTCTATTCTTCAAGCAGTGAGCTGTTTGAAAAAATGCCTCAAAGAATGGTCTCATGTTGATGAAATGGAATTCCATCACCATGAGACCAGCCTTCACAGCATTTTTCATACTACTCCACCTCGACTATGATAAGCTGTTTACTATTATGCTTTGATAGAAATTTTTCTAAGCATCCATAGTTTGTTGGAAAGAACCTATTTTAGGCTTTTAGCCATAGCAACAAGGAAGTGAGTAGTTTGATAAAATGCTTTGGTACACATGTATGGAAAATGTGGTATCATAGAAAAGGTGGTGAGTTGTTTAAAGTTTCAAGAAATGTGATGGTATTCCATCACCATGACTATAGGCATTTTTTCAACCACTCACTTCCTTGTCTATGTTATTGCTTATTATTATGTTTTGATAGATTTTTCCAAGCATCCATAGTTTGTTGGAAAGAACCTTTTTAGGCTTTTAGCCATAGCAGGCAAGAAAAAATGAGATATTTGATAAAAATTATTTGATAGACATGTATGGAATGTGGTAGCATAGAGCAGAAGTTACTTGAAGGGGAATTCCTCAGAGGTCTCATGGTGATGGACATCACTATGAGACCACATTTCTTTGAGGAATTTTTTCAAACAACTCATTGCCTTGTCTATGTTATTGCTTACTATTATTCTTTGATATATTTCTTCCAAGCATCCATAGTATAGACAAGGTAGTGAACCATTTGAAAACATGCCCTCAAGTAGTGTCCTACTGCACCTAGCGACAATCAAAATGTAATTGGAAGCTACTCACTTATTACCATGCCAAGTAAGGAATTGCATCACTACTCTATGTTGATTTCTAAGAACTATATTGTAGTTGAAATTTGGTCATCTATCAACATCTAGTTATTAGTTATGGAATGTGAAGTAATGATTTGAGTTTGAATGATGTGTAATGCAAAGTAATCAACGATATGAATATAAACTACTCAAATCTATTAAGTGCAATTCATTAGTTAAAATCTACCTGGCCACTCGCTATGTGGGTATGTTAAACTACTCTGAACTGAAGTGTTCCCTCGAACTCCAATATCTATTCAACATCCACATCACATATGAATACCATTCATAAAAAATGCTATTAACATGTAATAAGTTTATAATTTTTTACTAGTTACATACCTCAATGATATATGCAATGGAGTAATAAGCAGCTGTAGGGACGGTGTATCCAATATCAACACTATGACCCTGAAATTTTATTACAATCATAAAAATAAATTAGTTAATCTTGCATTTCAAAAATAAAATTTAATAAATTAAATGCAATGAACATGATAATATTTACCGAAAGTATCGATTTCCATAGGCCCCATTCAAATGTTAGCTCTCGCCATCCATAGTTGTGGTAGACGATCCTATGTAGCAGCCTCTTGACTATCAAGGTATTATGAACAAGTCACTGCTGTGCCCGACAATAAATGGATCAGTTTCACCACCAAGACTGGATGGCATGCTTATATATAGAGTTGGCGTTGATGACACTTTGGGTCAAAGATTTGATGGCCTACAAATTGTCTAATTCCTCGCACTCCCTTCATGATGCAGCGACAATATCGTGCTCATGAGTAAACTTTACCAAGAGGTCGCCTCACTTTCGAATCTAAGATCCCGGACATGTGCACCAGTCTATTTGAGCTAACCCCCTGCACCTCCTAGAAGTCCCCATCAAAATAATTAAAGATTTTGTTCAAGATGAACTCACAAGATAGTTTCAAAAGATGCAAGATTCTCGCGAATTTTGCATGGTGGGTAATCAAAAAATTATGTACCAATCTATCCTGTAAAAAAAAAGTTCCTAACTGCTGGTGGTGGCAACTAAATGGCTAGGAACCTCTGTATTGAGGCTACAGACTTGTATTTGTGCATGTGTTAGTGAATAACAATGAGCAAAAATATAATTTTGTAATTTTTAAATATTTTACATTTCTATATAATAATTTATCCAGTAAAATTCCTAAATTTCACCTCCCATCTCAACCAATTAATTTTTGTTGATTGAATCTACATGTTTTAACATTTCTTCCAGTGAATTTGCAGGTGTCTTTCTTTCCATGGTTGAACCGTTTGGATCGTTCATCCTCGTGATTAACTCCTCAAATTTTTTTTTATTGTTTTCAATTTCACTCATTAAATTTTGATGAGTGCCAAGAGGATGTTGAGGGATTGGTGGAAGAGATTGTTGTAGTGGTTTTTAAGCTTGAGGATTTTGTTGATGTCGTTGTTGCTTTGCTTGTTGAGGATTTTGATCATGTTGTTGTTGCTCTGCTTGTTGAGGATTTTGAGGAGGGTTTTGAAGAGGTTTTTTAGGTTCATTAACATCTCATACAAATTCAACAAATAAATATCAAAAACAACCTAAAACTAACAAATTCAGGTATGTGCAGGATCATGATGGGCGAAAAAGTGGCAATATGATGGGTATGTGGCTGACGACTTTTTTTTACCAAAAATTGATGAAATGAAAAGGGTTTTTAAAGGATATTGTCAGCTTTCCACCAATATAAATTATGTTTTACTTTGAATTTAATAAATTATTATTCACCACTAAATTATGACCAAAGTCTTGAATTGGAGCATCGATTGAAAAACATCTATAGCTTCTAAACCAGATCAGATTCAATGCAAACATGTCACATTTTATGTTCTTACACATACTATAGGATTAAAACGAATTTCATGAATTTTAACTGCTAAGGTGGTTAGACATACAAATTTTTATATTTTTAAAAAGTTGTAATAAAAATTAATAATTAATTCATTTACTTGGAAAAAATTCAAAAAAAAATATGCATCAGCATCCTGAATATGAGTCCTCTACTTACATCTAAAATATTATCATTTTATTGTGGTTAGGGTGGTCAGACAGACACCTACTTATTTTTTCCCTGAAATTTAAGTACTACTGCATTGAAATCTCAAATTTTCACCAAATAGATTTTCTTTTTTTTAAATAAACCTAGTAGTTTATAAACTACATTCAATTTTCTATAGATTCTATACTTACATATTTTTTAATAATATAGATAACTTATTTAAAATTTTATGTCAAGTTGCCTAACTCTGATTTTTCTGAATTTTTTGCCACTTAAGGGCATGTTTCTTCCATGATGATCCTACACATACCAATTCACAACAAAAAAAAAACAATCCTTACCTCTTAGACCTCCTTATTGACATGGCAGCATATTGACAAAACAATAGAATCAACTACTCATAAAATAATAATAAGCAAGATCATAGTATCATAAGCACCATAATCCATCTAGTCATAGTCATATATTATGGTGCTTATTTTATGGATTATGGTGCTTATTTTATTGTTATTTTATGAAATATATTTGATAACTATTAGCCAAGGATAATTAACTAATAATAACCATAAGGTAACATATGCTAGGGTGGAAAGGTGAGATAAAATATAAATCATAATTATACCTAAACGGGCTAATTAAAATATATAAGCATATGAACAATAGAATTCTATAAAACTATGAATATATATGATAAATCAAAAGTATATCAATATGAAAACCCTAACAAATATGAGATATCCTTTAAGTAAAATAGGTTGCACAAAAAAATTAAGGAAGATAAACTTTACTCAATCTTAATCTAGGGTAATGTAATAAGATGATTCAATTAATAATAAATTAACCTAGATTAACTAAATATAGTTGGGTACTAATTGGGTAAAAGCACAAAACTATGTCACACTTTTTAAAGGAAATGGCCAACATTGATCTATCTTTTAAACTTGAATCAGTAAAAAGTGACATATATGTTTTGAATTTTGAAATGATGTAAACTAATGAAATATTTTTTTTTTAGTATATTTTATGACACTCACATATAGAACTTACATGGCATAGCACCAAACACTACCCAAGACAACATAATTGTACACTACAAAGCAGATCCACATCACAGGGAAATTACAACACATAAGACCTTAACCTCTCCAAATATGTTAGGGTTGCTTCATAGGTAATTCACAATATATCACCCTTGAATTTTTCCCCGGGTCCATTGCTCATGGACTAAACTTACACACTAAATCCCAATGGTTAATTAATCATCAATAATCATATCCAAAGCATAAAACACAATAACATGATATCTCTATAATAACATTTTCAAAATTAAACATTGTTGCACCCTCAACACACACACCCCGTTCGGAATGGGGAACCTCTCTTTCCTTCACCTTGCTAGGTCATTTTTGTCATTGCCTCATTTTGTGTGCCTCCATTTTGGTGTCCCAAATGGTTAGCGAGCCTCAAAGTATCATATCTGGTCAACCATATTTCACCCCACAAAATTTTCTAAGTCCTAGTCCTCATGTAGTTCCCTTAACAGTTTTCCTTTGAAAGGCGTCCTTGGGGTCCTCTAGGTCTACCTTGTCGGATTTCCCTGTTGCATTCACTTTTTCAAAATGGCCAAGGGACTGCATCCTTCCATATCTTGGGGCTCGCCACCCTGACCTCCATTTCCCTGTGCTTTCAACGATTAAGTGTAATCTGTCATATGTGGAGCTCCTCAGACTCAGTTCTCCAGATCTCCCTTCCCGAGCCTCCGTTATGCGTTGGCCTTTCCCGAATAGCATTCTTCTACTAGAGTTCCATCCATCGAACCCCAGGGTCCTCTTTTTTGGTGGCTTTCCATTAAACACCTCAAGTAGCTATTTTCCAATGTCTTCCCGGTCTCCAGACTTCAGCCCCCTCACAATCGTTTTCAAATTTTGAATTCACCAAACTTTTGGCTATCATACAAGCATTTATTGATGGAATTTAATGCCTTTAAAATCTATAAATAGGCCAATTTGACCTTTCATTTTCACATGTCAGGTTAGCAAAAGAAAATCACGATGATCCAAAGGATTCGTCCTATGTCGCCCTTGAGCCCATGATCTTCCTCCACTGGTCCATCACATTCATCAATAGTTTCATCAGCCTCATTCACCGAGTTCTTGTAGTAAGTCGGTCATCCACCCACCCATTGTGCTTTTCTCTAATTCTATGCAAGAGTAATGAATGAAAAGGTTGAAACACATATGCATTTGATAGAGAAAAATGAGGTGTTTAAAACCCATATGGTAAATTTTAAGAAACCTCCACAAATCACGCTTAAGACAAATCCAAAACTTTACTTCCCTGATGTCATTCTTTGGACAGAGCTTTAACGCTCTCCAGGCCCGAGAATCCCCTTTGCCTCCATTAAAAAATGAAAATTGGACAACCTAAAAATGGTGAAGTACCCTCTCGAGTCTACCATCTTGGAGTGCCCCTATCTTTTCACCATTTGGACTTAGCAAAACTTGAACTCACTGCTCCATCCATGTTCTCTGGGCCCATCACCATGAGATTCTTTCATGGGGATGTCATCCATCTTTCACCTTACCTAACAACATTCTAGCCTCATATGCCTATCCTTCAGGCTCTGCTCCTTCATCTGACATATGATGTGGAAGTTGAAGTTATCGCATCCTAACCACTCTCTAGGTCCCGGTTCATGGACTTCCATCCACAAATCACCATTCTAATATTTTCGTTTCTCATGGCTATCAAGTGACTACTTCTTGTCCTTCAGGTCTCGAATGTCCCAATGCTACATGAATAAATGGTAAATCCTAAGTGTCCCAACCTTCATCGAGTCCTTTATGTCAAACTTCCATCATTGGGGTTTCGTCCCTTCTCAATTGTTGCAAAAGGGACCACCAAGCCCATCCTTCCGACCTTCAAGGCCCGGTACCCCGATTACCAATAGAAATCAACGAAGAAAATATGGAATCCAAGTTCAAGGTTGGGTCCAGTCCTTCAGGTTTCTCTCGGTGGACTTCTACTCCTTTGCCTATTGTTTCCAAATGGCCATCCTCAAGCAACTTCCCATCCCCTTCTACCCAAACATTTAAGCAATCAGAGGGGTTATGCCAACCATCCTTCAGACTCACGAATCCCAGATTCTGGAACTCTGTTCCCAAAACATCAATTTTCCATAGCCGTTCCAAATGGAAAACTCCATGCGGCTATCCCTCCTCTTGACTTTGAATGCCTAAATGATAACCTAAATGACTTCCAATCTAGAAAAAAACTTTGACATACATGTTCAAATTGGACCCTCTCCCCCATGGACTTTTCAAATCACCTAAATCTGAAGGTGAGAGATACCATGCAGATTGCCTTGCCCTGTTCACCCTTCAAAACAGCTATCCTACCAGGGAATTCCAACCTTTGGGGCCCGAACAATCCAAACTCCCTCCAGTAAACTGATAATGGCAACTTATACTAAATGTTATACTTTTGAATGATGAATTATCCAATCTAACTTTGTTTGCAGACATTTGGCTAACCTTTTGTGTTTTCATGCTTGATTATTCCCACCTTTCCTCTATTTGTAGAATATATGGAATCAGGTGCAGGACCCTCAGGGGCAGTCACAGAGAAAGAAAAAGGGAAGAAAATAGACAAATCTCCTCCCAGAAAAGAAGATAAAGACCAAATGAAATATCAGTTCGAAGGGGAACCGTTCCAATCTAAAGTCACAACATACTAGAAGGAAATATCTGACACCAACATAGGGCATGTGGACATCGATGACTTCATACAAAGGGTCAAGATCAGCCATAAGAAATAAATGCAATATTGATTAGAAGTAGTGGAATAGTCAAAGCTGCAGGTTTTCCTCCCGCTCTTGTCGCCCCTAAACTAGTAATGGCTTGTCGGGAGGCATACTAGCTAGAAACCAAAATGATAGTGGACAAGGATGGGAATGTATTAGCTAACATGTTGGCCCAAGCAATAACTAAGACCTTTCATATCCCTATCTTCGGGGAGATGGAATTTCCAACAATAGAAGAGTGCAAGGCAGTATGGGATGAGGACCCAACTAAATGTAAGAAGCTTATAAATCAACATTGGCTCAAGGAGAAGAGGGGTAGCGCTGCAAAGGTTCCCCAAGAGCTCTTTCGTAGTGACTTCTATGAAGATTACCATGATCTGGTAACCCTTCTAAGAAGAATAATGGGCCTTCTCACTACGGCCTACTTTCAAGAGTGGATAGTCTATTTTGTTGAATAGATTCTTTGCGGAAAAGAGGATATCACATTCTATTAGGGAGGGATAATAAGTGATTTCTTTCACAAGTAGTTCATGATAGTCAAGAAGACCTCCAAGTTCTACATGACACCTTACCTAGTCTATTCCTTAGCTGAATAGACGCATTATAGTGGTTTATTCAGGGCTCTAAATGAAGAACAAGGTAGGGAGCTTAAGGTCTACCATAGATACCCTCAGTTGCAATACAAGAATTACAAGAGGGACTACTGGAGGGTAAATGATGCTTTCATAGGTCATGTCATCAGGTTTCTCAGGGGTGATTTTCAGAGGAGAGTCTCTCATAGTGCTCGAGAATTCCTAAAATAATATGCTTTCTTGTTCATTTAGTACCCAAAGTTTACATACATCCGCACTCAAGGCTTCTCAGAAAGACCAAACAAACTGTCGTGGTATCCCAATGACTAGATAATATTGTTGGAGCTTTCTCGATATCTATGACATGTGCACACTCTCTTGAGCAGAAAACATCTAGCAGGGATTTCTTATCCCCTTTCTTTTGACCAAGGGATGTATGAGCTTCATACCTCCCAATCTGCACAAAACTCAAAAAAGGAATTGGTCGAGTCTCATTTCAGACTCCACACGGCCCGACCATGAATGGATCCCTATGGCCACATCAGGAAGGCACTTGGACATGAATACACCCATCTTCATAGCATTGAATATTTCTAGGCCAATTGCAAGGATGACTTTGAGGTGTGGATGAGACATCATATGTAGATGATCACATACTTTGTGAAAAGGGTGAACTTGTTCCTAGTACCTGATCAGGTAGAAGAAGATGTGAACGCAATGATAGACCCCTAGTATAATGTAGTTTCTGGTCTACCATTACTACTAATTGATTGGGATTAACAAGAGGTCGATGACCTTGAAATTCTAACTAAGCCCATCGAGGCTCGTACAAAAGAATGGATTGATGGGCAAGTTGCCTAGTTGAAGCAATAAGGGCTCATCCAAACTTACGAAGGGCTTGACAGTGAGTGAAGTGGAATAGATGGTGGGGTAGCTACTAAATCAATAGGAGAAACTTCAAATTCCCCTCCACTTACCCACTCAAGGAAAAAAAAAAAAAAGGAGACTGACGAGCAGTAGTCCAATCCTAAAGTGTATGCTAGAAAGGCCTTGGAAGGTGAACCTTCCAAGAGACATAAGAAATCGGGTAATGTCACTAAAATTCTTGTTATACAAGAAGATCCACTCCATGAGGGATAAGAAATGGAGGCTAATTAACTAAAATCGCCATCGGTTGCCTCCACTATTGCTGCTCTTCAACTAACTTCTCAGGCCATGGTGGCTACATCCCCACCTGTGGTAGACATTTCGGTCCACCTTGCCACTTCTTTGCCAACTAGACCCATCATGGTGGTTGATTCTTCTTTGGCCACCACCTCTCCACTTTCTTCTGCTTCCACATCACCAACCACATCTTTAGCCAAAACAACAATATCTATACTGACACTCTACCCTCTAGAAGCATTCTCATGGCATATGCAGAGTGTCCCATTCAAAAATTTTGAAGTGTTAATGAATCCAACCATCCAGGCTGCCCTGGCACAGGTTCTTGCTAGCGCTCCTATCTCAAAGCCCCCAATCGAGCCTTCTGAAATGAAAGCCACAATGGAAATTTCTAAGGAGTTGGAGAGATGGGAGAAGGAAGCCACAAAGGCATTGGAGGAGGAAGCAAACAACTACCATGAGCATCAGCATCTACAAATTGATAAGGTAGTTCATGAAGGAGAGGAGACAAAGTCTTCTGAGAGTGATGAAGAAAGGGATGCTGGTACTGATATTGTACAAAAATTTGATGCTAATTTTGAGGAGTTGGGCCAATAATTTAAGGATATTGGGGAAGAAATGGAAAGACTGCCTCCAGAAGAAGAGGGGAAAAAGGATGAAAAAGTGGAGGAAAGCACTGAACTTCCAGCCGGTGAACAAGAAGAAGGCCCCAAGCACAATGAAGAGATGCCTCTCTCAGAAGGGAAAGGAGAACATGAAAAGCAGGAACATAAAGATGTGCCACCTCCACACAAGGAAAAAGAAGATAAAGAAGATGATAAGCCTAAAGAAGAGGCTGAAACCTACAAGGATCTAGAGACTGAGCAACCTGAGGGGCATGAGCATGAAGAAGAAAAGGAAGAAAGAGATAATGAAAGGGAGGACAGCCCCAAAGAATGCATTCCCACTAAATCCCCCATCAAACACATGGTGCTCATCCAATACTTTGATGAGGAAAAGGAAGATACAAGGATGGAGTGAGAGGCTACTAGTGATAAAGATGTTGAAATTAGGAATGATGAAAAGGAAGGTGACCAAGAATCACCCAAACAAAAATTTTTGATGCCTGATTGGTTGGAGAGACAACTCGAGAAGAAAGCTCTTGTCCCGAAGGATCCAAGAACAATATTGGAGGTTATATTGGCCCGAGCCCAAGTCAGCACTAAAAAGGAGAAAAAGCCTAAAATTAAAAGGAGACAATGGATGCCTCTAGATCCATAATAGTGCAAGTAGCTATGTCAGTGGTGGGAGAAGAAGAAATAAGCTACATCTCCACCATCAACCTGGGAATCACTTCAAGGGAGAAGAAGGTGGATCACCTTCAAGATTCCATAGCCACAATGGTGCATTTGATACAACAAGATAAGATCTCCAAGGATGAGCTCAAAGCATAGCTAGTTGACTTGATGACATATATCCAACAATGGTCATTAGCAGAAGAACAGCCTACTACATCCTCGGCTCTGCCATAGTTGCTATCTAAGGAGCAAGTAGATAAGCTAGAGAAAAGGAAGAACTTAGCTAAGACCACGGAGGATTGGTTCCAACAAGTCTTATATGTTGGAAATATGGTCATTGTTCATGCTGTTAGGACAGCAAATAAGTTCTTAGAGGTACAAAAGTCTCTAATGGGAACAAGGAAATTTTGTATGGACTTCCCAAGGATATATGGGTCTACTTACCTAAAAATTGAATCCATCTTCAAGCTACCAAAGCAAACATGGGAAAAGGAGCTTGCATTCAAGGAGGATGATCATTGGCTCAAAGATATGTGGAAGTTGGATTTCGAGAACCGAAAGGAGAGATTGGAGTAGGTGTTGTACAAGGTAGATCCAAATATTGACTAGGCCAAAGATGTTAGAGTAGATTGTATTTGATATCTGAAGCTAATGACAGGATTTGATGTGCTTGTCATTCAAATTCATTTTAAAAAGGTAAGGCCACACCTCCATAAGAAGATGGAAGATGGAATGTCGGGTGAGATCACTATGGACTTATTGAGTTTTTCTACCCAAGCCCTCACCCAATCCGAACAATTCAGCGACCACATAGCCAAGTATGACGAAGATTGGGAAAAGCTCACTAACAGGTCCAAGCAATGGAGTTACCAGGTACTGCAGTATGAGATTATGGAAGTTGAGAAGCTCAATCCACTGATTTTGAAGTTCATGGAGTATGCCACTTTAAAGAAGCAGGAAGGGAACCCTATTATTAATGAATAATTTCTTATAGAATAGCTACAACAAAGGCAATCAGCAAAAAGACAAAATGCTACAGTGCTGCCACTAGAAGACAAAATAGGGAAATGACAGGAAATGTATTTTAAAATGTAATATATTTGGGGGTAGGTAGAACCTTAGTTTGTAGTGAATCTTGGCCACACAATGCAAATAGATCTTGGCCATTCATTCTAATTTTTGGACACTATAAATAGGGGGTCTCCTCTCATTTTCAGGAGGAGAGTTGAGTTTTTGTAATGACATGTTGCTTAAATTATAATAGAAATACATTGATTTGGTGGATTTTTGAGTTTCTTTGCATGTTTCATGATTCATCTCACATAGTTAGATGAGTTAGATTTTCTTTGTTGTTCTTCATAGTCTTAGATTGCTTTGATAGATTTAGTAATGTTGTTCAATGTTTATGAAGATATATGTTGTGTTGATGCCTTTCTAGTCCATACTTTTTGTTGTCTACTAATGGTAGATAGTTGTGTAAAGTTAGTCTAGGCTTAAAATTGAAAGTTTCTCCAAGCTTTTATCTTTGTTCATGTATGTTTATGGTGAATGAATGGTGAAAAATTTGCAGTCCTTAGAAGATAGCACAAATTTCATAATATTGTGAATTTTCTAGCTAACTAAAATTTGTTTTAAGGAATTTTTCCATGGTAGAACCCTCCATGATCACTATTTATAGTTAGTTTTAGGTATAGGAACCTCTTCTCTTCCCTACTCTTTTTTTCTTTTTTTTTACAAGTGACCTATGCTAAGGTTCATTGCACATTTTAAAGTCAAATCTTAATATAAAATAGGAGTTTATGATTGTTGTTCGAACCTGTAGCAAACTGCACTTCAACTTCCATTTCTAGATACTTTGCCTCATGATTCACCTCATATCCAGCTAAGCACGTAAGTCTTCCCTATGACTACCACAAAAATCACGTCGAAAATAACCTCAAGAATTCCATGCAAGTCATGACCTAACACCTAAGAGACCTTGGGGTGATTTTCAGTAGCTTTTTGTTGGAGATTTCCATTCAAAAGAGGTAGTGCATTTATGTATTACCTATGTTTAGAAAGTGTGCAAAACACCACATCAACAAAATTGGTGCTAGAAGGAGGGAATTTGAGCTAAGTTGGATCAAGGTGATTCAGTCTCCCCTAAGAGGTCGTGAAGATTTTTAAGGTCGACACTGAACATAGGGGAATTCCAAGAACTACAGCCTCCTACAAGGGTAAGAAGAACTAGGAGAGAGGACGCAACCTCTTCCTCTTCCTCCATTTCACCCATTTCACCTTTGGCATTGCCTCCTTACTCCTTCCATTCACCTCAAAGTCAGTAGACTTCCTTCACCTTCATCCATTCCACCCAAACATACCAAACTTCTTTTCCACCTCTTGTCTCCTACAACCAGTGGGCTTCCTCTTCCCCTACCCTCCAAGTTTGAAGCGCAGTCCAAACTATCATGGTTTAGGTACAGCCCCAAGCTGTTGTTCTATAGCAGGTGCAGCCCTAGGTTGATGTTCCCCAACAATAGGTACCACCTTCACCTCCCCTCATGGATTGGTTAGCACAAAATCCTTCTCTATTGCACTTCAATGCCTATCATGATATGCCCAAGAATCCCAAAATCTTCTACATGAAGTTCAATCCTTGCAACCCATAAAGGATGGTTGACGAGCACATCAAGATATTTCAAACAATTCCAAAAGACATGTAGATTAATCAAGAGGATGTGGCATGTAGACTTTTCCCTTACTCATTGGGAGAGGAGGATTTCTATTGGTACATCAACTTGTCGGCCAATTCCATCACTTCTTGGGATTTTTTGATGAATGCCTTCCTCTAGAAATATAAGATTCCCATCAGCCCTTCAGAGTTATATTGTCAATTCACAAAAATTTAGAGGGAGATCAAAGAACTAATCAACTCCTTCAATGATCAGTTCCATCAGGCATATTTGAGATTACAAGCCCCATACACACTCAATGATGCAACCACTTTTCTAGTCTACTATGCTACATTGGACAACCTTACTGTTGCCTTTGTGAAGAGGATACAGCCACCCCTTACAAGATTGATTGACGCTTATGCTGAAGCAGTCACAGTCAGCACTGATCTGGGTCTAAACATCTCTGGCCCACTGCCTTCATTTGGGTAGGTTTCCCATCCAATGAAAATTTAGGGGCTTAATCAAGTATTACAGTAACAAACACCTCTTATGAACTAGGTGTCGCAGTTGCCCATAGTTCCTCATCTGGGGCAGCCTCTGAATCAAGTACCTCCTATGCCTGCATATTTGCAGCCCCAGTAGCAGACAACCTATTCTCAGGTTCCCCAACAACAACAAGCCTATCAGCAATAGCCTCAAGCACCCTTATACTTGCCAAGGCTAGAATTTCCTCCTGCTCAACAGAACCAACCCACTACCCCGCCAGTTTTCCTTCAAAATCAAGTGATGTAGCCAAATAACGTAGAGAAGAATCAATTGGATGAGCTGACATAAATGATCTAGAAAATTTCCATGGAGATGACATATTTGAGGAATCAAAACATCCAGTTGTAGGCCTCCTAGCGCAGCATTCAAGCTAATCTTCATAGAGACAATAGGGACAATTGAGATAACAAAGATGATCAACAATCCAGCACCTCTTCTGGATAGAATTATGATAGAGTGCAAAACTCAAATCAGAACTTTGAGAGGAGACCTTCTTAGAGACAGAATCGAATGTGGAATACGAGGCCTAACAATGGAGGTGTTCCTACTCCTCTTCATCAGCCTACAACATTGAGAAGACAACTAACGAAGTCTACCTAGCTAAGGCTACTCTATCTGGATGGTGTCGAATTCATAAAAAAAATAGGCATTCTGAGTTGGGCTACCCTGAATTCTAGACAGCAACTGAAATCTTCCAATTGGAAGTTTAAAACATCGTGGACAATGTAAATTGCAAAGACATAGTCCTGTCTGAGCCATACAATTCTTCTGTGCTTGTGGTCAATCAAGCCTCATTCCCAAGAAATGAAAGCAATGAGCCTGAGGACGTGACTTCCTTTCTGAAGGCTGAAGAAGTGAAAAAGGTAAGTAATAGTGAAGCCTTATCTCAGTTATTTGATTCAATAGATAATGGTCCCTTAGATGATGAACCCCTTGAGGATGAAGTACATACATTCCATCAGAGAGCCACTTTGTACTACTTAAGGAATAGACAAGTAGGGGGACCATTTACTACGTCCACTCCACCCAATTACTTCACCACCCCACCAGATCCAAATGCTAGTAACAATCACGTCCTTCCTCATGTACCCACTCAATATTTCAACAAGGATAGGCCATTGAATCAACCCCATAACCAGTCACAAAACAAGCTTCAAGGTCAGCCCCAAAATCACTTGAGTCAAACACAAACCTAGCCTATTAGCTCTACCATAGGTAGGGTCTTTGAAGTTGAAATTGAGCAAATGGGTGAATATGTCTCTCAGGAGTTCAAGAAAGTCAAGATCAGCCTATCCATCTTTGAGTTGCTCAAGGTTCTTGTTGGAAGGCATGCATTCTTTAGGGTAATTAATGGAACCCCTTCCTCTAGAGCAACACAGGAAACATTAACCAAAAGGGTCACCTTTGAAGAACCTAGGAAGGAACTTGTAATCTAGGAAATCATAGGGAAAAGGAAGGATGTTCCCTCCAATCATTCTATAGGTAAGCAGCCTGCCAAAGAGTTTGATCAAGGAAACAGGCAGAACTCTAAGGATCAACCCTCTTGGTAGATCAAAGATAAGGCGGGTGATAAGAACAAAGCTCAAGTAGCCCATGTAGAAATTCCTACTGGCCTCTTCCAGGGTAGATTGGAAATGTCACCCTTCCTCACTACCAACTGAATATCCAGGAAGAATTTACATAACTGCCTACTTGATTCAAGAGCATCAACTAATGTTATACCCCTCACCTTGTGCAAGGATCTTGGGATCACCCCCACGCCTTCAAAAAGAAAAGTGACCCAGCTAGATAAAATAGAGATTAGCATAGTGGGAGATATGAATCAAATTCCAATGTAGATTGTTGTGGATCCAAGGATACAATTCATTGATATTCAAGTAGTTGACATCCCCGACACCTACGGGCTTATCCTTGGGCGAGACTTCATCCAAATGTTGAATGGATATGCTATAGCAGATCATTCTCACCTGTGGTTACCCTGGAGAGGACTGCCAAATCATATCTGCATAGACTATGAACCCTATATGAAATACATGATCATGGATTACAACAACACCAATGAGGTGTTGTTTGTTGAGACAGAGCTGGGAAATTATTGCCCCTTTACTTTCCAAGAATAATTTGAGCCTCACGAAGAACTAGCTATTGAAGTACTCTTAGTGCAGTGCAGTACCCCAGCCGACTTGGCTTAAATTCCTCAAAGTACCAAAGTTTTGATAGATTCATATGATGAACCTGATGAAGATAGTGACTTGGGACTATTAGATAGTTTCCAAAATTTCATGGAAAAGTGTGTACAAGACTAACTCAACCTAGGCGCCCAAATAAATTTTCAAGAGCTCTTGCTACCAAATTGGTGCAGAGTTCACAATGTTTCTCATTCTGAGTTCGAATGTTGTCTATGCCAAACAATAGTAGAACATGTCAAGGGATTATTTGTCTCTCAGAAGGAGTGCCAGGAGAGATAGTACCAAAACAGCCTATTGTCAGTCATGTTGAATCAACACTTCATTCAAAGGTTGCAGAGACAAACACCAAGCCAAAATCAAATGGAGGCACCATTGAATCGAGTATCAAGGAGCCTTCCAAGTTTTGGATGCTTTGATTCAATGGATCTAAGTCAAAGCAAGGAGTCAGTGTTAGATTCAAACTCATCAGCCCAATGGATAAGACCTTTCTTGTTGCCCATAGGTTGCACTTTTATTGCACTAACAACATAGCCGAGTATGAAGCTCTAGTGCATGGTCTTCTTATGGCTTTAAATAAAAATGTCAAGATGCTACAAGTTTTGGTGATTTCGAGCTAGTAGTCAAGTGAGTTAGAAAATTGTACTCTTGTCATGATAGAAGACTAGCTAACTATAGACATAGGGTCTAGGATCTTCTTGAGGGTTTAGATGCTTTCAACATATAGTTGATCCCACACTCTCAGAATCATACAACTAATGCTTTGGCCCAAGCACCCAACACGTTGTAACCACTTTCCATTTCGAGTCTCAAATGCTTCATAGTTGAGCTAACATCCACCCCATCTATTCCAGCTAATGTCACTCACTTTCAAGTCTTCAATGATGATAAGCACATCCTCGATTTCATCATGAGCTCTAATGTCTTTACCACCTAAATAATAGATTAATTTGATCCACGAGAGGCCGAATTAGACATAGGAGTTATCAACCTCAAGACTAACATAATTCCTAGAGGAATGGTTCAGCTGGAGCATATATTTGACTTAGATCATATTAAAGACCAATACCAATAAGAAAATAGTAGTCAATGTGACATCCATAACCTCATAACAGCTGAGGAAATCAAAAATGTTTGTATTGGCAAGGTGTGTACTATAGAAGAAAAGAAAGGGATTGTTAATGCTCTTCAAAAGTATCATGATGTGGTGGCATGGAGCTACGAAGACCTGAAAACTTATGATACTTCCATCATAACACACACCATTCACCTCAAGCTAGATGTGAAGCCCTTTCGACAGAGACATCATCCCATAAATGTCTTACTAGAGCCAATTATTTACAAAGAAGTGCAGAAACTGCTTTCAGCCAGGATTATCTTTCTAGTTCAGCACTCTACATGGGTGGCCAACTTGGTCCTAGTTAGGAAAAACAATGGAGAGTTCAGATTATGCATGGACTTCTGCAATTTGAACTAATCCTCAGAAAATGATAATTACCCGGTGCCTCCATTGGATGAGGTACTACAGATTGTTAATGGTTCACAAATGATGTCATTTCTTAACAGCTATTCTAGGTACAATCAAGTGATGGCACAATACGAGGACCACCACAAAATAGTGTTCACCACTAAGTGGGGCACATTTTCTTATAGATGAATGCCATTTGGACTCATCAACACTAGCTCAACCTTCCAGTAGGATATGTACATTGCATTCAAAGATCTGATCAGGAAGTTCCTAATCATCTACATGGATGATTAGATAGTGTTTTCAAAGAATCAAAATGATCATGTCTCCAATTTGTGCAAAGTCTTTCAGAGGTGTCGAGAGTTTGGAATTTTCATTAATCCTAAAAAATGCATCTTTGGAGTTACTGAAGGGAAGCTACTCGAACATGTTATCTCAAAGTGAGGAATCTCCATTAACCCAGAGTGCATTTAGTCCCCATTGAAGATTCAGCTGCTAAGTAGCAAAAAAGAGCTCAAATATTTCTTCAGAAAGATTAACTTCGTACGAAAGTTTATTACAAGCTTTGCTAAAATTCTCAAGCCACTCAATGCCATGCTCAAGCAAGATGCCAAGATCGAGTGGACTCCTGAAGCAAAGAAATCCTTTGAAAAAATTAAACAAACAATTGTTGAAGTGCTAGTGCTAGTCCGTCTGGACTATCTAAAGCCTTTCTACATCTATTCATTCACTTCAAATCACTCATGCGCCAGCATTCTAACTCAAAAAGATGATGAAGGGAATGAGTATCCAATTATCTTCATGAGTGCCCCTTTGAAATATGTTGAGTTGAATTACCACAATGTAGAAAAACAAGTGCATGCCCTTGTTAGAGGAGTGAAGAAGTTCAGGCATTACATCTTATGGAATAAGGTGTTTTCCATAGTTTTGGACCCAACCGTGAAGACATTGCTTATGCAAAATGAGTTGGGAGAGCGAAGAGCAAAATGGGTTACATTGTTGCAGGAATACAAAATGGAGATTCAGAACATGAGGTTAGTAAGAGGACAAGCACTCATTCGAACTATAGCTGAAGCAGCAGCAGATGCAGCGCCTGATCTCATAGTGCAGCAATATCAACTTAAAGACATTTCACCAGGGGAGTGGTACGAAGACATCATCTATTACTTGCTAAATCACAAATTCCCACCCCACCTATAGGGAGTTCAAAAGTGTTCTCTCAGGCTGAAGAGTGTAATCTATATGCTACAAGGCTCTATTTTATATAAAAGGAATCATGAAGGTATCTACCTAAGATGCCTTAGCAAAGAAGAAGCAAATCGAGTCTTGAAGGAGTTCCATGAAAAGTTCGGTACTAGTCATGAATCTGGTCCTTCCACTGCCCATCAAATACTGAGAGTAGGATATTATTGGCCAACAGTCTTCAAGGATGCTCATAGTCACATTCGCTCATACCACACATGTCAAATAGCCGATACTAGGGAAAAGAATGCTACTTTCCTACTACAACCCATTTTGGAGGTGAGGTCATTTGTGCAATGGGGACTTGACTTCATTGGTCTAGTAAGCCATCCATCATCTACCGTACATAGGTACATTCTAACTACTTCTGACTATTACACTAGATGGATAGAAGCAATTGCATGTAGGTAATGCACAACTGAAGTAGTTATAAATTTTCTGGAAAGTTTTATTTTAAATCATTTTGGTTGTCATTATGCATTGGTGTGTGATAACAGACTTGCATTTGCTTCGTTAAATTTTTCTAGTTGGGATTTCGATTATGAAATCACCCTCAAATTCTCATCCAACTACTATCCTCAAGGAAAGGGCCTTGCAGAATCCACAAATAAGAATCTGATCACCGTAATTAAGAAATTGCTTGATAGGAATCCCAAGGACTGGCATACCTAGCTCCGCTTCACCCTTTGGGAAAATCGCACCCATCACAAGGCTACCCTTAGCGATTCCCCATTCCATCTTGTTTACAGCTTAGATCCTATCTTTCCAATACACCTGAAAATTCCTACCCTCCAGTTTATCAATAACTTTTACGAAGGAGGGGATCGTAGAGAAGCTTGGTTAGCTGAGCTCTTGCACTTAGAAGAAGTAAGAGATCATACAATAGAAAATTTCTCCAAACATCAGGGAGTAGTTAAGAGATGGTTTGACCACCAAGCCAAAATCAAGGCCTTTAGAATTGTCGATCTGGTTCTATGTTGGGACAAGGCCCATGAAAAGAAAGGGGGACATAAAAAATTTGACAAGTTTTGGCTTAGACCCTTTCAAATAGCTGAAATCCTAGGAGATAATGCCTTACATTTAAAGATCCTAATTGGTGAGGATGTCTCATTGCCTATCAACGGGAAACATTTGAAGCATTACTTCCAAATCTGAACTCATGCAGAGTTATCCTTGTATATACTTGTACAAAGGTTAGTGTAGGTTGCCTTTTGGTTTGCTTTCATTTTATTGTTTTTTGTTGCCTCATTTTGCTCATCTCCTGGTTGTTTTGTTTTTGATGAGGGTGTCCTTCATTTTCTTGCGGTTTTCATGCTTGTTTGACAAACAATTCACTTTGTTGCTCACTCTTAGTGTTCTTTGGCTAAGAATTCCCTCTCAACCATTGGTCTCTGATCACTACTCTGGAATGATCTCATTTGAACTCTACTTCAGAATTTGGCCCTTGGTTGAATCTTTTTACGTCCATCGCAGATCCTACACTAAAGTGCACATTAATTATTTCCAAAGTGTTGTATGGTGGCTGTTATGACAACTTAGTGAGTGAAAAACCTTAAGTCTCCTCCAGTGACCACTGTGGTTCCCCAAACCCATAGTAGGGTTCAGTGCTTACATGGTTGAGCAAAAGAATGATAAAATGTGAAGAGAAATATCAAAAGAAAGAAAAGAAATGAAGATTCTAAAATCAAGCAACCGTATGGGTGTGCGGGTAACTCTACCGAGGCTATAGACGACTGGCTGGTAGTAGAGCAATATCTGTGGGGTCACAGCGACAACTCTGTTAGGGCTATGGATGCCTGACTAGCAGTGGGGCTATGTCCAGGTTACTTTTGGTGTTGGATGATTCATGTAGCTTGCTCAATTGATTAGCATCTGCTTGTCATAGTTTCTAGGGAAAGGAAAAAAATTCACCACACACACACCTCTTAGATGTTTCATAGGTTCATTCACCTAACGACCTCATTCTCCTAGTTCACTTTTGGATGTCAACCCCTAGTCTATGAAACCAGATATTTTGGGTTTTGAATGAATACTTATCTGCAGAACACTCAAGAGAGTTCCCCAGCAGAGTCACCATTTATTGTGCCCTCGGCACACATGCCCCATTCAGAAAGAGGACCCTCTCTTTCCTTCGCCTTGTTGGGTCATTTTTGTCACCGCCTCATTTTGCATGCCTCTATTTTGGTGTCCCAAATGTTCAGCAAGCCTCAAAGTATCATATTAGTTCGACCATGTTTCACCCCACAAAATTTTCTAAGTCATAGGTCCTCATGGAGTTCCCTTAATAGTTTTCCTTTGCAAGGCATCTGTGGGGTCCTCTGGGTCCGCCTTGTCAGATTTCCTTTTCTAGATTTCCCTATTGCATTCGTTGTTTCAAAAATTCCAAGGGACCACGTCCTTCTATATCCCAGGGCCCGCCACCCTGACCTTTGTTTCCCCATGCTTTCAACGATTAAGTGTAATCTACTGTCTGTGGAGCTCCTCGGACCCAGTTCTTCGAATCTCCCTTCCCAGGCCTCTGTAATGCATTGGCCTTTACCAAATGGAATTCTTCTGCTAGAGTTCCATCCATCAAACCCTGGGATCCTCTTCATTGGTGGATTTCCATTAAACACCTCAAACAACTATCTGCCAATGTCTTCCTGGTCTCCCAACTCCAACCCCCTCATAGTCGTTTCTGAATTTTGAATTTACCAACCTTTTGGTTGTCATACGAGCATTTATTAAGGGCATTTAATGCCTTTAAAATCTGTAAATAGGCCAATTTGACCTATCATTTTCACATGTTAGGTTAGCCAGAGAAAATCATAGTGATCTAGATCCTTCATCGCGTGTCACCCTTGAGCCCGTCGTCTTCCTCCGCTAGTCCTTCCCATTCATCGGTAGTTTCATCAGCCTCATTCACTGGGTTCTTGAGGTAAGTTGGCCATCTTCCCACCTATTGTGCTTTTCTCTGATTCTACACAAGAGTAATGAATGAAAAGGCTAAAACACATATGCATTTGATAGAGAAAAATGAGATGTTTAAAACCCATACGGTAAAATTTTAAGAAACCTCCACAAATCGCCCTTGAGATGAATCTAGAACTTTAATTCCCCGACACCATTCTTCGAACAGAGCTTTAATGCTCTTTGGGCCTTGGAATCCCCTTTGCCTCCATTAAAACATGAAAACTGGACAACCTTAAAATGGTGAGGTGCCCTCTCGGGTCCGCCATCTTGGAGTGCCCCTATCTTTCCGCCATTTGGACTTAGCAAAACTTGAACTCATTGCTCCATCCATGCTCTTTGGGCCTATCGCCACAAGATTCTTTCTCAGGAACATTGTCTATCTTTCACCTTTCCTAATGACATTATGGCCCTATCCACATGTCCTTTGAGCTCTATTCCTCCATCTGTCACTCGATGTGGAAGTTGAAGTTGTCGAATCCTAACCGCTCTCCGGGTCCTAGTCTGTGAACTTCCATCCACGGATCATCGTTGTAATATTGTCATTTCTCATGGCTATCAAGTGACTGCTTCTCATCCTTTGGTTCCCTAACATCCCAATGCCACATGAATAAATAATAAAGCCTAAGTGTCCCAACCTTTTCCAGGTCCTCTCTGCCAAACTTCTGCAGTCGGGATTCTATCGCGTCTCAATCATTGTAAAAGGGACCACCAAGCCCATCCTTCCAACCTCCGAGGCCCGATACCCTAATTACCAATAGAACTCAATGAAGAAAATATGGAAGCCAAGTTCAAGGAAAATTCCAGTACTTTAGGTTTATCCCTACGAACTTTTGTCCTTTTCCCACCGTTTCCAAATGGCCATCCTCAAGCAGCTTCCCATCCCCTTCTACCTGAACACTTAAGTAATCAGAGGAGTTATGTCGACCATCCTTCAAACTCACAGATCCCAGATTCTGGAACTCCATTCCTAAAACATCATTTTTCTAGAGCCATTCCAAATGACAAACTCTAGGCGGCTATCCCTCCTCTTGACTCTGAATGCCCCAATGATGACCTAAATTCCTTCCAATATGGAAACAAACTTTGACCCACATGTTCAAATTGGACCCTCTCCCCCATGGTCATTTCAAATCACCTAAATCTAAAGGAAGGAGAGACCATGTGGATTTCCCTACCCTATTCACCCTTCAAAATAGCTATCCTACTAGGGAAGTCTAACCTCTAGGGCTTGGACCGTCCAAACTCCCTCCAGTAAACTGATAATGGCAACTTAGACTAAACGTTAGATTTTTGAATAATGAATTATCCAATTTAACTCTATTTGCAGGGATTTGGCTAACCTTTTTTGTTTTCATGCTTGATTATTCCCACCTTACCTCTATTTGTAGAATATATGGAATCAGGTGCAGGACCCTCAGGGGTAGTCACGGAGAAAGTCAAAGGGAAGAAAATAGGCAAAGCTTCTCACGGAAAAGAAGATAAAGACCAAATGAAATATTAGTTCCAAAGGGAACCGTTGCAATCTAAATTCACAATAGACTGGAAGGAAATATCTGACACCAACATAGGGCATGTAGACATCGACGAGTTCATACAAAGGGTCAGGATCAACCCTAAGACAGAAAATGCAAGATTGATCAAAAGCAGCAAGATAGCCAAAGCTGCAAGTTTTCCTCCTACTCTTGTTGGGAGGCATACCATCCAGAAACTAGAATGATAGTGGACAAGGATGGGAATGTGTTAGCTAAAATATCGGCCCAAGCAATAACTAAGATCTTTCATATACCTACCTTCAACAAGATGGAATTTCAAACCATAAAAGAGTGCAAGGCAGTATGGGACAAGGACCCAACTAAATGTAAGAAGCTTATAAATCAACATTAGCTTAAGGAGAATAGGGGCAATGCTGTAAAGGTTCCCCAAGAGCTCTTTCACAGTGACTTCTATGAAGATTACCATGATTTGGTAACCCTGCTAAGCAAAATAACGCACCATCCCACTGTGGCCTACTTTCAAGAGTGGATGGTCTATTTTGTTGAATAGATTCTCCATAGAAAAGAGAATATCACATTCTACTAGAGAGGGATAATAAGTGATTGCTTTCACAAGATATTCATGGCAGTTAAGAAGACATTCAAGTTCTACATGACATCTTACCTAGTTATTCCTTATCCGAACAGAGGCAATATAGTGGTTTATTCAGTGCTCTGAATGAAGAAAAAGGTAGGGAGTTGAAGGTCTATGATAGATACCCTCAGTTGCAATACAAGAACTACAAGAGGGACTATTGGAGGGTAAATGACAGTTTCATAGTTCATATCATCATGTTGCTCAAGGGTGATTTTGAGAGGAGAGTCTCTCATATTGCTCGGGCTTTCCTCAAACAATATGATTTATTGTTCATTCAATACCCAAAGTTTACATACATCCACACTTAAGGCTTCTCAAAAAGACCAAACAAGCTACCCCAGTATCCCAATGACCAGATAATATTGTTGGATCTTTCTCGATAGTTGTGACATGTGCACACTTTCTTGAGCAACAAACATCTAGCATGGATTTCTTATACCCTTTCTTTCGGTAGGGGATGTACGAGCTTCATACCTCCCAATGTTCCCAAAACTCAAAAAATGAATTGGCCAAGTATCATTTCAAACTCCACATGGCCCGGCCATAGATGGATCCCTATGGCCACATCAAGAAGGCTCTTGGACATGAATACGCCCATCTTCATAGCGTTGAATATTTTTGGGCCAATTGCAAGGATGACTTTGAGGTGCGGATGAGACATTATATGGGGATGACTATATACTTTGTGAAAAGGGTGAACCTATTCCTAGTACCTGATCAAATGGAAGAAGATGAGAACACAGTGATAGACCCTCGGTATGATGTAGTTGTCAGTGTGCCATTACCGCTAATTGATTGGAGGAACAAGAGGTCGATGACCTTGACATTCTAACCAAGCCCGTCAAGGCCCATACAAAAGAATGGATTGATGGGAAAGTTTCCTAGTTGAAGCAACAAGGGGTCATCCTGACTTACAAAGGGATCGACAGTGAGCCAAGTGGAACAGATGGTGGGGTAGCTACTGCATCAACAAGAGAAACTTTGAAGTCCCCTCCACTCACTTGCTCAAGGAAAAGAAAGGAGACTAACGAGCAGTAGTCCAATCTAAAAGTGTTTGCTAGAAAGGCCTTGGAAGGTGAGCCTTCCAAGAGACATAAGAAATCGAGCAACGTCACTAAATGCCTATTATATAAGAAGATCCACTCCATGAGGGAGAAGAAATGGAGGTTGATCAACCAAAATCCCCACCTGTTGCCTCCACTATTATTTCTCTTCCACTAACTTCTCAGGCCATGGTGGCTACGTCCCCACCTATGGTAGACATTTTGGTCCACCTTGTCACTTCTTCACCAACAGGACCCATTATGGTGGTTGATTCTTCTTCGGCCACCACCTCTCCACTTTCTTCTACATCCATGTTGCCAACCACATCTTTAGCCATAGCAACAATATCTATACCAACACTCTCCCTTCCATAAGCATTCTCATGACATATGCAAAGTGTCCCCTCCAAAATTTATGAAGTGTTAATAAATCCAACCATCTAGGCTTCCCTAGCACAAGATCTTGCAAAAATTCCTATCTAAAAGCCCACAACTAAGCCTCCCGAAATGAAAGCCACAATGGAAATATCTGAGGAGTTGGAGAGACGAGAGAAGGAAGCTGCAAAGGAATTGGATGAGGAAGTAGATGAATACCATGAGCATCCAGAGCATCAACATCTGCAAATTAACAAGGTATTTTGTGAAGGAGAGGAAACAGAGTCTTCTGAGAGGGATGAAGAAAGGGATGTCGAAACTAAAATTGTACAAACATTTGATGTTGATTTTGAGGAGGAGATGGCCTGAAAATTAAAGGACTTTGGGGAAGAAATGGAAAGACCACCTCCCGAAGAAGAGGGGAAAAAGGATGACAAAGTGGAGGAAAGAATTGAACTTCTAGTCGATGAACAAGAAGAAGGCCCCAAGCATGATGAAGAGATGCCTCTCTTAGAAGGGTGGGGAGAAAAAGAAAAGGACGAACATAAATATGTGTCACCTCCATGAGAGGAAAAAGAAGATAAAGGAGATGATGAGCCTAAAGAAGAGGTTGAAACCTACAAGGATTCAGAGATTGAGCAACCTGAGGGGCATGAGCATGAAGAAGAAAATGAAGAAAGAGATACTAAAAGGGAGGACAACCCCAAAGAACGCTTGCCCACTAAATTCCCCATCAAATGCATAGTGTTCATCTAGGACTCCGATGAGGGAAAGGAAGATACAAGGATGGAGCGAGAGGCTCCTAGTGATAAAGATGTTGAAATTAGGAAAGATGAAAAGGAAGGTGACCAGGAATCACCCAAACAAAATTTTGCGATGCCTAATTGGTTGGAGAGACAACTAGAGAAGAAAGATCTTATCCCAAAGGATCCAAGAAAAATATTGGAGGCTATATTGGCCTGAGCCTAGGTCAGCACTAAAAAGGAGAAAAATCCTATAATTAGATCAAAGGTGACAATGGATGCCTCTGGATCCAGAATAGTGCAAGTAGCTACACCGGTGGTGGGAGAAGAAGCAATAAGCTACAACGCCTCCACCATCAACCTGGGAACCACTTCAAGGGAGCAGAAGGTGGATCACCTTCAAGAGTCCATTGAGATGGTGTTGCATTTGATACAGCAAGATAAGATCTCCAAGGATGAGCTCAAAGCACAACTAGCTGACTTGACACGACATATATCCAACAATGATCATCAGTAGAAGAACAGTCTACTACATCCTTAGCTCTGCCATAGCTGCTATCTAAGGAGCAAGTAGATAAGCTAGAGAAAAGGAATAACTTAGCTAAGACCATGGAGGATTGGTTCCGACAGGTCCTATATGTTGGAAATATGGGCATCGGTCGTGCTGTTAGGACAGCAAATAAGTTCTTGGAGGTACAAAAGTCTCTAGAGGGCACAAGGAAATTTTGTATGGAATTCCTGAGGATATACGGGTCTACTTACCTAAAAATTGAAGCCATCCTCAAGCTGCCAAAGAAAACCTAGGAAAAGGAGCTTGCATTCAATGAGGATGATCATTGGCTCAAAGATATGTGGAAGCTGGATTTTGAGAACCGAAAGGAGAGATTGGAGCAAGTGTTGTACAAGGTAGATCCAAATATTGACTAGGCCAAAGATGTTAGAGTAGATTGTATTCGATATTTAAAGCTAATGATAGGGTTTGATATGCATGTCGTTCAAATTGATCTAGAAAAGGTAAGGACGCACTTCCATAAGATGGAAGATGGAATGTTGGTTGAGGTCACTACGGACTTCTTGAGTTTTTCTACCCAATCCCTCACCCAATCTGAACAATTCAGAGACCACACAGCCAAGTATGATGAAGATTGGGAAAAGCTCATCGACAGGTCCAAGCAATGGAGTTACCAGGTGCTGCAATCTAAAACTATGGAAGTTGAGAAGCCCCAACCACTGATTTTGAAGTTCATGGAGTATGCCACTTTGAAGAAGCAAGAGGGGAACCCTATTATTAATGAATAATTTCTTACAAAATAGCTACATCAAAGGCAATCAGCAAAAAGACAAAACGCTACAGTGTTGCCACTAGAAGACAAAATAGGGAAATGATAAGAAATGTATTTTAAAATGTAATATATTTGAGGGTAGGTATAATCCTAGTTTGTAGTGAATCTTGGCCACACAATGCAAATCGATCTTGGCCATTCATTCTACTTTTTGGACACTATAAATAGGGGGTCTCCTCTCATTTTTCAGGAAGAGATTTGAGTTGTAATGACATGTTGCTGAAATTATAATAAAAATACATTGATTTGGTGGATTTCTGAGTTTCTTTGCATGTTTCATGATTCATCTCCCATAGTTAGATGAGTTAGTTAGATTTGCTTTGTTGTTCTTCCTAGTCTTAGATTGCTTTGGTAGATTTAGTAATGTTGTTCAATGTTTATGAAGATTTATGTTGTGTTGATGCCTTTCTGGTCCATACTTTTTGTTGTCTATTGATGGTAGATAGCTGTGTAAAGCTAGTTTGGGCTTAAAATTGAAAGTTGCTCCAAACGTTTATCTTTGTTCATGCATGTTTATGGTGAATGAATGGTGAAAAATTTGTAGTCCTTGGAAGATAGCAAATTTTCATAATACTATGAATTTCTGGTTAAGTGAAATTTTGTTTTAAGGAAGTTGTCCACAGTAGAACCCTCCATGATCATTGTTCATAGTTAGTTTTAAGTCTAGGAACCTCTTCTCTTCCCTTCTCTTTTTTTATTTTCTTTTTACTAGTGACCTATGCTAAGGTTCATTGCACATTGTAAAGTCAAATCTTAAGATAAAATAGGAGTTTATGATTGTTGTTCAAACCTACAGCAAACTGCACTTTAACTTCCATTTCTAGAGACTCTGCCTCATGATTCACCTCATATCCAACTAAGCACGTAAGTCTTCCCTGTGATTACCAACAAAATCACATCAAACATCAACTAAGGAATTCCATGCAAGTCATCACCTGACACCCGAGAGACCTTGGGGTGATTTTCAGCAGCTTGTTGGAGATTTGTTTTCAAGAGAGATAGTGCATTTATTTATTACCTATGTTTAGAAAGTGTGCAAAACACCACATCAACAAACATCTCAATGCATACATTCATTTCATACTACTATTATCATATTCATCAATAAGATCAACTTCATATATGATTGATTATAATTGTAATAAATGTGATAAACACCATAATCCACTTAGTCATAGTATCAACTACTCATAAAATAACAATAAGCAAGATCATCAAATTAGTTCAATCATTCACGTAACATCACAAAATAATAATCGATGGGGATAGGTATATATATTCCTACATACAATGCATATATGATAACATCAAGGTATGTCAAAAAACAAAATCCATGATAACAAAGCCACCCATAATCAAAAATCGTCCATGAGGATCACACAATAATCAACATTAGTCACATAAATCCATAATGCTAGGAGGTAGGTCTCACAGATTTTATGAGATTTTCATAAGAATGTGATTTATATGATTATTCAAAAACTATATTCTATTAAATATATAATAATGAGTTATCTATTCTTTCTAGGTTTCCTCCCTAGATATTTTATTAAGACAATAACTACCCATTATATGTAGGAGAATAATTCAAAATATGCATCAATAGATTCATGTGAGTAATTTAGATAGAAGTGGCTAATGATCAATACCTTGATACATGTTGTAAGAATATATTTTTAAAGATGCTTAATAGATCCTTGTTCACTTATTGGAGTCTTAGTTTAGTGAAGTAAAATAATTAATCATTTAGCCCAAGGTAAGATCTTAACCATTTATTGGATTCTTTGATATGCTCAAGGATAACTTTAAGTCAACACTCATCAGAAATTTTTAAGTTAAACTTACAATTTTGGAGCTGAAGTTGAGTTAAGCTAAATATTACTACTATATATATCTTAAATACATCTATCTAAAAGATGCCAAGAGATATCTTTGGTATTTAGTATTTTTAGAAAGATGTATTTAAGATATATCTCATCTATAATTTTAATTTTTTATTTACTCTATATCTAAAATATTAAAATATTATCTTTGAAGTCACTATCAAGCAATCTCCAAAATGTCAATAGTAAAAATAATTTCTCTTCTTGGTATGCTTTCCTCCAAGAAAAGTGGCTCTTGCTGAAACCTCCTCTAGTGTGTGGCTCTGTTCAAGGTGTGAAACAAGTCAAAAAAATAATAAAATAAATCCATCCTCCTATAGCTTTCTTCAAGTTACATTTTGATGGAACCTCTCATGGTAACCTTGGAAGTTTGGGTTTAAAAATGATGGAAAATTATAAAAGCAACGTGCAAAATGATCAAGGAGGGTATAAATAATGTTGCAGAGTTCACAACTTTATTGCTAGGGCCTGAGTTGGCTTTGAATAATAATATTTCTCATCTCCAAATTAAGAGAAATTTGGTGGTGGTATATAATGTTTTCACATAATAATTCCTTTAACTAGTATTTGAATTATATTTTGAATCATATAAGATTTCTTCTACAAAACTTTATATCATTTGAAGTCATGCATTGTTATAGAGAAGCTAATGTGTTGAGTGATGGTACTACTAATACAGCAATTGGCAAGGAACTACCATATACTAAAATTCTTGAGAAAGAAGCTACTTTAATTCATTGCTATGGCTCCTCTTACTGACAAGATTTTGTCATTCTTATGACACTTTGGGACCATTCTGATGTTGGTTTTTCCTCTTCTTTTTCTTCCTCAAGGACCCATATTACTGGCTTCTCTTTCATTTTTGGAAGAAGTGAGTGATTTCATTTGAAATGGATAAGCCCTCAAATCTTGGTGACAACTTGCGATATGATTTCTAAAGCTATTGTACTCTCTCTCTAAAGTTGTCATGTGAATGTGATATGTAATGAACTTGCCGTTTATTGTTGATTGTCTTTTCCATGGTGAAAATTGGTTTTTTCTTCCGTTCTATCAAAAGGCTCTTCTTGTCGAGCTTATATCAGCATGTTCGACTAATGCAACATATTGGTAATGGTTTTTTTGGATAACAAGTGTCTATATTTCTTCATCTACAGTGCTTGGCATTGATTCTTAGAAACGTACTTGCATAAAATTCTTATCTTATGGGAAATATATGTGTAATCTATGTGCTTTGGTTTTCAAAGTGCTCAAATCTCGCCGGCATTCAGAGGTGCAAGATAATTCTCCCTTCACTAATGTAACAAGAGTTGCAAGACAGCGAAGTTCCTGCCAAAGACTGGCAAAACAGTTTTGGTAATAATTGTTTTGCAAAACCAATTTGAAATAAAAATCAGGTTCAAATGGGACAAAAAGCCTCAACAAAATGTTGATGTGGGTATGTAGACTAGGTGTTATATGAAGAAAAACTGACTCAGATCAAAGCAGACTGCTTTCAAGCATGTCAACTTGTACTATGGATTATAAATAAAACATTGATAAGAAGAAAGATTTTATCTAAAGGTCAATGAAATGAAAACTCCTTGGAACATTGAATTATGAAGTGATACAACTTTCTTATTAAATCTACATGATATAATGTGAAATTAAATATAAAAGGCATGAAAGGCAATAGCTATGTAAGGCTATGCAGGGCTCCTAATCTGTCATAGGCAAGGAATATGCTAGCAAAGATCATCGAATTTAGCTTTACAATTGCCAACTACATGTGTTTGAAAGTTTCTAAAGCCTTCTCAACAAATCCTATTTGAGTATGCCCTGCAATCTTGATAATCCATGTGAGCGTGTTTTTATAAGTGATTTATCAAAATTAGAAAAATTAATTCAATAAATCAACCACTATGGTAGTAAAGATTACCAAACTTTGAAAAAAAAAAACCACTCTTTATGTGCATGCAATCATATTGCAAAAAATATTATGATCCCAACAAAAAAAAACCTTACGGGAAGCAAATATAACACAATATGTAATTCCAAAAAATTACCAAACTTTAAAAAATAAAACCAACCACTCTTTATGTGCATACAATCATATTGCAAAAAATATTATGATCCCAACAGAAAAAACCTTATGGGAAGCAAATATAACACAATATGTAATTCCACAAGTAGTACCACCACAAAATAATTGTGTTCTAAACACATGAAAGTGCATAGAAATTGAGTGCAAATGTAATGATGCATCATTTAACTGATTATCAGATCCAACTATAAAGAATTGTTTCTTGCTCTCATAAAATGCTATTCTATTCCATAGTACGTCTCTGCATTTTTGTCAGTTTATATTTATCTTTGCAACTCGACTGGTTACTGAAAAACTTTCACAGAGGTTTTATTACTTGAGAAGCTGCTCAATAGTTCAAAGAGCCCAAAATGAATTAACATGAACCAATCAAAAGAATATTGAAATCTAAATTTTAACACTTTGGCAATGATTTTAAATCAAATGTGCCACTAGCTGGTCTTAAATGACTATGTATTCTTCAAAGTTTTGATGATTCAATGGCTGCAAATGGCCTCCACTGATAGAATCTTCACAGGATCATCACATGGTTTTCCAAATACTACTTTTGAAACAGGGATGGCACATTTCTCATAGCGAACACATACCTGCAAAACAATAACATTACTATTTAGGTTTCTTGCTCTCCTTTCTGTATGTTGTATATATTTCTATCAAATCAAATAAAACAAGATATGCAAAACAATGGCATACGATGTATATCATTAATTGTATACCAAAGAAAACTTTAAATGTAAAACAATAATATTTGCAAATATGTCCCCTCCTTTTCAAAACATGATATATATAATGTTACTGTCAAACCTTATAAAAAATGAGACGCAGATGTTCCATAAGATCCTTGTGGGTTTCCAAAGCTTGCAAACTTTATGGCTGATATATGTTGCCTCGAAGAAGATTGTAAGTTAACTAGTGAGAACATTTGATTCTATTCTAATGTATTGAGGTCATGACCCCATTGAGGCAAAAGTTTCACCCACCCTATTGATTCAGTCGTACCGGCGGAGGCAATGGCTTCAGAGGTAGTAGAGAAATTTGACAGATCCTTATGCAAGTTGCCTGGCAGCGCTACTTAACAATTAATTTCCACATTGTTATTTGTGATTGATATAAATCTATTACTAGGAGTATTTTGATATTTTTGGCTTTGTGCACAATTACGTGTTCTTGTTTGTGTTAGCCAAGACTCCAAGTCTAGTTGTCAGTCTGTTACATTTGGGGTCTCTATAAGTCAAAGGTGCAGACCAACCACAATTATAAATAGCAATATTAGAGCAAACATATGCCAAAAGGGAGGTATTCATTTCAAGAGTTACATAACAACATATTACATGATGGATTTTGGTAACAGTGTAGCGCAGGTGTGGGCCGTGTGGCAGTGACTTAGTGACAAGGTAGGAGCGACATCCATGAGATTTATCAACTTACAAGTAAGATAGAGTTAAGAGATGAGATCTAACAATGAGAATCACAATCATGCATAGAGGAAAATTAAAAAAGGTAAAGTTAGTCTCTTAGGTCATTTCTAGGGTAGACACCAAAGTGTATGAGACTCCGCTTGTAGAAGCCTACAAGATGATTCTTTTTCCATTTACCTTGTATACTGTTCAAACTAAACCTAAATACCATAGCACCCTCTAGATTGGAACCTATGAATCCTCTATGGAGTACACAAGGCTTCACCATTAGGGCCACTCAAGCTTCACAGTATAATGATAATCAAATTGACAGTAAGGAAACACTATAGGCAATGATTCATCCAAGACAGTAATGACAAGGATAGACACTGCCATATCTGGCAATATCAATCCCTGCCTAGAGATCTTATGTGCGAGAAATTAAACTTCATCTTTTCATTGGAGAATATATTCATCATTTCCATGTAACCAAAAATTTAAAGCAACTTCATTAGGGGAATTTGAGCTTAGATTTGTAGAACTTGGGGAAATGAATTTAATGTATTCGACGATGTTATACAACAACAAAATTACATAGAGTTTGAGAGATGTGAGAAATTCTAACGGTGTAAACTCTCAAAAGTAAAAGTACCCCTTGCCATTGCATTTTAACCCTTAGTTTTCCAACTTGGTCTTGACTCTTGCTAATGAAAAAAAAATTCTCCCTTTTGAGAGATTATGAATCGTGATTTCTAGTGTGTTTTTGGTCATGGACTTGCCATTTTGAGTTGACTCTTCCTTTTCCTTTTTGTGCTAATTGATATTGTTTTGTAGCATATGAGTTCATGCAGGAGATGAAATAGAGGAGAGATTTGAGCTAGTTAACCATGAGGTGAGTGTTAGCAAACTGTTGGTGCATGACTATTCTCCCTTTTGAGAGATTATGAATCATGATTTCTAGTGTGTTTTTGGTCATGGACTTGTCATTTTGAGTTGGCTCTTCCTTTTCCTTTTTGTGCTAATTGATATTGTGTTGTAGCATATGAGTTCATGCAGGAGATGAAATAGAGGAGAGATTTGAGCTAGTTAACCATGAGGTGAGTGTTAGAAAACCGTTGGTGCATGACTATGTTGCCAGTTTGGGTTTGGGTATATATATAAAGAAAGAATAGAGGAAAAATCTGAGCTAGCTAACTGTGAGGTAAGTGTTGGTAAACTGTTGGTGCACAACTATGTTACCAGTTCAGGTTTGGATGTGTATATATAATATATATATATAATTTTCACAAAATGAATTGATAATGCAATGTCACTTGTCAGGAAATAATTGTTAAAGATAAGTCAAAATGTTTTGTACAAACATATTAAAGATTCAAAACACAAATGCATCCTTTTATTACAACAGCAGCCTCCCTAACACTATAAATCAGTTAGTGTGTTGATGTAGATCTCAGCATTGGAAAGCTACAAATACAAAGCAATCTGGATTATGTAGCCATAAAACTAAACCAGCACATTCAAGACTAACTCTCTAAAGAATAGTGGAGTTATGCAAGAATCTGCAACATGCTGCACTAACAGAGAACTTCTAGGGGTAATACAATTCGAAATAATAGAGCTCAAAAAAAAGGCTTTGGATTCTTTATTAGCCTTGATGCAAAAATATGAAAAAAATGTCTATAGGCATAGTTTGGCATTTTATTCTGAAGGCTAGAATTTAACTGCGAAAAAAAGAAAACATCTGCCTCCATTCACATATCAACCAAAAAATTGTTACAGACTTGAAAATTGGTACTATAGTTGGGTTATCAAGAGTTTATTTCTTCAAACCAGATTTATTGGCCCTTTGTGTTAATATGAATGAACATTTGGAAACAAAACTACACATGTAGAGAATTCGAATATGTGTAACAATAGAGAACGGGGCACTTTCAAGAATTAGCAAGCACTTAAATTTGAAACAAGTGACTGTAAAGTTTGTAGAGATTTAGTAATTGTGAAAGTCAAGGCTTTGATTCCCTAAATACCAACAATCGGTAAGAAAATAGTTTGAATGGTATGGACATGGAATCCAAGGGATATAATAATGGTAAAATATTTGTAAGTAAAAAAAGAGTGATTTTGTTTAAATTCTCACATTTAATTAAAACTGCTTACTAACACAGTGTTGGGACCAAGACTTATTCATCATTATAATCCTTTCAGAAACTTTTAATAATTATATATGAGAGTAAAAACCTAATATATTTAAAGTTTCCAACTACCCTCGAAGATATATTAAATTCTCTATGCAATTGAAAGTTGAACGAACCTTTCCATAGTATGAGTCAAAAACTAAGTTTCTGCGGCATAACGGTCATGTTCTGTGCATGTCATCTCCACCATTTTACACCCCTGCTAACAAGTAAATTTCAAGACTTCCAACTTCCACAATGGATAAGGTTAAGAATTCAGCTTCCAAGAAAAATTGTGTCCACAATATTCAAAGAACCACATATTGTAATTTTCATCCTTTTGAGTATAGTTTTCTTCAAAATATTTCAATTTAAAAGCTTTCCATGTTCTCTGAAAAGCACAGTCTAAGCTAAAGGATTGATTGCCCTTACCTCATATTCAAATATCGAGAGAAAATCATTGCACTTTTGTGCACAACTGCCATCTTTGCTAATACAGACTTTATCATAGACAAAGGGAAGACCTGCCCAATTGGTTTTGCTGCTCTCTGGTCCGAACATTGGATGAGTGTACATAATTTCACATTTCTCAGGAAAAACCTACAATAATAATCAGGTTTCAGGATATATCAGATACCGGCAGAAAATGGAGGGATAACAAGAAATTTATAAGAACACCGTAATTTAAGTAATTACTAAATGATTAAAAAAATTCAAGCTATTCCCTTGACATTCTTGGAAAACAATACAAAAATTTTACATAAAATATTTTACTTACCAGGATCATCTATAATAGCTTATATCAAAGGTCCATAGATTTCTTCTTGAGACTTACAACATGTTCCTTTACCAGCCCAAAAAAGTGTATCTCTAAGATATTATTTGTGATATTGATAGTGAAGTTCTTGACAACTACAAGATTTTCCCCTAGAGCTTCCTCGATTATATTAAAATATTTCAATACATTCTTGTCGTGCATAATTGTTTATCAATTTGACCAAGCACAATTGTTAGAATTATCCATTTTGTAGTGGTCTAAGACACTAAAATCAGATTGCAATCTTGGTGGAGACGCCTAAATACTGAAACAAACTGCTAGAGGAGAAGGATATACCCGAATATAGACATCAAATATCCAGACTCTATTTGAATTTTGGGTAGCTGGAAGCTGTATCTTTGCAAAATGCAATGTTACATTGTATAGTCCATTTTGGAGGCACAAGAAAATATTCGTTGTTAACTCCTTTGTTACAATCTCTATGACAATATTATTTATAATTCCTATTGACTTTAAAATGAAACTTAGCTATCCTTAACCTATGACTCATATTTTGATTACATTTTTTTGATACAAATAACAAAACTTTTACTTAATTGGGATCATATTAATTGTATTTGAGCATTTTGGGTTCATCACTAGGCAGGCAATTTAGTTGGCATCAACATGTGAAATATTCAGGATAGATTAAAAACAACTGTTAATTCCTTGTGCTCACAGGCATGACAGGCAATGTGGAAAGCTCTCAATGACCATTTTCTCATGACCAGAATTCATTAGTAATTCTACTTTAAATATCCTTTTGTATTTTTTACTCTTGTTGGATTCAAATGTTCGTTTTATGATGTCATGAAGCTAAGTGTTTAGTACCATGGCACCTGTAATTTAAAAGTGAGGCTTTCATATTGCTGCTGTAGGCAAAGGTGCTTCCTTAAGTTTTTCCTCATAACTTTTCAGTTCCATTATTTGATTTATTCCATCAGCTCAATCAATGTTTTCATCCTTGAAAATGATTTGGTTACAACATATATGGCTTGCTTTTAATGCTTGTTGATTACTATTTTAACAACTTTAATACTGGAACAGATACATTCAGCTTATCAGCTCATGCTAATGGCTTTAGCACAGGGTATATAAGTTCTTGTTTCTGAGCTTCTGTCATTCCCACAACTATTTTTGACATTATGTTGTCAGTTGACACAATCTTATTATTTGGAATATATTGTATGGCTATTCTCGGGCACACAATAATCCTTCAAGCTAGGGCATACCATTAATCCCCAGCAATGTAGAGCACACAAACGAAATGACACCCAAATCCCACATTATGGACTAGATTCCAGTTCACTTGACAGATGCGTCAAAATTACAATGATGGCCCCAAGCCAACCATGAGAAACAATTTCAAGGACTAAGCATACAATGAAGTTTCAAGAAAGGATGACCCACAGGTGGAGGTCTACAAGGTTAGATAATGAACCAAGAAAGGCTTACAGATAACATAGAATTATCTACAAGCTAGAAAAGATCTCAGACCACCTGTATTCAACACAAGAGACATTATATTTCTAAAGAAAATCAAATCATCATGTGGTGAAATGCCAAAGTATTTATTAAACACTTTAAAATCTCTTATTATATATCTTTTCCCCAAAAAGCTATTTATACAGTTTGGTAATTTCAATCCCAATAATAGATTTCTTTTGATAAGAGAAAAAAAATCAAATAATCTAAACTTGATTGTGCATTCTTGGTTGAAGATTTTAACTAGAAACATAAGATAACCATCAGCAACAAAAGAACTTATTTTAAGAGCCTAATGGAAGCAACTGATTAAAGCTAGTTCAATCCCCAGCTACCAGGACAAAACATGAATATGTGGTTCTTGTCTAACAATTGGCTCTATTGCATCAATATCCTTTTTATTTGGCTTTTGCATTTGGATATTATGTTCTGCTCTATCATGCTGACACTGTCTTACTAGTATTAATAGTATTCTTGACATTTCATTAGCAGAGTGTTGTATAGGTGCCATGCGTTCATGGTTCCATTCGTCCTCAGCCATAACACAAACAGGGGATTACACAATCAAGCTTAGGATATTGTATGGGTAAGAATTCCCATCAGAGGGTATATTCTCTCTATCTATCATACACCCAAAGGATGTCTATTCACTTGTTTACTTGGGCACCATACTTTCTAGCTCTTATCCACCTGAATCAATATAAAACCGGGTCTGACATACAACCAACGGTCTAGGCTACCCATAACGGATATTCTAAATACCCATATGACAATTTTATCCACACATCAGAGAAAAAACCATGTTTCCTAGAACCTAAGATAGTTTTTTCAGCCCAAGGAAGTACCAATATGGCAAAAGAAGCAAATATCTAGAACTTCAAAAACAACAAAAAGGAAAAACCTGTTTTGAATTTATTAAAGATCACAAACCTAGACTAGAAGTCTTCCAATTCGTGTCTGTGTACAACTTCTACTATTTGAGTAACCATCAGACATAATACTGTCAACGATAGAAATTGAGGACTTATGCACAGGGGACCTCTGCTTCTTATCCTGAAACTTCTGGCTTATGGAATAAGCTAGGTCTAAACCGCCTCCATTGGAACTGTAGTCATAAATATCATAATGCATAGTTGTTTCTGTATGAAGTACTTTGCAAATGCATGGCATGTGTCTCTCTGCATGCAATGACTCTACACTAATGGCCAACTTTTCAAACCAACTGACGCCTCCCTCAAAACTCATGTGGTCTCTTGCATTGGAAATCTGCAAATGCACCTGCGAGCCCTCTGCAATGCCAATCAGAGACTACCAAAATATTTTGCATAAAAATTTTGGTTAAAAAACCTGCAACTTGTTTATAGCCCTAGTTCAAAATAAAATCCATGCGAGAATATGCAAAGGATTTGATTGGCTGCATAGAAAAATTTTAATCACTGTTTAATGTTTCAGCCTCCGCTATAGTTCCCGGCAGGAACTAATAAGGAGTATTGCATTGAAAGGAAACCACAAAGGTTTAATTTATAATCTGTGGACCTAGAAAATGAGTAAATATGAGTTCCCAACATTCTCACAGCTTCTAGAGATAATAAATTATTAATTTTAGAACCAAAAAAACTATTTCAATTAAGATATATATTATGCTGACATCTATGAGTAAATTCTAGAAGAATATATCCTCACCTTAGGAAAATAAATGACCATTGATACTTTAAGATAATTGTTAATCATTAATTCCTCAAAGCTAATATTGATCCTAGTCTTAGAAATTTAACATAAATGGGAGATATTATATTTGAAGTTTGGAAATGGCACATTTGATAAGACCACTAGAATTATGTGTTGGTGTGAAAGATCTAGGTAGTTAGAGTTGAGGACCTATTCACACAATTGGAACTATAGTTTAATGGATCTTGTTTATCCTTGTTTTGCTCATGAGTACTATAGTTGACCCTATATACCCTTCATGAATAATTGACATAAGAAATATTTAGATGGGTCCCCTATGTTGAGTAATTATCTAAGGGTGTTCATTCATAATTGTTTTCATAAAAAAATCCTTAGTAAAATTTGTTAAAGGGTACTTTTGTGATCAATACCTAGTAACTTGGCCTTTTTTTAGGTGATTTTATGATGTTTTAAGATTTTTCACCTGCTCATCTTAACTTGGCTTTCCTCCAAACTCCCATTTCCCTCTATGCCCATTTTCCTTCCATTTGAAGATTTTAGACTTGGTCATCCTAGCATGCTTTTCCTCTAAACTCACATTTTCCTTCCATTTCAAGATTTTAAAGTTGGTTTTATCAACATACCTTTCTTCTAGACTCTTGTTTATTTTTCTAATTCCATTTTCCTTCAATTTTCAGATTTTAGACTTGGTCATCATGACATCCCAAATTTTTGGATTTCAAGCTTCTTCATCTTGGCATCCAAAATTTTGGGATATCAATTTTTTTCAATTGAACATCTTAAATTTTAGGGTTTCAGACTTCTTCATCATGGCATCCCAATTTTTTGGATTTCATACTTCCCCATCTTGACATCCCAAATTTTAGGATTTCAAACTTCCTCATCCCAATTGTTGGTACATAAGTGTCAACATGGAATCATATCTTTTCATGCACATCTAACTATTATGAGTTCTCAAAAAAAATTCCTTGCTCCTACACTCATTGATCTAAGTTAGGAAAATATCACTTTCATAGTGAGTGACAAGTAGTACGGTTTCATGGAAAATAATCATCTCTTGTGTGGTTGGTTCCCACTATACTATGATTAAATTTTATGGTTTTAAGGAGGATTTTAAACTCCCAAAGGTCTTGAAAAATAGGATCTTAGCAATAGAATTAGCCCACCAACTTGATGTAACTATTGAAAGAATGAAGAAGGAACACCTTAATGTGGTGTCATTGATGTCAACATTGGTTGTTGATATTTTCACTAATCTGGTGAACAGAATGGAGATATCTTAATCCAGTATTTTGGTCTGCACTTTCTCATATGATAAGATCTACCTATACAGTGATAGTATGTTGTTCCTGACTATTATGTGCATATCTTTTCAAGATTTTAGTTTTTTTGGATCTATAGTTTGAAAGATACAAGTAATAGTAGTTTGGCATATAGTTTTGGGTATGTACAGTGTAAATGGGTATGAGTAATTTTCTTTGTGTTCCTCCAGTGATAGGAGTCAGACCTTGCAATTTTGGGAGATTTTTTACAGGTTTCAGTACATTATATATTCCAAATGTCTCATGATTATGTGATCAATTTGATTGTTGGTGTTGATTAGTTAGCATATTTGTGATTAGGTCTAATTCTTGGCCGACCTAATGCTTGGTGTATGTTGTGGTGATTGAATATGTATTATAGATGTTAGTGAGATCCATTTTAGGTCCATTCCAACCTAAATTAAGTTTTTCACATTTGTTTTAAGTGTGAATATGTTTTTAATTCAAGTGTGGAACCAAAAAGGAAATTTTGATTTAATATAGGGCTACATCTAATTAGGCCAACCTAATTGATGTATGCGAATGAATTAGGTAAATATGTAAGACATTTTTGAAGTTGTAGGTACAACAGATGTGTGATGAGATGTGAATATGTGAATTTTGTGTGCACATGATCAAAATTATTGTGAATGTTGAGAAACTCTAAAGCAGAGTAGTGTTTTGTATTTTCTATTTGATATAGTGCACAAAGTTAATATTTAGAGCTTCAGAGGAACTAAATTCAACACAAGGAAGGTGCATTTTGTATCAGTTCACATCTTGGCTATGTATCCATTTCTATTTTGTATCTATCTTTGGTTGTGATCCTTATTAGATAGTGTGTCCTGGTAATGAGCCTTTGTAATATATTATAATAGGTTATAATAAATTGTGAGCTAATCCTCATTGTGGCATTTCCCTTTTTGGGTTTTCCACAAAAATATTTGTGTTCATGTATCATGTGATCGTGTGATTGTTTCATGCTTTCATTCATTGTTGCAATTAGATATTTTTTGCTAATTGGATGGATTATGATCAAATGGTTTAATAGAATACTAATTCACCCCCCTCTCGGCATTTTGGGTGTTCAACAATTGGTATCAGACCTTGGTTCCTTCTAAGAATCCTAATAGCTTGATGAAGATCTTGGAGATTGAACATGTGGTTGATAAAGAGTTTTCAAATCCTAATATTGAAATTGATTGCATGATTGATAAAGAAGAAATCCAAGTTGCTCTTGAAGACCTTGACAGAGTTGAAGGTGAAAATAAAGATCTAAAGGGAAATCTAAAGGAAGCAAATGAATGCATCAAAAAAAATGAGAGAAAAAATCAATAAATTCAAAGAAATACATAGGAAAGTCAATGAACAATAAGCAAGATCATGAAGAAATCACCAAACTAAAAGTACAAGTAGAAGAAAAGAAAATAATTAAGGAATGTTTGAATGCAATGGTAAAAATCAAAACTAATGAATGCACAAGACTTGAACAAGAAGTGGTAACTCTGAGATTAGATCTATAAAAATCAAGAGTCCATGAAGACAAGTTCAAAATAAGTTCTACAATGCTTGATGAGCTATTGTAGGATAGAAACCATCTGAATATTTAAATGAGGTTTGGGACTTGAAGAAGGAGAAAGCTCAAAGGCTAATCAAGCCCCTAACAAGGTTGATAATCAAGAAATACTCAAGGAAATGATAAACAAATCAAGAATCAAAGAAGCAATGCTAGAAGAACCCCTATCAAACAACCAAATGCTCAAAGGTACATATATTTTAATGGTATTTTATTTTCTTGCAATAAATTTGGAAATAAAGCAATAGAATGTAGAAGTAGAATGAATTAGAATGTTGGATCCTTCTTCAAAAAATATTTTGCATGTAAGAAATTTGGAAATAGAGCTATTGAGTGCAGAAATTAGATGATGAATAGATATAATGCTAGTAGAATGGTTCAATCTTTCAATGGTTAATGGTATACATGCAATGTATTTGGACACAAAGCTAACCAGTGTAGATCAAGATTGAACAAACGTCAATTTGGTCAAAAAAATGTTGTACGCTATAGTTGCAACAAACTTGGACACATTTCAAAAATTTGCAGAAGTACGAATGAAAGACTAACCAATTTGGGAAAGAGAAATGAACCTGTGAAGAAAATTAATCTTATTGAATTAAAGAAGGAAACAAAGAATAATTGGAGAAAGAAAGAGGAATCTAAGAACAAAGAAGAATCAGGAACTACAAATGAATCTGTACCTCCCTCTAGTGCAAATAAATCTCTTGAAAATTAACCCTAGGCATGGGCTTAGGGGGAGCAATAACAAAAAAATCAAACAACACCCTAGAAATATGAGGTTTCAAGGAGTGACATGAAGATATGTGGTGCAAAATGATATGCTTAATATTTTGGATAATAAATCGATAGAAAATATGTAAATCTAAAGAAATGTAAAGATTTTTAGGATTTATAGTGTATCAGTGAAGGGTTTTATCAGCTTTATGGAATTTGAAGCATTTAATGCAAAATTAGGGAAAATTGGAAAGATCTAAAGTGAGTTTCTAAGTTGATTTTAATCACATTTTCACATTCAAAGAAAGTAGATAAAGTTGAAGGAGATTTGAAGGTGATTCAAATAAATTTTGGTGTAGAGTACCCAAACCCTAGATCTTATTGTGCACATAAAAGGTATTTATGGATTTCTATGCTTTTTGGGTTTGAAATAGAATTGTTTTCTTAAGAATTTGAGCTTGAATCAAATTTAAAATTGCTACCCAACCATTGTTAACATCACAAAGAGTCTTACACTGAAATTCAAAAGGTATCCAATGACGGTATTTGATAATGCCCCAACAATGCCTTCTCGAAGATTTCATATAGGGTTTTACCTATAGAAGATACTAGGGCTTTTATACATGGGAAATTAGAAGAGTATAATCACCTAAAAATCACAAAAATTTGGACCAATGAGCTTACTACAGATAATCACCTGGTGAAACCACAATATATTAACCTAGTGCAGAAAAACCTAGATGTTTGGAATTGGTTCCCTAATTATAGTAGTGATGTTGATACAAAATATGTGACACTAGCACTAAGAAAACTACATGACAACTTTCTATGGATTGGAATGCCTGGACTAATAACCAAGGAAGTTATCAAGGATGTTGCAGGGTTGTGTGATACCAAACCTATAACGGTTCTTAAGTCTATAAAGAATGAAGTTGTTATGGAACTCACTAGTGCCACCTATGACAAGAGGTCTTTGACAACTAAACCTTTCCAGAATCCTACCGTTAAATATGCTTCTATGATGATAGGTCACAAGATCTACTTTACAAATAGGGAAAATTTAGTTTTGGCCACAACTATCCATGTTGTGCACATGAAATAGTGGTGAATGGAAAGGATTTTGACTTGTGTGAGTTGCTTTGGCAACAAATTCTTGAGAATTTGAAATTGACAAGGGAAAATAAATATGTGTTTAAGTTTGGTACTCTAGTTGTATTTTTATTGTTTTACTTCTTGAAAGAGCTTCCTGGAAGGAAAAATTTTGTATGGGATAGGAGTAGACTAGTGACACATCAAATTGTAGAATACATGCATAGCTTAGGCAACTGGAAGACTCAAGATGATTCTTTGACTGCATTCTTTGCATATTTTTAGAAGAATATGCATGAAAGGGAAAGAATTCCCCACAAAGTTGTAGAAAAATATGCTAAGGAAATAACTTGTTATAATTGATGAGTGTATCATTGAGGTTGTTGAACCAAGAAAGGTATGGATTACGCCTCTTGGCTATGAATTTTTTGAGAATGAGGTTTATGGATATGTGGATATGTTGCTCAAAAGTCCTAAGGACCCCTCACAAGAAAGACATGGGACATATGAAAAAAAATAGCAAAAGTACACATGGAAATGTCATAACCTACAAGAAAGAAAATAGTAACAAGAGCAATAAATGAATATTTCGTAAAAAATGGTCTTATAGAAGAAGTATAAAATTTAAGAGAAAAAGCTGCAAAAATAGACAGTTCAACTAGTGAGCCCTCCAAATCAAGAAGATTAGGAAGAGTGGCTTCCACCCCTGCCTCTACATTACCTAAGTCCTCTAGAGTTGTTGCTACTACTACTAGTAAAGGAAAGAAGGTGGAACCTAATGCTCCAATAATTGAAGGTTATTGCACCCATTGGAATTAGCAAAAGGACAAGCAAGAGGAAGAATGTGCCTCTGATAGCAACCCTTGCTACCTCCACAAGAAGAAAGAAACAAAAGTATTTCAGGGAAAAGAATCTAAGTGTAGTCGTCAAGGAAGAGATTGAGCTTGGTTTAGAACATGAGGAACAATTGATAAGAAAGAGAAGAAGTAGTGGTAATGAAAGCAGTGAAGGTGCTTCACAAGAGGCAAGTACCAGAGCTAAAAGCAAAAAGTTGATATTGTTGACACTTCTGAAGAACAAATAGAAAGAGAAAAAGAAGTATTCACTGTGCACATTCATAAGAAGCCTGAGAAGAAGGAAAAGAAGAAAGAGGAAGGTCTTTCAGATAAAAAGAAAAGGATAAAAAGAATCCTCTGATAAGATCTTGTACTCCTATAAAGATAGATATTTTGGTTAACAATATGTTACAATATGGTGATATGTTATAAGCTACTGCAAAGTTGTATGAAAAAGTGGATGAAATAGATAGAAATACAATTATTGAAGCTATTATTCAATACATTATTATTTTAGAAGCCAAAATGAGTAATATCAAGAAGAAGGTTCCTAGAGTTGTGTGGGATTCCTTGGTGGAAAGAAGACATGAAGTGATTGAAGTTAAAGATAAAATTAAATCCGATGCCTTGGAGGAAATTGGATCCTCCTTATCTGAGGATGATAAAGTTACACTAATAGAAGTGTATACTAAAGAATTCATGGTTAAACAAAGGGTTACTATTCTTATGGGGAGAGAAAAGGATCAAGTGGAAAAACTGAAGTAGGAAATAGTAAAAATAATCAAGGATATTGCTAAGAAGTTTGGGATGATAATTTCTTCCACATTTGCTACAGCTCAAGAAAAGGAGAATGTAGAAGAAAATGTTACTAATGCAGAGGAAAATCTTCCTCCTGATAATTTTTTTCTAGTATTCAAAGAGGTCATGGAAGAGATGTAAATAGATGATCATACAATAGAAGAAATGCCATTGTTTGATGTTATAGAGAATGTGGTGTCCTCACCACCACCGGTAGAAGAAACACATGCTTCCCTGGAGACTTTTATTGCTCTAGAAGATATTGACAAGCCTATTGGTAATGATGAAAACCAAAGTGCAAAGCAAGAAAAAGAAAAGGATAATACAAATGGCTCTAAGGACAACACTAATGAAAAAAATGAAGATGCAGGTAAGGATACTAAAGAAAACTAAAATGAGAATGGAGAAGAAGAAAAAGGAGAGAAAGAAAAGGATAATAAGAAAGATAATGATGACAAGGAGGATGAAGATAAGCAAGAAGAAAATTCCTCTAGTGAAGAGGAGAAAGAAGAGAATGAAGAAGAGCTTGAGGATAGAAAGAATGAAGAAGATGCTCAAAAGACCATGGACTTATCCAAGCCCTCCAAATAAACTTCCTCTGGTAATTCTCTTAAGGGTTTTTTGTCCAAACAAATAAGGTTTCAACCAAAAATACCTCCTAAGTTATTGCAGCTCCCAATGTATTAATGAAGTGTGGATCTGGAGAAGATCTCACCAATTCAAAAGTTGGAGCTTAGAGATTTCTTTCATGGTTCTAGAAGAAAAGAGATAATTGAGACTCATAAAAAGTGTTTTGAACTAATAAATTAAGTTGTAAAGACTTTGTAGGATGCTACTCCTAGTACTTCAATTGATAATTCTCTAACTTTTGTGGAAAATCTTAAGTTTTTGGTTGATTCTCTTAAGGAGTACACCTATTTGAAAGGACAAATTGAAAATGAAGTGGAAACAAGGGTTCTAGAGAATAGACTATTAGAGTTGTGGGAAATATGTGCATCAGCACATAATAAATTAGAGAAATGCCTAAAGAAAGTTCAAGAATGTGAAGATGAGGCTTAAAAAAAAAAATTATACTATATGAGGTGGTTGTATGTCACTCAAGGCATTAAGGACTTAATGGACTCAATTGAGTAACAAATAACTAATTCCTCTAATGCCTTTGATCTAGTTAAGGATAGAGATCATACCACTTGGACTACTATCTTAGATCTACAAAACAGGTTCTTCACATTGCAAAGGCCAAAAGAAGACATCATAAGGCAGTTTGGATAGCTTGGAGACTTGGTGAAAACCAAGCATATACCAATGTCAAATTCCGTAGTTGATGTAGAGAATCTTACAAATATAAATCCAAATCCTAGCACTCTAGAAGAGGGAGAGGAGAATATAGTAGAGATAGAATCATTGTACAAAATGCTTGCAGCAACCAAGAAAACTTGGAATGAAGGGAAGTCTACTTGGAAAGCAATTCTCAAGGAGCTTGAAGGTGCCTCCTCCTCTAGTTAAACATTTCTCACTTGTATATTCTTTCATTATTTTAGTTTTTTTTCCAATCTTTCCATTGTACATACAATTGGTTCAAATTTTGGGTTAACTCTCTAAGGGGGAGCTTACATGTATGTTACTGGTCCACCCTTTTTCTTTAATGTCAAAGGGAGAGATGGAGTTTTGTGGATGTTTGAAGTTTTTGGAAGATATTTTGGAGAGATTCATTTTTGGCACATGTTTCCATTAATGACAAAGGGGGATATTGTTGAAAGAATGAATAAGGAACCCCTTAATGTGTTGTCATTGATGTCAACATTGGTTGATATTTTTAATAATCCGGTGAACAAAATGGAGATATCTTAATCTAATATTTTGGTCTAAATTTTCTTATATGATAAGATCTACCTATACAGTGATAGTATGTTGTTCCTAACTATTATGTGCATCTATGTTCAAGGTTTTAGCTATTTTGGATTTATAATTTGAAAAATACAAGTAATAGTAGTTTGGAATACAGTTTTGGCTATGTACAGTGTAAATTGGTATGAGTAATTTTGTCTGAGTTCCTCTGATGATAGGAGTTAGACCTTGCAATTTTGAGAGATTTTTTATTGGTTTCATTACATTATATATTCTATATGTCGCATGATTATTTGATCAAGTTGATCACTGGTGAACTAATCAGTTAGCATTTTTTTAATTAGGTCTAATTCCTGACTGACCTAATGCTTGGCATATGTTGTGATGATTAAATATGTATTGTGGATGTTAGTAAGATCTATTTCAGGTCCATGCAAGCCTAAATTAAGTGTTGCACATATGGTTTAAGTGCAAAGATGTTTTTGATTCAAGTGTGGATCTCACAAGGAAATTTTGATTTAATATAGGGCTACATCTAATTAGGTTGACCTAATTGATGTATGTGAATGAACAAGGTATATATGTAAGACATTTTTGAAGTTGTAGGTACAACAGATGTGTAATGAGATATGAATATGCAAATTTTGTGTGTACATGATCAGAATTATTGTGAATGTTGAGAAATTGTAAAGAAAAGTAGTGTTTTGTATTTTATATCTAATATAGTGCATAGAGTCAATATTGAGAGCTTCAAAGGAATTGAATTCAGCAAAAGGAAGGTTCATTTTGTATCATTGCACATCCTAGTTGTGTAGACATTTCTATTTTGTATCTATCTTTGGTTGTGAGCTTTATTGGACAGTATGTCCTAGTAGTGAGCCTTTGTAATGTCTTATAACTAGTTATAATATATTGTGAGCTAATCCTCACTATGGTTTCTCCCTTTCTGGTCATTCCACGTAAAAATGTTGGTGTTCATGTGTCATGTGATCTTGTGATTGTTTCATTATTTCATTCATTGTTACAGTTAGATATGTTTTCATAATTGGATGGATTATGATCAAATGGTTTAGTAGAATACTAATTCATCCCCCTCTCATTATTATGGGTGTTCAACAGTAATCCATTATGAATATGGGGCCAAACATAAAAGAATACTATTTATGGTATACCATTATCTAAAGGAGGAATAGCAATAAATAAAATATGAGTATAACACTTTCTAGCATTTAAGTTACTTGAATTGGGCCATGACATCATAGAATACTATTGACCATACAATCCAACTAGTTTTATGGAATCTTGGATCGCCAAGTTGAAGGCTAAGAAGAAAATTGTGCACAAAAGATACCTAGACATTAAAGCTAGAAGGTAACCAATTGTTGATTCACCTAATAAGTATGTGGAGCTTACTGATCTACCAAAAAATACAAGCCTATGCAAGCATATGATCCCTCAAGAATCATGATGCATAGCCTCGGAAGAAATCTAAAAGAAGATTGGAATGAAGAGAATGTTAAAGAATATTGGAAATATAGGTTAGAAATTGAAGAGCCAAAAATAGATTTTGGAGAGGTGGATAAAATTGAAACCTAAGAAAAATTTTGGGATGAAGAGCATGATGATCCAGCCTCAACATATAACATGAGCAATATATGTCCTAAAGATCCCCTAATTTTAAATAAGAAAGGGAGTAGACAAAAATATAAATAGCCTACAAAGAAGAAGACAATCATATGAAAGAGACCCATTATTTTAGTCTCAACCATGTACAATGGACCCTTTCATTAGAGAAAGTAGAGGGGAAAATTCCATAAGTTCCACCTTGTTCAATCCAACCAACTCTATCACTTTCAAACCCCTCAATCTAAGGAATTTAAAGGTGTTCCTTCAAAAATTGACTAGCCCCTAAGGAAAAAGAATCTAAGGCTCCAAAATATTTTGATGAGGAATATATTAAGATACCAATGTACAAAATTTTGGTCATATCACCTTCCACCACAACAACATCTATGGACACATAGGTAATTATTTATCCACCCTTCTCTTCTTCTTAACCCATTCTCTCATTTTTTATTTCCTTTCTCATCACTACTATCTATCACATTCCTAACAATTTCTCCCATAACTCCACTAGATTAACTACCTTTCATGTAACCCTTTGGAATTATAAAAATTAAACTTCCACCACCTTTCACTAGTATTCCACCCATCCCTCATATTCTTTTCCTTCCCTTATTTTCACTATCTACACTCATAGTCCCATATCCACTATCCATTAGAACCCTACAAGCACCTACTCAGCATATAATTACCATCTCTTATGGATTTCCTCAAGACATCCTTTTATAGGTGGTTTTATTAAATCCCCAACACATTTTCAAAATTAAATACAAGATTCACATCATGCATGGGAATCCCAAGTAGAAGCAAGAAGAAAAAAGAAGGAAAAGCTCTAGTAAATCCTTACATGAGATCTCTATATGACCACACTCAATAATTGGCTATGATTGCACATATGACTCCAATATTATATAAGGAATAAGATCTTATGTGTCTAAAATATTACTTAGTTCATGAAGTTGGATTGAACCTTAACCAAGCTTGCCTAAAGGATAAGGTGGAGTTGATGAAGGAGACACCAAAATATATTATCTAAAAGTTTATATAGGTAAAAAAATGTTGGAAAAGAGGGAGTCTGAACTATCTCACATCAAATATATGGCTAATAAAATATGAGAAAATTTTAGAGATTAGGAATAAGAGGTTAAAATATTGACCCTAAAACTACAAGATAAATTTTCAATATCAACTTTTCAGGAAAAGAAATCTAAGCAAGTAGTGTTGCAAATAAAGTTGGACAAGAACAATGGAATCTTATAGTAAGTAGAGAAAAAAGGTAGAAGAACAAGCAAATAAGAAATATTCAAAGATAACCTATTTGCATAAGTAACTTACAAAGCTCATGGATTCATGAACTAAGAAAATGCAAGGGGAGATGTACATGAAATGTCTCTAGATAACCCAATTAAAAGAAGAGATGAAGTAAATTCATCAAACACCCAAGGTGTTATTGATGTTAAAGGAATTTTATGTTTCTTATTGGAATAGAATAGCAACAAAAAAATAATAGTTCAGACTAGCACTAACGTTCATTTCAGATGTCCAAGTGCTAAATATTCAAGTGAAAATTGTGATAGAGTGAACTCTATCCATGTTGTCTCCAAGAGTTTCCCAAGCTCAAAAACTCATTAAAAATATATATATTTCTTCAAAGGAGATACTCCTATCTATTAGAGTTGATAATAGAAGAGTTGTTATAAAATTTAATGACCTTTTGAATCAAAATAAGGATACTCTCAAGTGTAAGGCTTAATTAGCCACTATAGATAAATTCATGATAGAATTGAAGAGACACATTAAAAAATTGACCCAATTAGGACACCCCTCACCATTTCTTGGCAATGAAATTTTATCTACAAAGGAACAAATGTAAGTAATGCTATAAAAAAATATAACCAGACATTATTTTAGAGTTAGAGTCAATCACCAAGCATCACAAAGGTTGAAATGGCTTTGCAACCATTGGAATAACTGTAATATTATATGAAATATATCATTTAGAAGATAAAAATTATCTCTCACAAGGAGATGATTGACCTTAATAAATCTTTTCAATAATTAAAAAGGAAAGGTCAAACCTCAAGAGAAGAATGGGAATCTTTATAGGCTATCCTACAAAATCTTTGAACCTTCAAGTTTCCTTTGCAAAATTTTGAAATTTTATTTTTGGCATAAATTTTGGTTAATGGTTCTTGTTTGAAAGAAAATATCGCCTTTGAGTCACCAAGGAAATGTAGAGTTTTACTCTACAGTTTTCTTTTAATTGGACCGAGTGGCATTTTGTGGTTGTTTTGGTTTATTTCAGCAAAGTGTAGCTAATCAATTTTTAATAACAAGGGTATAACACATCAAATCTATCAATAGAAATAATTTTATGTGGTGATGTTCCACAAAAATTATAATTTTATAATTTTAATAGGTTTAAGTGTTGTACCATTAGCTAGAGAATCCATGTCAATGCTTAGTGAGAGTCATGTTTCTATTCAAGATTACCAATAAAGTTAGAGGAAAGGGATCCATGTGTCATCATGAAACAACAAGGAAATTCATAGAGTTTAAAAAGTAATTCTATCACACCATTGGCCATATCATCCAAGTCATATTTAGGTGGGACCAACTAAAATATAAGATGAAAGTATAAGGAGTTTTATGGGATAGATGTCATTGCAATGCAATGATTTAGTGAGCAAGTGGGTCTGATTTTTATTAAGGAAATTTGTCAAATGGGAACATGGCATCACCACACAACTTGCAAGAGGAAATAAATTTGACACTCCTATTTTTCATTGCATTAGCTAAATAGTGCCAAGTTAGAACAGGTCGATCCCATTTCTATTAAAAATATTCTAAAGCCTCCAAACCATTGATCATCTATTGGACACTAGGAACATTGAGAGGGGGAATGAATCAGTGTTCAATAATATTTGACTTTAAAATTAGATCTAAAACTATCAACAGCAATAATTGAACTTAAAACAGCATTCACAACATATAAACAGAGGGAAACAAGCAATCACATTAATGAACACCATAACACCAATAATTTTTATGTGGAAACCCTGTTAGGGGAAAAACCATGGTGGATGTTAGTCCACAAGATTATACTCTATTAAAAGTATGATAAAAGAGGGGAATGCACTTACATTCAGGTGCACTGCCTAGAGCTCACTACTCAAGAGAGAAAGGCTCACTACCTTACAAAGTATAATTGAAATTACAACAAAATTTTGAACTAAGAATACAGCATCTACAAATGTTTGGATTCAGTTCCAATGAAGCTCATAATTAGATTCTGGATCTTTTGACCAATTCACACTTTTTCTCTACTTTGCTTAGCATACAAAACTTTTTTTTCCCTCAAATAACTAATGTCCTTTTTTTCTCTTCTTTATACACATACACTTCTATCTCTACCACAACTACTTCACTCTCAAAATAATTTTTTGATCTCCTTCATATACCTACTAATCAGGAATTCATTGTATGTTGGCTTCACAAAAAAATATAATATTCTTGCTTATGTCGGCTCAAATCATTAATTAGAGTTGATGTGTACCCACACAAGTCAACTAGACTATATTAGGGACCCAAAAACACAGTTCCAAACATAAGAAATAGCTAAATACATACTCCACATATATCTGCGATACGCCATATAAAACATGTCGGCCAAAATGAGAGAATAAACCATGAACCATACTACCGAACCCTTAACTCAAACTTTGACTAATGCAACACCACAAAACTCACCAATAGGATAGTGTACATGCTAGGAAGGCTTCCCTAGAGATCCGCACCACAAAATAGTGATCTGATGAAGTGATCAGATCAACTTATCAACCGGATGTTCTGCTCTTCATTCTTTCTGCTGGTAGATTACAGAATCTTACTTCCCTTGTCGATAGGAGCAATACTAACACTACATGTACTATACTACTAACTCCATTTTCCATAAATGACAACACAAGTAGCCAAAAATGATCTCTCAAATCCATATTCCAACATCATCAACATAACAAATCCAATAGTTCATGAATTTTGAATAAAGTGTCAAAATGGTAAGATGAAATGTTGTGACATTATCCAAAACAAATGAGTTAGTAAAACCATGATTGACACATGAAAGGAAAATTACATCTCCACACTCCTCCAAAATGTGACAATCAAGTTTTAGTCTTAGAATTACATGATTGATGTGACAATAGTTGTCTCGCTTGTGCAATGGAAGGATATTATGCATTTAAATGATCGAGAATTTTCTATTTTATTTGTAGTTAATTGGAAGTTATCTAAATGAATGGAAACACATGCCTTTATTGTAAATTTAGTTAAACTAAGAAGTTAAATGCTACCATGATATAAAACATTATGAAACAAAGCATGAAAAAAGGGGAGGAGGAGAATAGACATTTTTGGCCTTCATGGGTGCTTCTTCATAACCGATTCAAATATTTTATCTTTGTAATTATACCTTTTTCAATCCATTATTGATTCAATAATGAATAGAATGTGTCATTCTATGCAAAATATTATGTTTCTCGAATTTCTTCTTCCTCGTGATGATATAATATCCCTAGATTTATTCATTTTGATAAATAATTTCTACAAATGGTTTGAAATCATGCATGTGCATGCTCTTTGATGCCAAGAGTCTATATTATATTTTGAATGATAAGTACTATTCCTTTTATTCATTAGAATATTTTTTATCCAAAACATTGCCTTAGGATAGTTATTTTAAAGACATTTTGTTTCTCCCTTTTCTTCATAGATTTCAGGATTATACAAAAAGTTCCTTTGTAAAATCTTGAGGGTAATCTTGCAAGCCAAGTCCCACATTTGTGATATTTATAATTATTGGTATAAATCTATATGCAAGTGCATATTTGAATACTAATATTTTGTAGAAGGCTTGGTAACATAAAGCCTTAATTTCCTAAGTAGAAGTTAGATTGCATGAATAGGAGGCTAATCGCAAGATCAAAGTCAACTAATAACCTAATCTCTTGGTTTCTTCATTGCAGATTGTCTAGGAGAGAAGGATAGCTCAAAAAAACTTGTCACCCCTTCTTATGGCTACTCCAAGGAATTATTTTAATTGGAATGGTGGTAGTCCCTTGATTCCACAAATCCCACTAGATACATGGGATCTTATCCTAGCAAATGCTCTTAATGCTCTTTTAAAATTCATTAAGGAGGACTCAAAAACATTTCTAAACAATTTTAAGATGTAGCATATGTTGGAAGAATGAATAAGAATGGCCATCTCTATAGTTTTGTGTTGTCATTGATGTCACCATGTTGTGATTGCAAGTCTAAGTCAATGCTTAATCCAGTATTTCGGTCTGGTATCTAAACCAGTATTCAAGTTGCACTCTTTCGCATTCTAGTCTGCAATCCTCTATAATTGATAGTTGTTGCTTGTGGTTTTGGGAAATAGTTTATGGATGTTGAAGGAATGTATGATCAGAATATCGTGTTCCCCCATGCTCGTACAACATATAGACATTACTCTATTCATTACTTTCTACAATTAAGTCTATTTCTAGCCGACTTCTTAGATTAGTCATGATATGGTGAATTAATTTTGTTATGCGGATATATGTGTGACCTATCTTAGGTCTATACCGACATGATGTAGCGTGTTGGATGTTTGGATTTCCTTTTGGAAAGATTTTGTGAATGCTTGTAGCCAACAAATTAGTATTTTTTGATAAACAAGGAAATGCATCTAATTAGGTTGACCTAATTGATGCTTGTAGATAGATCGAGTATATATATATATATATATGTTGAAGCAATTTTTGAAGGTGGTGTGAGTAATCGATGAGGCAGTTGTGAATGTAAAGTTGAAGAAGAGAAAAAATGATGAACTATGTTAATTTTTTCTATTGAGCATCAACAGAACTATATCAGCACTTGTTAGGTGCACTATTTTCAATTCATTTTGGTTGTAAAGCCCAATTTTGCTTTGTAAATATTTTTGTAGGTAGTGAGCCTCCTTGTAAGTAGTGAGCTTTTGTATCTAGACAATGATTCCTTTCAAGGTAGTGAGCCTTTGTATTCGATTTTGATTTTGTAATCTCTTTATATTGTGAGTTAATCCTCACTGTGGTTTTTCCCTTATTGGTTTTTCCACATAAAAATTTGGTGTTCATTGTGTTGATTTTACTTTCTGTTATTTGTGTTTCATATTCATACTTAATAACAGAATAGTGTGGTTGTGAAATTGATAAGTGTTAAATTTAAGTTTGAATTTTTGTGACAACTGATTCACCCCCCCTCTCAGTTGTCCTGCGCCTTTTAATAGCATATGTATGTACAATCCATCATGTAATGGAGAAAATTGTCACTCTTAGATAACTAGTAGCCTCATTTAAAGTGAAGGCCATCGATTGGTATATATCTCTCCAATCCAAATCCATGGGAACATGGGACCAATTGGGAAATCATTTCTTTGAATTATTTAATGAAAAATGAGATAGATCATCATCATTACAAAAACTAATAACCATCAAGTGTGCACCTCAAGAGGCAATCACAGGTTTTAATAAGTGGTTCTATAGGATATGGCAAATAATTCTAGCTACAACACGACCACCAAAAAAACATGGCTATTTTTTATCATAAGTATCTTAATTCACATATCACCATCATGATTCAATTATTAGGGAGAAAATGCTTCTAGAAACATGATATGATTTAGTAGTTAGAGAAAAAATATCTTAATAGAGATAGTGAAATTGTCTCTTGGATCTCCTATACCATTATTTCTTAAATTATCAATTCCAATGGAAGAGGAAATTCCTACTATAAAAATATTCACCATCTATGTATTTTTACCCTTGCTCTTAAGTAGTGGTAGCACCAATACCAATGTCACAAGTAGCATTAGAAATGGATGATATGAAGAGTATTCTAAGAAGTTTCTTGAAAAAGATTATTAACTTGAAGAGATAGCAAGCTTCATATTAAAGGCCCACTTATCAGAATTTCTAAGGACCTTAGCCACAATACCAACCAAATTATATCAATATACATAAGGAATAGGTCCCTCTCAATTATCATGCCAAATAGTCCCAATACTAGCTTTGTTATAGAATTCTACAAATAATTTACAATAAAATTTGATCCTAGGGAAAAATAATTTGTAGATGATACAAATGCTTGGTTTTTTCCTTGAAATGATGCACATACACCCAAATATTCTCCTAGAGGAAACCTACAATAGAAGATAAAAACAAAGGAGGTAAGGTGTTGGATCAGGGACACAATTAGGGCATTAGCCATATTGATCACCAAAAGTTCATTTGTTTTTTTACAGTGAAAATATAAGGCATCTCCCTAGAACATGAAGAAAAAATTGCATTGTTCTCTTGGGTTGAATAAGAAGAGGCTATGTTCGTAAATGACCCTTCTACCTCAAAATCCACTCAAGTATAATCTGATTACTTTACCCACTCTAAGAGAAGAATGGTAGAGGGACTTGAAACAATTCTTCATCCCAAAGAAATCATACAAAATAATCCAACTAAATAGAAATACAATCTTATAGCTCATCGGTTTGATGGAAAAAATGTGTCGATATAGAATTATGGATCATTGAATATGGAAGTTGAAAGGCCAAAATATATTGGGTATGTTCCCAAGCCTCAAATAGTTGGCTCATTA
>VDFB02271358.1:643180171-643203243 GCA_007258455.2 Sequoia sempervirens
TTCCCATTTTTTGTTGATTCATTCAACATAAATTCTTGAATTATATTGTAAGCTAGATTGATGTTTATTCATATTTTATCCCATTGTAGCATTGATTGTTGGTGTGTTTTTTGTTATTTTTTTATATAAAAAAAAGAAAATATTTTTCATAAGATCCTGTCAACTTTTAATTACCTTTTGCATAGATTGTAAGTATGTTAATTGTGTTTGAATAGATAGTCCTTGATTAGAATCTCCATCTCTAAAAATACTAATTTTAATATAAGGGAGAGACAAATTAGGTAATCTAAGAATCATATAAAGACTAATTTGAATCAATAGAGACCATGTGTAATTCCCATTTTTTTATACTAGTAAACAAAAACACAACTTGTTTCAAGAATGATGGTGTTGTTATTGATTTCAATAGGAAGTCTACTTACTGATGTTGTAATTGATGTCAACTATGGGATGAATATGTTGAGGATATTGAGAAAATTGCAAAACATGATGTACGTGTGTAGTTGAGACCTTGAGGAAGTGTTGTGAGTACATGGAGCTATTCTTTTGTTGCAGAGTTTGAAGATAAGTTGGAATGGAGTAATGAGATGAGATGATGGTTCTGGAACTTGGCTTCCAAGTGCTTTTGAGAAAATTCAATAAACAAAGTAAAATGTGTTGTGCAAATTTTCATAGTGTTCTCTAGAATTGTGCTATGTATTCTTTCTATGTTGATTCTATGCATGTGTAGATCTTATAGGTTATTCAAGGTTGATAGAGGTTGCTATATTCAGAATTTGGGTTTTTGGATCATTGTACAATGTGAGATATTTTCACCAGTGTGTGAACTAGTTGTTCAATGATGTTTTTTGTGGTCTTGGAGAAATGTATTTGCTCTGTTTTTCTCAGTTGTTTGGATTTAGGTTGTGCAAATTTGGGAGGTTTATTATAATGCTTTTATCTTTATGTGATCAAGTGTTTACTCGATTTGGTGTAGTACAATGAGATTTTCATTTATCAGTATGCAAATGAGGGTTATCAAATTTTTTCTGAGTTAAAGTATTTGTTGATGCAAGATTGGTTGAAGTGTTTGATGAATCTTAAGTAGTTCATGGACTATTTTAGATTGATTTCAAGAAAATTATGATGTTTGGAACTTTCGGCTTCATTTATGGAAGCGTGTACTTAATGTCTATGGTGTCTTTCATGGGTGTTGGCCGACCTTGTCTTTAACACTACATGTGGAGCTTGTACAAGCATGTTGGAGTGTGTTGGGATCTATTTGGGTCATAATTAAGGATTTATGTAGGTTGCATTTTGTTCCTATCCACCGAGGGAATGTTGAGATAGAACTTGATATAAATATGTATGACGTTGGTGCAAGAGGGTGTGTGAAAGAGTAAGAAGCAAGATAGACGAGAGATTGATATGAGTGATGTGTGTGATGTGAATTTGAGTAGATCAGTGTGAACTTCATGTTAGGGTTCTTGAAGGTAGTGAACTGAAGGCATCTAAAATCTTTCATGTGAGGCTGTGAAAGTGTGTGATAAATTGTTGTGGAATCCTTATTGCAGTGAGAATTGTTTCTTTGTGTAACATTCTTCTTCTATCTTCTTGTATTCTTTATGTGGTAGTGAGCCCTAGCTATGAGCCTTTTTGGACAGTGTGTCCTATTTTGGCAGTGACACCCCTTGTACTAGTTTTTCTATTACATATATTGTGAGCTAATCCTCACCATGGTTTTTCCCTCATTGGGTTTTCCATGTAAATCTAGTGTTCTCATGTGTATGGTGTTGTGATTTTAGTTTTTGTTATTTGCATTTCATGTTTAATAAATCTAATAGAATAGGGACTGAATGAATTCTTACAGATCGGATTACTATTGAGGCTTTTTTAAGGTTTAATTTGCTACAAGTGATTCATCCTCCCTCTTAGTTGTCTTGTTTATTTCAGCAATTGGTGTCAGAGCGAGGTTCCTTGAAGAAGATCTTAACTTCTTGAGGTAGATCTGGGAAGGAAAACAAGATTCCTTTGGAATATCCTAGATTCGATATCTCAAACTATGCTTTCTAGAAGACAAATATGAAAGGATATTTGTCTGCTCAGGGATATGAGATTGAGAAGGCTTATCAAAATGAATATACTCCTCTGAATGGTCCAAGTACAAGTGCAGAAATCAAGGTGCATGAGATCAATGCTAAGGAAAGATTTATTATTGTGAATAGTCTTTCAAAAATTGAATTAGCTAAAGTTATGAGTTTGAAGACTACTAAAGAAGTTTGGGAAGTTAGAAAGAATTTATTAATGAGATCCAAAGGTCAAGCAAGAAAAGTTGTAGAACTTGAAGGCATAGTTTGAAATGATGCATATGTCTGAAGATGAAACAATTAAAGGCTACATTCAAAGAGTTGATGAATTGGTGAGTAATATGAGAGGTCTTGGTGCAACAATTAAAGAATCTAAAGTGGTGGAGAAATTTATCAGATCTCTTCCATATTGTTACAGTGAAAATGTATTTTTTATTGAGGAAACAACTGATTTTGATAAATATTCTAGAGATCAGTTGATTGGTACTCTAACTGCATTTGAAATGAGAAAAATGAAGAAAGGTACAAAAGTAGAGATTGCTTTCAAGGCTAAGAAATTAGAGAAGGTTGAAGATTCAAGTGATGAATATCTTGATGATTTGGAAGCTAAATTCATGCGGAAGATGAAAAAGGGCACCGATAAGTATCAAGGTAAATTACCTTTCAAATGTTTTAGTTGTGGTGGTATAGGTCATTATGCTTCTAGATGTCTAAAAAGAGCTTTAAACAATAAGAACAAGGAAAATAAAGGAAAGATAATTAAGAAAGCTTACTATGTGAAAGAAGATGTTGGAGATTCTGAGGATGAATCGGATTATGGATATTTTGATGATAATGAATGTATTTTTTTGGCTATAAAAGAAGAATCTGGTTCTTCTAATCCTAAAATTTGTGTGAAGGAAAGTATTCCAGAGATGAAGGACAAGGTTGAAGGTACTTTGGTATCTACTTTTCATGTCAAAGAAGATAAGAATTACTGGGTTGTTGATAGTGGATTTTCTAATCATATGACCGGAGAAAAAAGTTTATTAAAATTGAAAAGTATGATGGAGGATTAGTTAAATTTGGAGATGATTTAGGAGCCAATATTTGTGGAATAGGTTCAATCAGTTTTGATGGAAAGCATAACACTAATAATGTCTACTATGTTAAGGGATTCATACATAATCTTTTGGGTGTTGGAAAAATGTGTAGTAAAGGGTACAATCTTGTGTTTAAGGATGAAGCATGTGAGATCTAGAAGGGGTCCAGAACAGTGATTGTTGTGGGTAATAGAATAGATGGAAACATCTATTAGCTTAAGGGTGTTGATGGTCATTGCTTTATGTCATAGATTAATGATAGTTGGTAATGACATCGGAGGATGTGTCACATGAATTTTGATAATTTGGAAAGAATTAGTTTGGTTCATGCTATAAGAGATTTACCTAAAATCACAAAACCTATCAATGTTATTTGCAAGAGTTGTCAATTTGGAAAGCAAACAAGGAGTAGCTTTAAGGGAAAGGAACAATCTGCTACCATACTGCTAGAATTAGTGCATAGATATCTTTGTGGTCCTACAAGGGTGAGAAGTCTACAAGGTGACAGGTATTTTATGCTTTTGATTGATGATTACTCTAGAATGACATGGGTTACTTTTCTTAGAGAGAAATATGATGCATTAGATAAATTCAAGGCATTTAAAGCTATGGTTGAGAATGAAATGGATTTCAAAATAAAATTCTTTAGGTTTGACAAAGGTGGTGAGTTCACCACCAATGACTTTAACATGTTTTGTAAAGTTCATGGAATAAAGAGGCATTTGTCTGCCCCTAAAAATCCTCAAGAGAATAGAGTTATTGAAAGGAAAAATAGAACTATTCAAGAAGCTACAAGGACTACATGATGAAAGAGGAAAATATACCATAATTATATTGGATAGAAGTTATTCATAATGTTGTTTACATACTTAGCAGAGCTCAAGCTAAAGCGAACAACACAAAGACTCCTTATGAGCCATGGTATGGAAATATTCCTACTATGTAATACTTTAGAGTGTTTGAAAGCAAATGTTACATCAAAAGAGAAGAAGAAAACTTAGGAAAGTTTGATGCAATGTCTAATGAAGGTATCTTCCTTGGATATTCTATTAAAAACAAAGCTTAAAAATGTAACAACAAAAGATTGAGAAAGATAGTTGAAAGTGCAAATGTTTAAGTTGATGAAAACTTATAGAATTCTATTGAAGTAGATGGATATGTTTTAGATGAACCTGATTGCAAAGAAGTATAAGGAATAATTGATGAATAAGAAGTGCAGAATGAAGAGGAAGAAACTTTAGAGAAGGCCCCTAAAACCCCTAAGTATGTGAAAAATAATCATTTTGAAGATCAGATTATTGGAGATAAGAGGAAAGGTGTATTAACAAGAAGCAAAATTATTGAAGTTGGGGTGAATTTTTTTTTACTTTCTAAATTTTAACCTAAATCAGTGAGTGAAGCATGTAAGGATGGAAATTGGATGAAGGAAACGGAAGAAGAACTTATGCAGATAGAGAAAAATTAAAATTTGGAATTGGTCCCTAGACTAGAAAACAAAAACATAATAGGAACTAAATGGGTATTCATGAACAAGTTGAATGAGAATGAAGTAGTAAGAAACATAGAAATACTTGTGTGTAAGGGTTACTCACAAGTAGAATGTATAAATTTTGAGGAGACTTTTTCTCCTATGGCTAGGATGGAAGATATTAGAATGTTTTTGGAATTTGCAGCACATAAAGATTTTAAGGTCTATCAAATAGATGTGAAGTTTTCTTTTCTGAATGGTGAATTAGAAAAAGAGGTTTACATGGAACAATCAAAAGGTTTTCAATTGTCAGATCAACCAAATATGGTATGTAAGTTGAAGAAGGCTCTATATGGTTTGAAGCAAGCTCCCAGAGCTTGGTATGCAATATTGGACAAGTACTTGATACATCAAGGTTTCAGCAAGGGCTTCGTAGATAGTAATCTTTACTTCAAAATTGAGGAAGAAAAAATATTGATAGTAGTTGTATATGTGGATGATATTATCTTTGGTGGAAATGAGGCTATGTGTAAGAAATTTTCTAAGGAAATGTAGAAATAATTTGACATGTCAATGTTTGGGGAGATGAATTTCTTTCTTGGGTTACAGATCAATCAAATTGGTAAAGAGATTTTCATTCCATAGTCTAAGTATGTCAAAGAGATGTTGAAGAAGTTTGGAATGGATGACTCCAAATAGGTATGTACTCCTATGGTGATTGGTTGTAAATTAAGAAAAGATGATGATTCACCCAAGATTGATTAGAGAAAGTATAGATCTATGATTGGTGGACTGCTATATTTGACTGGCTACTAGACCGGATATCATGCATGTAGTTTGTCCTATTGCTAGATTTCAAGAAGATCCTAAAGAAACACATGTTGCAAAAGTGGAGATAATATTTAGATATTTAAGAGGAACACTAGATTATGGTTTGTGGTATCCTAAGGATACTAATTTCACATTAAATGCTTATACAGATGCAGATTGGGTTGGTTGTGTTGATGACAAGAAAAGTACAAGTGGTGGTGCATTCTTTCTTAGATGTAGATTGGTATCATGGCTGAGTAAGAAACATGATTTAGTTTATTTATCCATTGCAGAGGCTGAGTATATTGTAGTAGCATCATATTGTACATATGTATTATGGATGAGACAAACATTGAAGGATATCAGAGTTGTATTTGATGAACCTATATCTATCTTCTGTGATAATACAAGTTCAATAAAAATTTCAAAGAATCCAATGATTCATTCAAGGAAAAAGCATAATCTATCATATATCACTTTTTGAGAGAGAAGGTTATGGAGAATGAAGTGAAGCTTGAGTATGTCCATACAAAGGATCAGATTGCTAATATATTTACTAAGGCTCTTCTTAAGGATACTTTTGATTATCTTCAAGAGAAGTTGGGGATTATTGCCCCTCCTTTCTTGAACTAGATGCATATAGCTCAGTGCATCAGTCCAGTGGATATATGGATCTATCTCTTTTCTAGATTGATGTTGGTGGCTATCTCTCAGGGGGAGTAGCCAATTTCATGTGTTGTCATTGTGTTGTTGATTAAGTTGGGTGTTCTCCTAAGGGGGAGTATTTAGAGCAGGTAATTTTGGTTCAGTGTCAAAGTGGGAGAATAATGCAAAAAAAATTATCCTTTCCCATTAATGTCAAAGGGGGAAAGAGAATCATGTGAAAAAAAAAAATTATCTACTCAGAGAGATAGGATCCTGTGAAATAGAGAGGTTTCAAGAATGTTGTGTAGGCTATCTAATATGAGAGAAAAAGAGAGAGAGTGTTCATAACTGTTGTGTGGTCTTTGGTGTATTTTCACATCTTGTGTTCCCATCAATGATAAAGGGGGAAATTGTTGCAAGAATGATGGTGTTGTCATTAATTTCAAGAAGAAGTCTACTGATTGGTGTTGTCATTGATGTCAACTATGGGATGAAGATGAGGATATTGAGGAAATTGTAAAACAAGATGTGCATGTGTAGTTGAGACCTCAAGAACATGTTGTGAGTACATGGAGCTATTCTTTTGTTGCAAAGTTTGAAGATAATTTGGAATGGAGTAATGAGCTAAGATGATGGTTCTAGTGCTTGGTTTCCAAGTGCTTTTAAGAAAATTTAATAAACAGGGAAAACTATGTTGTGCAAATATTCATAGTGTACTCTGGCATTGTGCTTCGTGTTCTTTATGTGTTGATGTTGTGCCTATGTGAATCTTATAGGTTATTCAAGGTTGACAGATGTTATATTTAGAATTTTGGTTTTTGGATCATTGTACAATGCGAGATATTTTTACCAGTGTGTGAAAGAGTTCTTCAATGATGTTTTTTGTGGTCTGGGAGAAATGTTTTTGCTCTTCATTTCTTCGTTGTTTGGATTCAAGTTGTGTATATTTTAGAATTTGATTATAATTCTTTTTTCTTTATGTGATCAATTGTTTACTTGATTTGGTGTAATACAGTGAGAGTTTCATTTATCAGTATACAAATGAAGGTTATTAGTTGTTTTGAGTTAAAGTATTTTTTGATGCAAGCTTGGTTGAAGTGTTTGATGAATCTTAAGTAGTTCATGGATTGTTCTGGATTGATTTCAAGAAAATTATGTTGTTTGAAACTTTCATCTTGATTTATGGAAGCGTGCACTTAATGTCTATGGTGTTTTGCAAAGGTTTTGGCCGACCTTCTGTTTAACACTACTTGGGAAGCTTGTAGAAGCATATTGAAGTATGTTGGGATCTATTTGGGTCCAAATTAAGGATTTATGTAGGTCGCCTTTCATTCCTATCCACCATGGGAGTGTTTAGGTGCTTACCTATTTCAAATTTGAATGTATAACGACTAGTGGCCGACATTGGAGATTTTTTTTGAAATAGAACTTGATATAAATATGTATGGTGTTGGTGCAAGAGGGTGTGTGAAAGATTAAGAAGCAAGATAGATGATATATTGATACAATTGATGTGTGCAATGAGAATTTGAGTAAAGAAGTGTGAACTTCATGTTAGGGTTCCTAAAGACAATGAGCTGAAGGCATTTGAAATCTTTTATGTGAGGGTACGAAAGCGTGTGAGCAATTGTGGTGGACTCCTTCTTGCATTGAGAAGTGTTTCTCTATGTAATATTCTTCTTCTATCTTCTTGTATTCTTTTTATGGTAGTGATCCCTTGTGGTGAGCATTTTTGGACAGTGTGTCCTATTCTGAAAGTGAGCCCCTTTGTACTGCTTTTAATATTACTTATATTGTGAGCTAATACTCATCGTGGTTTTTCCCTCATTTGGTTTTCCACATAAATCTAGTTTTCTCATGTGTATGGTGTTGTGATTTTAGTTTCTATTATCTTCATTTCATGTTTAATCAATCTAACAGAATAAGGACTTAATGAATGCTTGCGGATCTGATTACTATTGAGGGTTTTTGAAGGTTTAATTTGCTACAACTGATTCACCCCCCCTCTCATTTGTCTTTTTCATTTCAACACAACCTTGAATTTTTTTAGAAAAATAATGTGAAACATGATAAAGTTATCTAATCATATATGTGCACCAAGTGACATCGTGTAGACATTTCCATCATAAGAACATTGCAAAAAAGGTGAGGAGAGGGGTAACCAAAAATTTGGTGTGATATAACCCTTCTTTACACCCTAATGAAGATAGCCACCTAATTGGTTTAGGTGTCTAACAAAGAAACCTTGAAGGGAGATACATCCTTTTGCAAAATATCTGAAGGATAGGTATATGGTGAGATGAGGGTCAAGCCATCAAGCCTAGACCAATGAAAGAACATGAAAATACTAATTTATTTATTTAAAAATAATTGAAGTATTTAATTTTGATAAAATAATTAAATAATTAGAATGCTAATAATTTTAACCACTACAATGGATAATCAAAATAGTCCAATAAATAAATTAAAACAAGAAACATGACTTATGAACTATATAATGATTAATTGTCAATAATTAATTATAAATAGTTATACTATTAAATTTTATAAAAGAAATAAATAACTAGAAATGCTAAATAAATTAAACCACATTTAATTTAAAGCAATAATTTTAATTCATAAAAGCTATGAGTTCATATTTTTAAATTAAATACACCATTTTAATCTAAAAATTCATTTATTTCCTTCAAATTATCCTAAGTTAAATTATTAATTTAATCTAAATTTTACTGTCACATTTTATGTTTAGGCTCCCATATTTTCCTAATCCCCACCTAAAGCTTTTAACAACACCTAATATTTAAATTAATATTTTTAAGAACTTAAAGAATGAGAATCAACTTTGAACCATATATTTAATTCAATCTTAGCCATTTGATTTTAGGGAAACTAACATAAGTAACTAAAACCAATTATTGTATTTTAAATAATTTCATTTTGTTTTGTTGGTGTAAGGGTCTACAAGGAAGGAGGAGCTTGAAGATGGATGGTTTTTTAGGTTTTCTTTCATAGTTACAAGCCATTGATTATTGTAGGAAATGATATTCATTGGATTTTTATGAGCATAAAGAATTGAAGAGAAAATTTCTCCATTCAACTTGTTTATTTTTAGGTTGTCATATATATGTTTCTCGAGTAAGATATAACTATTTGTAGGTCTAGATATGTGTGTGTGTGTTTATATGTATATATGTATATATATGTATACATATACATTCATATATATTGTTCAATATTTGCAACTGCATGTAAAAGTTTTGTAACATCCCGCCACGAAACCCTAGAGCACAACACACAAACATGACATATGAAGATAAAACATTTACTAAGGATCTTAGCATAATGGTTATGAGATTGAAATTACAAAGTGCAAACACCGCAAATACCAGACCACGAGTAATCGGAGCTTGAGATAAAATATGGACCCATTATTTATACATAGCTATACCATTATCAAGGATGCAGAGATCTGATTTCTGATGAATATTTCATAGCCATATAAACTCCTAACATTGTATACAATATCTCATATGCAATCAAGACTAGAAAATTAATGCATACCTAGGTTGGCTTCTTACTTGGTCTTTAATACAGTTTCCTTTGCTTCACCCTGGCTCCTTTTACCCCCTCCTTCGCTCCTATGTGCAAATCCAGTTTCACCAAAAACCCTAAACAATTTTCCCAAAATCCCAATTCCAATCTCCACCATATTCAAAAAATTTGCAGACAATTTTTTTTATTTTTTTTTAGTCCAAAACAAAATGAATAATAAAAATCTCTAAAATCCCAAAAAAATAGCAAGTTTTCATTTCAACAATTTGTTCGAAGTTATGCATGTGCAGCATAGAAATCATTTCTATCTTTAATTATTATTATTTTGTTGTTTATTAATTGCAACTTTCCATTATAATATTTTATTTTATTTTAATATTTCATTATGCTTTTAAATTTATTATAAACCATAATTATTAATAAATATGTTTATATTTACTTACCAAGATACTTGTTATTTAATAATTTAATTTAATGAATCAATTAACCAAGAACAACATTAAACAAACTTAAACTAAACAACCCAAAATATCATTTATTAAACATCATGAAAGGGTGAATCATAGAGGGGCATTACAAGTTCTTTTATAGAAAGAGGATATTTAAAATACTTTAAATTATGTATATATTCTTATTATATTTACATATGCATTTTAGGGTAAATATAAATGTGCATAATTTTTTTTTTTTAAATATACATAAGCCTTGTTGTGTAAATAAGTGTTTTACCTAACTAATTCATCAGTGGGTCCTATTTACATAGGAGTTATGTTTACTTAGGTCCTAGGAGGGATTCTTTTTAGAAGGTGTTGTTGTCATTAGATCTTATCTTATCTTTTGACATTTAATACTTGTGTACTAAGTCATTTAATATTAGTTGTCTCATGACATATGATTAAGACACTTTTGATGATCTTGTCTAATCGTATGTCTCACCTTGGCTATATAGTCAGGTGGTCTAATGTGTAAATTAACATTAATAATATCATTCATATCATCATCATTTATCATTTGTATCCTTTGATAGAAAATTATTATTCTTCCATAGTTGATCTCTCTTGTGCTTTCATGAATTTCCTATCTATCTTGGATGGCTATAATCTTCATTCAAATCTTGCATGGTGTAGAGTATTCTATACCAAATCTTACATTGCATCAGACCTTGTGGGATTGATTATTGTTAGTCTTTATTGAGAGATCTAGGTTGTCCATATTGGTGGATCTTAAAAAGTTGAGTATGCTCTTCTCTTACATCAAATAATGACTGGTGAATTAAAAAAAATTGAAAAGAGATACCAAATTTTGGGATTTCTTCTTTGTGGATTTGTATTAAAAGTTTAAATTAGAGCTTTTTGGTGCAAATTTGAACTCGCCATTGAGTTCAATATGTTTGAGAAAGTTAGTTTTTCCTTTTTTGTCCAAAGTGGACATATGAGGCCAGATCTGTGAGGGTTTGAAGCTGAAAATTGGTTGCCAGATTTAGGAGGTAGCTACAATTTCAAACTATTTTTGGTCAAATTAGACCCTACCATCATGTCTAGAATGCCCAAAAACTCCAATATTGACTATCTTTTTTTTAAATCAAACAACTTGCCTTGAGATCTTTGAAAATTTTCACCCTCCCTCCCTCCTTATGGTTTTTTGTACAATCATGCAATTCAACTGCCCGGTTGCAGAAAGGTGAAAAAAATAATAAAATTACTAATTTTTTCTAAAGTTTTTTAAAATCAAAAGAAAAAACAATTAGTGTTTGGTAGTTACTATCTACGTAGTACTTGGGCAGACTGTTGGGACTTTCAAATTTTGTGAATTTGAAAGTGCCCATATTGGAAATTTTGCTCTATACACTTAGAAGTGCACCTAAAAAATCTGCCTATGTGACCTGCTTTGAAGGGTCATAATTTGGAGCCTATTGATTTTCATGCAAAACCCATTTGTGGACACACTTGTGTGACATATGTGAACATGCATGTCAATTTTCAGCTTCCCATGATGAGTTTTGATAGGGTTTGTAAAGAAAAGCTAGCAGGTTTTGACACTTTTCTGTTGTTTGTGAACTCTTAGTTCTACAAAGTGGCCTCCCATTCGAGCTTATATTTTGCAACTGGATGATTTTAATGATGAACGGATTGTTGATATCCATTCTCCATACATTCATGTACTCCCTTGTTAGATTTTAGAGTCTCATTATCTGATTTGCTATTTTTACCAAGCCAAAAGCAAATGCAATTTGTTCAGTTTTACTTTTGCATTTCTGACAGTGTTTCAAGGTGGTCAACTTTGACCCCTAATATATCGTGAAGAAAAATGATTGAAGCAAAGTCTTCTTGCACACATATTCATTGTACCTAAATGAACCTATTTTTCCAGTGGCAACCCTCAAAAGTTGATTTGGTATTTTTTCAAGGTAATTGAGTGAGTTTTAATTGATTTCTAACAAGTGCAGTTGCAGAAAAGTTTGAGTAAGAAAAGTTCTTTTCTAATTAATATCTTTCACCTCATGATTTTTTTTTCTAATTCAATTGTTGCACTCCATTCTTGGGTCAAATTTCTACATTCCTGTAAGTTTTTATGGCTCTAGGAGGTCGTTTGACTTATTTCCCTTGGCGATTCCAGAGCCCACCTGGCTAGTTTTTCTCACTATTCAAATATGCCAGAAAATAGATTTTAATGATAAACCAATTCATCTTTTCACCTCAGGTGCATTCAAAATTTGTTTCAAGTCAATGGAGCATAAAATTTGTTTGAAAACGAAAAAAAATTAGTCGGGCCCACGTGGGGACCTGACATGCTTTACACAGTTATGAGGTTGAAATGTTTCCTTTTGATCATGAAAGCATTGGTGAAAAAGAAAACCAAGGTCATTACTCAGTTGTGAATGAACAATTCCAGATGTTGATACAATAGACGACAAATGTTGATTGTGATGAAAATGGATTAGCAGATACATTAGGTTGTGTGGAGCATCTTGAAGAGAAAAGGTGCATTTTACAAGGTAAATAGATGCTATGTAACAATACTTTCAAATTGATTAAAAAGCATGAAATGGGAAGGCTATTGATGAAAGTGTATTTGATAAAATGTGTTTAGCAAGGAATTTTAAGACAATGTAAATTGTTGCCATAAAGGTAATGAAATAGAGAAAATCCAAAATGTTGGCATCACATGTAAGACATAGGTATATTACTATTGTGCAGTTTCAGGAGGTAATGGCAAGAAAAGGGGATCTATTTTGTAATAGAATATTGCAAAGGATGAGCACTCTGCAACAAAATAATTTCCATAAGAAATCCTGGAGGATGGTGTTTTACTTAAGTTACTGTAGGATATAGTCATAGCGGTATTCAATCTTGCTAAATAGTTTGAGCAACCACATAATGCTAAAAAGGAAAATCTTTTATCAAACTAATCCTTGTTCATGTTTCTTGATTTAATATGATGACTTATAAAGAGAATTAAACCAGTAGTATCATGCATTGAAGAGAGGTTTTGTAAAGCTAGAAGTCCTAAATGTGGCTACTAAGCAGAATGAAGAGGAGTATACTTTTGTTCGATATGAAAAGGGAAATGGAGACTCTTTGATCATGTGTCCAAATCGAGCATTATGGCTAAATGCGCCACCTACAAAGTGTTGATTATTGGCTTTTTAAGAAAGGAAAGTTTGATAAATTTGTTAAGATCTTATGGTCTTTTGTAGAAAGGTGTTTTGGGATAAAATTCAACACTATTTAATCTAGCTAGATTGTTTGAAATACTACGTAATATTGGAAAGGCATGTCTTTTATACAAACTAATATGTTCCAGTTCCTTGATTACCTGGAGGCACATTTAATCTTTCAGCAATGGTATTGGCATAGCAATACCCAGTTGCACCTAGTATTGATTGGGGATGCACCTAGAATGGAGATGCAACTTAGCAAGTATTTTATGAATGTTTGGCAATGAGGAATATGGAATAGCAAATGGCTTGAATCAGAGATAGAAACAATTAGAGCCGCATAAAGTGAATTAGGTGCAGGGAATTTCAATGTGGAAATTCTTTAATAGGTTTGAATCTTTCAAAATGAGTGAAAGTGAATATTTCTTTTGGTGTTGTTTTTACTTGGAAGTTAGAAGTGTCTCGCATTCCTTCACAGTGAGAAGGGGGATCAAAGAAAACATGACAACAGATGATAAGAGGATAGCAGCGCTGGAATTCTAGAAAGAATTAGTTGGAGGCAGTGGCAACACAAAATACCCTATACAATCTAAATGGCTAATAATTGGAGGGTGTTTACTGATTGTTGAATTCGTTGAGTATGAAGAAATTATGTCACATGGTGAAAACCAATCTTCCAACTTGAAAAACATGAGAAACTTAGTGCCACATATGAACTCCACTCAGGGACCATCACTATTACTTCCATGAGGATTTCCTACACAAGAACTTTGTTCACTTCCATAGCCTAATTTAAAGGCTAAGATAACCATGGTGTCTAAGAAAGAAATTGAACTAGAATATGCAGCTTATACTCTTGATGATCTGGTCAAGTAATGTTGAAGCAAGAAATCCATTAAACTTGGCAGCACATATTGAGGAAGTCCTCCCAACCAAGAAAGAAACAAATATAAAGCTTCCATCGTGCATCTTAGAGGGGGGATCCAAAGAACAAATTGAAGCATCCAGAGAAGATTGGAAGGGCATTGTATGTATTGGCATGGAGACTTGGAGGCATTTACCATGAAGAGGGAAACCATGGAATGGGGCACATTTTCATATTACACAGGACAACTGGTTGCATGGAACGCCATTGTCCCAATTGAAAGTGGTCAGACTAATGTTGCAAAGGAAGTTTCTACACCAATTCATGAAGCTGCTACAAGAAACATTACAATATATGAATACAGTGAAAATGTATCAAAATTGTTTGAGGACTTCTTGCCACCATTTCCGAAGATTTGAAAAGCAGAGCAAATGAAGGCAGATCAGGGTTTGTGAGGAATTACAAAGAGAAGAATTAGGGCACAAAACAAATCAATTGAGGATAATGGATGAGGAACACAGCCAAATCCCCACCATCCATCGCTCATCACTAGTTTGGATGGCTTTTTTCACTTTGAACGAGTAATGGGTGATGCTTTTTCTTTAATTTTCATCAGGCATCGCTTGTTGTCTTTTTCCTTTTCACTTTGGACGTGCGATGAGCAATGGATGAAGAAGGAAAGGTGGGCCCACATGAGTTTGAAAGTGGCAAGGTTTGAAATATCAAAGCCTGAGGAAGAAATATTTAAAAGGTCTTCTTTTCATCTAAAATGCAAGTATTCTAAAGGTGATGGTAAAGACACACTTCATGAGTAATATCTATTTTACCCGAGAAAATGTTTTTTTTTTAATCTTTACCATTTTAAAAGAGTGCGAGAGAAAATATAAAGTGGTGAGGATGGGGAATGGGTAAAATATTTATCCATTGAAATTTTTAAAAAATCTCTACCATTTATAAAAAAAAAGGTAAATGTGAAATTTTCTTTGGGAAAAATGTAAAGGTGCACTAGTGATTTTTATTCTTTTTTGCCCGATAAGTGTTTTTTTTGTAATCTTTACCTTTTTAAGGGCTAAGTCAAAATGCAAAGTGTGAAATGAAAGTGACACAGGGAGATGGTTTATAAAGTGAATCTATTATTCATTTTATGAACAATGATTTTATTAGTTGAAGGTGAAATAAGACAATAATAACAAAGAGATAAATAGAGCTTTCACTGGAAGAGAAAAATAACTTTTCAACTCTAGGGGAGCTAAGTGGATGATTTTCATCGGCGGAGGAATTTTCTGTTGAAAGATTAAAATGGGAAAAATTCAATGGCAAAGTTTATTGCAAAGGAGGGAAGGGAGAAGAGAGGATTTTTAGTTTTCTTGTTGCAGATTAACGGAGATGAAGTTGCAAGTTGTCTTTTATAGATTCATTTTAGGGTTGCTCTTGTGTCTTCTATTTTCTTTATCTTTTGATTCTTCTCTCATTGTAAGGATTCAATTTTGAAGTCTCCAGAGGTCTGGGTAGAAATTAGCTCAAATTGGAAGCATATTGTAAATGATGTAAATGAATGGAACAATATATTGTCTTGGTTAGGAGTTATATGTAACAATCTTAAATTAGTTTTATAAAGTTACTAATATGTAGAAAATTTTAGTTTTGATACAATACTCTCCTCTATATCCTATTTTGCAAATTATGAATGAAAATATCAAGGTCTTTTCATTTATCTTCAATGGTTCAGTTGAATGTATGGCTTTGTTTTGGCTTTAACTCAAAGAGTTAATTAAATGCTTGAAGGGAGTTATAGATTTGTAAAGAGTTGCATAGGATTTGATAAGAAGTTTTGTTTTAGGCATAACGAGTTCTCATATTGCAAAGAATTATGATAATAGTCCACATGTTTTTGAATTTAGTATCTGATATACTGGTTGTTGCATATTTGACTCCATTTACCCAATTAATGAAGCACTGATCCATTTGTGGACAATAATGAAACAATTGAGTTGATAATACTCCATATTGGGGATTTAAAATGAGAATAAAATGATAATTCATTAAATCTTCCAATTATGATGTATGTGTTGTGAATAATTATTCATTTTCTAGCATTAGGTGGTTATTTGCTTAAAGGTCTGCCAAGCCTTCAGTAAATAATATCTATTTGCATTTAGTAGGAATAGATCTATGTTGAAGTGTTCTTGAGAAATCAAAATATCAAATGAACACAATAAGGAACGCCCTCCTTGGTCCCATAGAGCCTAAAGAGTAGGGGTAAGATCCTGAAACTCTTTACCTGATAGTTGGCCACTGGCTTTGAAGTTTCTTGAGTATAAAGGTTGGCTGTCCTTTAGAATATTTTGAGGCTTAGTTGGAAGAAATACCAACATAGACCATAGTGTCAAAAAATTACCCACCTACTAGCTAAGCTCGACAATGACATGTTGCAGCTCCCTATTCACCAGCACAACACCCTCTATATATCTCACCACCAAATATTTCATTACCAATGCACAAATAGAATATTTTGAAAGCATATTCTGACAACAAATATTTTGTGTAGGGAAAAGAATATTCTTCCAATGGTATATGATATATTCCCCTAAAGGTTATTGCAAAATATTCATTGAAGAAGGTAGTATTCTGGTGTATCGGTGCTATAGTGGCCAAATTTAATTGAGTGAACTGTTGATATCAGCACTACATCAACAATGACATGAACATCCCTTTGAAAAAATTTCTCCCCTCTCTAATGATAGTTTTGATTTTGCAATCCAACTTCAAAGGCTCATAACTCAATTGTTTGACCTCCATTTTTTAATAATTTTTTTTTTTGAGGTATAATTTTGTGCTCTTCACAGTGGTGCAATGGGTTTTTTATTTTGGTTCCTGTATTTTTTCCAAAAATTACAGATTCTCATAGGTATTACTGATTTGTTCCTGTTTTGGGAACTTTCAGAGCTTCGTTCTTGCTCCTACATTAACATTTTGGGGTGATTTTTTTTTTTAGTGCATAACTTTGTGTGTACTTTGTAGTGGTGTCATTATATTGATCCCATTCTGTGAAAAATAATTAATTTGATTTTGTGGCCAAATTTGGCATCTATAAGCACTAAGATCAAGTCCACTATTGTTTTTGACAAGTACCATCTATAATCACACTAAATATAAAGTGCCAAATCATATATTTTTGGGGGGTTTCTTGATTGAGTAATTTTGGGTAGGTAATATTGCAGTGGTTGATTTCTTTCTTTATCTTTTTGTGTGTTCTTGAGTGGGGAAATCTCAAATTGAACTCCTAACTCCATATAATTATGCTTCATGGAGAAAATTAGTATGGAGTTATCCAATGGGGAAGCTTGTCTAGGCTATCTAAAGGAAACCATTCCTTAACCTACTGATGCTAAAGAATTGGAAAAATAGGAGATTGATCATGAGAAAACACTTGGATTCATATGTTCATTAGTCTCATTTGATTTATAATTTTATGTTGAATTATGAAAAATAACTAAAGAGGCTTGGAAGAATTTTGAGAAATTGTATGGTAAAACTAATAAGATTAGGGGATATCACAGTGATAATTATTTGATGAATCTTGATCCTAAATGTTTTGACCACATCTAAGACTACACCTCCAAGATTAAGAAACTAAGAACATGGCTAAAATATTTCAATATTTATAAGGATGATTTATAATTGATTCTAAATGTGTTATCCAAGCTTGATCTTCAGTATTCAATGTTTTTTTCTAGCTTTCATATCCATTAGCTTTCTATGATAGCATCATATTTTGATCCTAATTTTGATGACTTTGCAAATCTCCTAATTCAAGAGGAAGAAAAGTTAACACATATGGGTATAATCAAGTATTCTAAGTCACAAGCATTATTGGCTAGTGAGTCAAAGGTATAGAAAAAATAAAAAGAATCTTGATAAGAAACAAAATAAGAAAAATAACAAGCCACATAAAGAATCTAAATCCTCTCCCTCTAAAGGGGAATCATGTAAGAAGGAGAAGCCTACATGTGCATATTGCAAGATAAAAACATATGGTTTATAAAAGCACAACATATTGACTTCTCACAGCTAAGTTCCTTCCAATTTTACAAAGCTCTCCCTCATTTCCCCAAATTGCCACCACCAATTTTTTTAACCACCTAAAACCTTTAGGTTTTTTCTTAAATTTTTTCATGTTGTAACTTTACTCTACTCTCAAGTGTTTGTTGATTCTTTAAGACTTCCATTAAATCACTTCAAGCGAATTAAATGTCATTAATAATGAACATACTCTCCACTACGTTGATTTCAACCTCTTGATGAGCTCTCCATTTAAAATCATGTGGTTTCATTAATCATTACAATTTTCACATTGGTACTTATATATGTATATATGTGTTTTTTGTATAAATATATATATTTTATATATATAATAATTAATGTATATATATATATATGTATATATGTATATATAAATATATATATATATATATGTATATATGTATAGATGTTTATGTGTAATAATTATATATAGATATGTGTGTATACATATATGTGTATAGAGTCACATATTTATATAATTTTATATACATTTATGAATACTTACATACATACATTATATATAGAGAGAGATGAGAATTCAAAACTACTTATCAATGGAATATAAACAAAGAGACAAGAATAGTCATAACCAAAAAAAATTGGAACATAAGGTACCATTTCACTTATGACTCAAGGAAAGCATTATAAAAATATAAGCAACAAGACATCTTTTAATATGTGTTTGTGTGAGTTCTTGTAGTCATGGTGCTCAATTCATTCTCCTAAATTTTCTTCCCTCTCTTTGATGATGCTCTCCCTTCTTGTTGGAAAAACTAATTTATTGCATCCACCTCATTAAAAAAACAAAGTATTTATTCTATTAGTCATGGTATCATAAAACAATATAAATTATTCACTAACATTTCAAGGATACAAATTTCATATTTACATCTTTCTAATTAATATCTAACTGATATTTTCCTTGCCTTAACATAAATATAGCAAAACATTCATAGTAAATGTTTACAAAATTATAGTTTTGGTATCATAATTTAAAACACGCATCAAGGTGCTTGACTTAAAGTTGGATAAAATAGCATAGTCAACTTGGTCCAAAAATGGAGTGTGACACTTAGTGTTTATCTCCCCTTTGTCTATAAGTTCTATATTTTTTTATGTAATTCCTTTATACTTAGAATGCTCATGTGTATGCTAAAAACAATGTTTTTTATTTATTTATAATCCATACGAATATTAGGAAAATAAGGATTGAAATATAAATTATGATAGAACATTTCTAAGTCTCTACTATCCTCTTGCAAATTAGGTAAGGAAAATATATAGTGAAAGCATTGGCTAAAATAGGAAAATTAGTTTTAAGCGAGAAAGATAAATCAAACCATTATATATATACCACTTAGGTACAATATAAATTCATTAAGGAATGGAATGTCATAATGTGTGTGTATAATTATAAAGTAAGAATGACTTCACATTAATGAGGGATCAATATAATTTTCATAATAATCACATAAAATTTCTTCACAAAGTGTTATAATGTCATCATGAAATGTAGAATAATGGCATGTAAGAGATATACCATCAAGAGGAGTTACAATTTCATTTATAGGCGAGTGAGATAAAACTATATCATCCATCCTACAAGATATGTTTTAATGGATATTTACACTAGGGGTGTACTCACCAATATCAAAATTCAAAAGATCATCATTGAACCCATGGCTAGATGACATAATTGTATCTAGTAATTATGGATGTGTACTAATAAAATCCATGAAGTAATGAAAATATAACACATGATAAAATAAACTATCCATGGAAAAAAAATCCTTATCCTTATATAAATATGCCCTAAGGGTAAGTGCACAAAGATGGGGGGCCAAAAAGGGGCTTAAGTGGCCACTTTTTTTTTAAATCAGGAAATACTGACCTTGGACGTGAAATTGAGGATAGTTACACTCAAAATTTTGAGATGCAACAAAAATAAGGATCGAAGTGATCTGAGTCTACTTTCTAAACTACTAATTTATTTTGAAAATATTGAGATTAAGGGGTTCAAAAGAGGCGACATACAGAAATTGGTGTTATTTTTGTCAAAAAAACATAACATAGCAACTTTTGTACATCCTTAGCACGTTGAACCTTTTTTTAGTATTTTTAAAATTGCTTCGATGAGAAATTAGCTAATAGCATGTAGTTGATGCATGATTTTTCTAATAATTTTTTACTAATTTTCTAAGTGGACACTTCTTGAAAAACATAATCTTGGCTGTTCTACCCCTACAAATTTTGGAAACTAATTGATTTTTATTTTTATTTTTTTTATAGTTAAATAACTGCAATATGGGGCAGCACCCTATATTGCATCGCTACTAAGGGGCAGCACCCATCACTTTTGACTGGAGCTATGAACCAGTGAGGCCACATTCGGGGGACCCCATCCCCGCCATTGCATCTTGCCCCATTTTACCAACTACCGAGTGAGTTCTGAGTTGTTTGTTACATTTCACCTCGTACTTCTTTTTCCTTTATACCTTTGTCCAAATTTCCCCTGATGCGCCTTTACCCAAATCCTCTACACTCCCTCTGGTAATTTGGATTCCCTTTGGGGAAGTTATTCCTAAATTGCCATCTTTTACCCTATGATGACCTTCCTGCTAAGCTTCTACCAAGGCCTCTGAATCAATAAGATTCCCAATTTGATCCCTGGTGCTTTTCTTTGGGGCTTTTCCAGGAGGAGGAGTATCTCCAAAAAGCTTCATTGTAGAGGAAGTATTCATTGCCTTTGTAGTTGTTTGGGAGTCGCTTGATGGAGCCATGCCCGAGGCAGAATCAACATCTTTTGGTGGCACATAAACCTCTCCATCCAACCCAACATTTTCCTCTGAGTAATGTAGGGGGATGGCATCTTTCCACCATGTAGCTTGGATTTCATGCCAAGGTTTTGAGCAGTGTGTAGCTATGTGACCAGTTTTGAAACATCGACAACACCGAAAAGTTAATCCCTCATAGTCAAGCAATTGATTCCATTCCAACCCCGCAATTTTCAAAAGCACATTAGCAAGGAGATATTTGGTTGTGTTTATCTCCACTAGTATGCGAGCATAGGTAGTGTGCAAAAATTTTGAAGAGCCCTCATCCACTCCTAAAAACTTCCCCAATGAATAACCAATGTCTTCAAAGCATGCATCGCACCAAAATTGAAGAGGAAGATTTGATAGCCTTACCCAGACTAGAGCCAGATCGAAAGATTCTGTGAGAGGATTAAAGGAGGGGTGCCAGGGTTTCAATAATAATAAATGTTGATTCTTCCAACTCCATTGGTATTCATATAGGACCAAGTCTCAGTCTTTTTCATCTTCAAAAGCCACTACGAACAATCCCCTTGCCATGGGGTCAATCTTAACATTCCCCTTCAATAAAGGTTTCCAGAATTCCACAATCCATTTGTGAAGCTCTACTAGGCTTGGCCAAAACCCTCAAAATTTACCAACCAGCCCCTGCTCTATAAAGTAAGATATATTTTCAGCCACTTCCTCAGCAATCTCCCCCATGAAAGAAATTGTTGGGGAAGAGATAGCGCAGCGAAGAGCCTTAGGAGCCTATCATTCACCATATTCGTTGGCCTTCTCCCCAAATTTCTCCATCCATACATTGTTCATCCCCCAATTCTTTTGTGGATATTGATGTTGAGTAGCCACCTCTCTTCCCAACCCCAGAGAAGGCACAAGTCATGAGTCTAGTTTCTAAAAATGTAATTTATTTGAAATTTCGATGAACGGATAATTTATAACAAAAAAAATACCAAACACTACTTTTTTTCCAAAAAGATACACACAAACAAAAGAAATTATAGATGAAAGGCTTAACATTGTCAAAAAGTGAAAAAAATACAGCATTGGATAGCTAAGAGAGAACCTAACATTACATAGGTGTTTGATTTGTTCGACATTGAAACATGTGCAATCCTAACGGTGAGCATGAACCCAATTATGTGAAATATTGTAGAATTTGCAAAAACACATCTCTGGTCATTGGGAAGGCCCTCCAAGCCTTTGGGTTGGTATTCTAAGGAAAATACCAAGCCTAAGGCTTGGGGATTCCCAAATCAAGATATAATGTGCACGCGTTATAACATAAGCGCATTATAATGTGCTCATGTTATATCTTATCTTTGACATGGTTTTTTGTGTTTGTGTAAGACATGCCTAGCAAGACATAACATGAGCACGACATAACATGCTCGCATAATATCTTGATTTATGTTAAATGCTACTCTATTGAATGTATGTTTATATATTTGTATGTTTGTATGTACATATATGCTTGTATGTCATGTATGTATGTATGTATGCATGCATGCATATATGTATGTATGTATGCTTGTATATATGTATGTATGTATGTATCAATGCATGTATGTATGTATGTATTCCTATATGTATGTAAGATTGTATCTACATATGTATATGTATGCTTGTATGTATGTAGGATCATATGTATTATGCTTGTATGTATGTATGTATTTGTGTATGTCTTTAGAGGGAGGGAGAATTTTAAGAGAAAGAGAGAGAGACCTGAGAGAGAAAGAGAGGTAGAGAGGTAGTGAGAGAGAGTCTTGAGAGAGGGGGATGGGGTGGAAGGGAGAGTCTAAGAGAGAAGGAGTGGGAGAGAAGGGGTTGGAGTGAGAGGGGCTTAGCTAGGTAGGGTGGGAGGGAGAGAGGGAGAGAGAGACAGAGGGGGGTGAGAGATAAAATTGAGAGAGAGGGAGAGAAAGAGAGAGTTATGTAGGTAGGGTGCCAAATGAGATACTTGAGAGTGTGAGGGGGGGTGAGAGGGAGAGGACCTGAGAGATAGGCAGTGAGAGGAGGTGAGAGTGAGA
>VDFB02271358.1:643204505-643579486 GCA_007258455.2 Sequoia sempervirens
AGCTTTTTCATCATCTTTCCACCACCTTTGCATGAAATAGCATAGTTTTCACATTGAAATTCATATAATATCAATTCAAGTCTGAATTCCATTCAAGAGTGATATAAAATTGAAGTTTGGAGGGGAACAATCTTTTGAAAAGGTCAAATTGTTGAGGAGTTTGATGAAAGAAGAAGCACATGCTACATAATTGGGTAGAACTCCTCCATTTGAAACTCTGGTTTTTTAGGTATGTGAATTGTTTACACATTTTCTTTCATTCTATTATGGCTTGCTTTCATTTTTGTTATTTTTCATATTCCATGTTGATCATTGTTTGTTTGTCATTATAACCTTAGCTTGTTAATGCATGTTTTAAATTACACAATTCTTTACACTTGCCAATTACATTTTTAAACCACATCTCTTTGAGGCATTTTGTTAAACAATTTACTTACCTTGTGTATGCTTCCACATTTTGTATACACATATATATGACATAAGTTATATGGAAGTAAAATAATACATCATTTCTCAATCCTTTACTATGGATGTGCATACCACTCTCCAAAGCTTTCATTTTGGTATAGGCATGGGGGATGTTGGAAAATGTAGTTGAATTTGGTTTTACACCTACAATTTGCATATGCTTGAAATTTTCTAAAGCCTTTTCAATAAATCTATTTTGTGCATATCTCGCAATCATTATAGTTCATGAGGACATATTTCATTGAGGTATTTTGTCAAATAGTTATACCAAGTAGTTGATTGCCTTGTCTATGCTACCAAATTTTCCATTTATGTCTCTAAAAATTTGGAATATACTCCTCCCACATTGATAGATCTTTGAATCAATTTTGGTTTTCATCTCTATTTCTAAATTTACCTCATCACTAAACTTACCTCATCACTTATGTTGTGATATTGTATAAATGTTTCCTTGATTAGTCTACCTACAAGGGATTCTAACCCTTCTCTCCACCATCACAAGACTCTCTATTCAAGGCTAAGTTAGCAACATGGGGAATGGTGGAACCTATCTTTCAATCATGGCTCAAAATGGAATCATGGAAAATGCATTTGAATTGTTTTACAATAATTTTTTCATATAAATGTATGCAAAATGTGATAGCATTAACAAACTAGTGAGCTTAGAAACCTAGTGAGCTCACTAGCTTGATAATTCAGTAGGGTTGACAAGCTATGGGTAGTGTATGCCTCGTAGAAATGAGGCATCATGGTCACTACGAGTCCCCATTTCTATGAGGCATATGCTGCCCCTACCTTGTCAACCTTACCAATACAGTAGGGTTGACAAGGTAGGGGCATTGTATGCCTCATAGAAATGGTCTCTCATGGTGATGTATATCACCGTGACACCCCATTTCTATTATATCACTGTGAGACCCATTTCTATGAGGCATATACTGCCCCTACCTTGTCAACCCTACCGCATTGGAAAGCTAGTGGAGCACCCTAGCTTGCCAATGCAGTAGGGTTGACAAGGTAGGGGCAAAGTATGCCTCATGGGAATGGGGACTCACGGTGATGTATATGAGTTCACATTTCTATGAGGCATACACAGCCCCTACCTTTTCAACCCTACTACATTGGAAAGCTAGTGGAGCACCGTGAGTCCCCATTTCTATGAGACATATGCTGCCCCTACCTTGTCAATCCTACCACATTGGCAAGCTAGTGGTGCTCCACTAGCTTTCCAATGCAGTAGGGTTGAAAAGGCAGGGGTAGTGTATGCCTCATAGAAATTGGGACTCATTTACTCATTTACATCACCGTGAGTCCCCATTTCTATGAGGCATACGCTGCCCCTACCTTGTCAACCCTACCACATTGGCAAGCTAGTGGAGCTCCAATAGCTTTCCAATGTGGTAGGGTTGACAAGGTAGTGGCAGCGTATGCCTCATAGAAATGGGGTCTCACAATGATGTTTCCAATGCAATAGGTTTGACAAGGTAGGGACAGCATATGCCTCATAGAAATGGGGACTCACAGTGATGGATACTCAGCGTATGCCCATTTCTATGAGGCATACACTACCCCTACATCACTGTGAGTCCCCATCTCTATGAGGCATACACTACCCCTACCTTTTCAACCCTACCGCATTGGCAAGCTAGTGGACAATTGACAAGCTGGTGAGCTCACTAACTTGCAGCTGATTACCTTGTCTATGCTACCAGATTTTCCATACATGTCTCTAAAAAATTGGAATATACTCCTCCCACATTGATAGATCTTTGAATATATTTTGGTTTTCATCTCTATTTCTAAATTTACATCATCACTAAACTTACCTCATCACTTATGTTGTGATATATTTTAAATATTTCCTTCATTAGTCTACCTACAAGGGATTCTAACCCTTCTCTCCACTATTTCAAGACTCTTTATTCAAGGCTAATTTAGCAACATGGGGAAAGTTGCAACCTATCTTACTATCATGGCTTAAAATGGAAGCATGGACAATGCATTTGAATTGTTTGACAATAATTTTTTCATATAAATGTATGCAAAATGTGGTAGCATTGACAAGCTAGCGAGCTTGGCAAGCTAGTGAGCTGACTAGCTTGCCAATTCAATAGGGTTGACAAGGTAGGGGAAGTGTATGCCTCATAGAAATGGGGTCTCATGATCATCGTGAGTCTCCATTTCTATGAGGCATACACTACCCCTACCTTTTCAACCCTATCGCATTGGCAAGCAAGTGAGCTCACTCACTAGCTTGCCAATGCAGTAGGGTTGACAAGGTAGGGGCAATATATGCCTCATAGAAATGGGGTCTCACAGTGATGTATTGAGACCCCATTTCTATGATTCATACGCTACCCCTACCTTGTGAACCATACTGCATTAGCAAGCTAGTGAGCTCACTAGCTTTCCATCACCGTGAGACCCCATTTCTATGAGGCATACACTACCCCTACCTTGTCAACCCTACCACATTGGAAAGCTAGTGAGTGAGCTAGCTTGCTAATGTAGTAGGGTTGACAAGGTAGGGGCAGTGTATGCCTCATAGAAATGGGGTCTAAGGTGTTTTATATCACCACAAGTCCCCATTTGTATGAGGCATACACTGCCCCTACCTTGTCAACCCTACTGCATTGGCAAGCTAGTGAGTGAGCTAGCTTGCCAATGCTCACATGGTTTTTCTGATGGAATGCCTTAAATAAATGTGTTAATGTGGCATGCCATGATTGCAAGATAGGCTCAAAATGGAAGCATGGATAGGGAATTTAAATTGTTTGAAGCCTTAAATGACATATATTTCATTTATTTGTATTGATTCATTTTTTAGGAACTAATATTTGTGTCATTACCATGCTATAGGTAAAATTATTCACCATGTCGAGGAAATGAACAAGGAATAAACTAATAGACAAAGAGTATGAAACCAATAAAGAAAAGGAGAAAGAACGGGTGAGGGAATATCTTGAAAAGAAGAAATTGGATACGATTGATGAAAACAAGCTAATTAAAGAGGAACCTCAACCTTCATAAAGAGGAAAGGCATTGGCGGCACAATGGGAACGAATGTGAAAGCATCATGGTAAGACAAACTTGAATACCATATTTGGAGACACACCCTCTACCATAAGTGAATATGAAGGGACACTATTAAGCACAAATGAATATGGAGGGACACCATCTACCATAAGTGAATATGGAGGAACACCATCAATCAAAAAAGTGTGATTTGGTTATTTAGAAGATTCCAGTGTATCATTTTATGTCCATGTTTCGTGACAATATAGTGTATGAGTAAGCAAGGCATACCCATAGAGCCTAATGGTTGGACATGCAATTCAAGCTATGCAAGGACATATTTCCAGTTGGAAGCATAGTTTGAGTGGTCTACTTTGTAGATAACTACACTCTATAGCTACAACGTGAGGTGTAGTCACAATATTACAACTCCACACAGGTTTCGATATTTGTGCACATAGCATTTGTTCATGCAGCTAATAGTACAGAGGACCAAAGGAAGGTATTGAGGGAGTATCACTTTTCTATTAGTGATGATCACACACATTCTCCAGAGTTTGTGCAAGGTTTCTTCTAAATGTTCTATAGTTATTTGGCTTAGAGGGGCATAGCATATGGTTGGCATATAATATGGTCAGATAATTGTGCAACACAGTTCAAGAACTCGTGCATGTTCTAGTAGTTGTGCAAGATGCATGTCATTAGAAGTGTTCAACATATGTGGAACTATTGTGAGGCTGGGCATGGAAAGGGGGAGCATGATGGTGCAAGAGCATGTTTGAAAAGAGCATTAGCATGAGAAGAGTTAAAGCATAAAGACAATGCAAAGTTGATAGATGCAAAATCAATCATCGAGTGGTGTAATGTTTTGATGGGTCCAAGTAATGAAGGTACATCTTCAGTTCGTAGATTGTTTTGGTTGATGGGTGATACTAACATTGCACCATATGAGTATTTTTGTACACTAATAGGATTGAGTGTGCTACACTCTTTCCTTAGCTCAAATGTAGGTTCATGGAGTATCAATACATAGAAGATGGCATGCTTTTGTTCTTCATGTGCAATGCAAGCCTAGGATGATTATGAGTCAAAGGGGTGGGTTGAGAAATGTTCATTAAGTTATCTTAGCCCACTTCACACGTATCGCCCTCCAATAGCATTGGAACTAACATAGATGGATTCATCGGTTGACTTTGACCACATATCAGATCTAGTTCAACCAGGTAATATATCTACTTAGTTTTTAAAATTCCTATTATTATCTTACTTTGTAGTGTATTTGTAATGTTAACTAATTTCAACATATTTGTTGCACATATCAATGGAGGGCATGTTTATGTAGTTATTGCAAATGAAGACAATGAAGAGGGAATTAACTATTACTTGTGTCATTGTGTTGAGGCTAAAAATAAATTGGAGAGTCCAATTATAGATGGAGAAAACATCGAATACCCTACAGGCTCAGTTGTTGTTACTAGAACATGGCTTAGAAGGTACCCACATAAGAGTGTTAAATATTTGTTGTTTCAGGACTTTGACACACATTGGAACATTCTTCATTGCTCGAACCTTTTTGTGGCATCCAATGTTCGTTTGACCAAATATGGGGGTAGACCTTTGAACAAGACCTTGTGGAAGGTCTGTGAGTCTGACCATGAGGCAATACTTGACACAATAAAGAGTAGAGTAGGCTCGGAAGGTTCGTTGGATTAATTTGTAAGTATGCACATTAATTTGTATGATGCCAATGATATGATCCCAATGTTATCATCTAATGTTTATATCTTATTTTAATTTTCCTATTTGTAAGTAACCTACTAAAAATCAATTGATGTCCCCTTGTAGAAAATGCTAATTTATGAGCCATCCAAGAGAATCTCAACCAAAAAAGAAATTCAACATCCTTATTTTGATGATCTTGAAAAATATCAATTATGATTTCAAGTGATTATAAAAGTGCATGTGAAGTTTAGTGAGGTAATTTCAAGCGATTCATTTGAAGTTAACCTTATCATGAGAACCTATGATGTAGATATTATAAGAGCATCTCTAATTTCAAGTTATTTTATTCATGAAAGGTGTTGTGTGCAATAGGTATCTTGGAACTCCCAATGAAGATGTATGGCTAGGAGTGACTAAGTTGAGAGACTTGCATGCCTATCCTCAATGGAAACATTGAGATTTATGCCTTGATATTCCTGACTTGGAACCAAATGGTGTGGATTTTTTGTCTGTAAGTTCCTTCCATCTATTTTCATTTCATTTCCATTTTGGATGCTCTTTCTTTTTCTTCTTTTACTTTGCCTATTTGTAAGTAAACTACTAAAAATTAATTAGTGTCTCCTTGCAGAAAATGTTGATATATGAACCATCCAAGATAATCTCAACCAAAAAATCAATGTAACATCCTTATTTTGATGATCTTGACAAATCTCAATTCTGATTTTAAGACATTATAAAAGAGCGTGTGAAGCCTAGCGAGGGAATCTCAAATTATTCATTTGAAGTTAACCTCGTCATGAGCACCTATGATGTATACATTATAAGAGAATCTCAAATGTATGAGTGACATTGTAAAATATCTATGATAACGGAGTACCTAAGGCATTGTGCCTACAAGTACAAGCACTTAGGTTTCAGAACGGTGTATGAAGCATATTAGACAATTGTAGCACAAACAAAAGAATTAGGACAGCCAAATAAATCTCATTTTATTGTAAACATCATATTATTAATATAGTGAGTATAATAACCATTGATGGTTACTAATCATTATTTTTCTTCTTTTATTCTCTCCCTATTATAACTAGCACCAATTGACTAACTTATTATAAAAACTTCATTTATTAAAATAAATCAACCTAATGATTATATATCAATATCAATAGAGCATAAAATTTATTCAAATAAACATTTGTAATGATATTTACTCAAATTTTGAAATTTATTGCTGCCCTCAAACATTTGTAATTCATGCAACGTAATCCCTAAAAGTCCAAATTGTAAAATGGTAGCAATCTTTGACAGCATGTTACCTAGATACTGTGTTAGTTACGAGAATTTTGTCTAAGGCATCGGGATCATGTAGGGAACCTCTACAATAACCTCTCTTAGTTTTTGTTATCTTGGAGTCGTTTTTCTGTGGTGTCCAATTTTGTCTTGATGGAAAAAGTGTCAATTGCAAACAGTGTAAAGTTGCAAAGTGGTGCAACTTTTATTTTGCAACTCATGTGACTAAACAAACTGTTCCAATGCATCTAAATGGGTATTTTTATGCTAGGAACTATCCTCTTTCACACCCAAACATAGGGAATCACTCTGAGCTATGTTCAACCAGCTCGATCCCTTAAGGGCCCAAAGTGCAAAACGGAAGCAATATTTCACAGGCTATTAGTTGGAAATTATGATACTTACGAAATCTCTATCTAAGCTTATGAGATCGTGTTGGGCCCCTCTACAATAACCTATCTCGGTTTTTTTTTATCTTGGAGTTATTTTCTCGTGGTGCCTAGTTTTGACTTGATGGAAAAAATGTCAAATGAAAGCAGTGTAAAATTGCAAAGTGGTGCAACTTTCATTCTGCAACTCATGTGACCAAAAAACCATTCCAACACATCCAGATGAGTATTTTTACACCATTCATGGTCCTTTTTCGCAACCAAACACGTTGAATCACTTTGAGCTACGTTCAACTGGATCAATCCCTTAAGGGTCCAAAGTGGAAAAGGGCAACAATCTTTGATGGGTTATTACTCAAAAATAGTGATGCTTACAAACTCTCTATCTGAGCCTACGAGATCATGTTGGGCCCCTCTACAATAACCTCTCTTGGTTTTTGTTATCTAGGAGTCATTTCCCTATGGTGTCTAGTTTTCACTTGATGGAAAAAGTGTCAAATGCAAGCAATGTAAAGTTACAAAGTGGTGCAACTTTCGTTATGCAACTCGCGTGACTAAACAAACTGTTACAATGTTTCTGGATGGGTACATTAACACTAGGCATGGTCATCTTTTTCACTCAAACACAAAGAATCATTTTGAGCTACGTTCAACCGGCTCGATCCCTAAAGGGTCCAAAATGCAAAAGGGTAGCAATCTTTGACAAGCTATTACTCAAAAACCATGACACTGAAAAACTCTCCATCTGAGCCTACAGGATTGTGTTGGGCCCCTCTACAATAACCTCTCTCAGTTTTTTGTTATCTCATAGTCATTTTCTCATGGTGTCTAGTTTTCACTTGATAGAAAAAGTGTCAAATGCAAGCAGTGTAAAGTTGCAAAGTGGTGCAACTTTCGTTCTGCAACTCATGTGACCAAACGGACTGTTCCAACATGTCTGGAAGGGTACATTTACACTAGGCATGGTCCTCTTTCATACCCAAACACATGGAATCACTCTGAGCTACGCTCAACCAGATCGATCTCTTAAGGGTCCAAAGTGCAAAAGGGCAACAATCTTTGACGGACTATTACTCATAAACTGTGATGCATACAAACTCTCCATCTAATCCTACGGGTTCACATTGGGCCCCTCTACAATAATATCTCTTTATTTTTGTTATCTTAGAGTCATTTTCCCATGGTTTCCAATTTTTACTTGATTGAAAAAGTGTCAAATGCAAGCAATTTAAAGTTGCAAAGTGGTGCAACTTTCATTTTGTAACTTGTGTGACCAAACGGACTATTCCAACACATCCAGATAGGTATTTTTACGCTAGGAATGGTATTCTTTCACACCGAAACACACGGAATCACTTTGAAATTCAATTGACTTGATTCGTTAAGGGTCCAAAGTGGAAAAGGTTGGCAATCTTTGACTGGCTATTACTCGGAAACCATAATGATTACGAACTCTTTTTCTGAGCCTACAGGATTGCATTGGACTCCTCTACAATAACCTCTCTTGATTTTTGTTATCTTAGAGTCGTTTTCCCGTGGTGTCCAATTTTCACTTGATGGAAAAAGTGTCAAATGCAAGCAATATAAATTTGCAAAGTGGTGCACCTTTCATTCTACAACTCATGTGACCAAACAGACTATTCCAACATGTCTGGATGGGTATGTTTACACTAGAAATGGTCATCTTTTGCACCCAAACACATGGAATCGCTCTAAGCTACGTTCAATCGGCTCGATCCCTTAAGGGTCCAAAGTGCAAAAGGGAAACAATATTTGATAGGCTATTACTCAGAAATTGTGATGATAACTCTTTGTCTGGGCCTATGGGATTGTGTTAGGCCCCTTTATAATGACCTCTATCAGTTTTTGTTATCTCAGAGTCATTTTCCCGTGGTGTCCAGTTTTCATATGATGTAAAAAGTGTCAAATGCAAGTAGTGTAAAGTTGCAAAGTGGTGCAAGTTTCGTTTTGCAACTCGTGTGACAAAATGGATTGTTCCAACACGTCTGGATGGGTACATTTATATTAGGGATTGTCCTCTTTCGCACCCAAACACGCAAAATCTATTTTAGCTACGTTCAATTGGCTCGATCCCTTAAGGGTCCAAAGTGCAAAAAAGAAGCAATCTTTGATGGATTATTACTCAGAAATCATGATTCTTACAAACTCTCTTTTTGAGCCTAAAAGATTGTGCTAGGCCCCTCTAGAATAAACTCTTTCATTTTTTGTTATCTTGGAATCGTTTTTCCATGGTGTTCAGTTTTCACTTGATGGAAAAAGTGTCAAATGCAAGCAATGTAAAGTTGCAAAGTGGTGCAACTTTCGTTCTGCAATGCATGTAACCAAATGAATTGTTTTAATGCGTTCAGGTGGGTACGTTTACACTAGGCATGGTCCTCTTTCACACCCAAACACGCAGAATCACTCTAAGCTACATTCAACCGGTTTGATCCCTTAAGGGTCCAAAGTTCAAAAATGAAGCAATCTTTGATGAACTCTCTATCTCAGCCTATGGGATCACATTAGGCCCCTCTCCAATAACCTCTCTCATTTTTTTCTATCTTGGAGTCATTTTTCCATGGTGTTCAATTTTCACTTGATGGAAAAAGTGTCAAATGCAAGCAATGTAAAGTTGCAAAGTGGTGCAACTTTCATTCTGCAACTGATGTGATTAAATGGACTGTCCCAACGCATCTAGATGGGTATGTTTAGATGTGGTCCTCTTTCACACCCAAACACACGAAATCACTCTGAGCTACGTTCAACCAGCTCAATTCCTTAAGGATCCAAAGTGCAAAAGGGAAGCAATCTTTGACAGGCTATTACTCAGAAACCATCATGCTTACAAACTCTTTGTCTGAGCCTGCAAGATTGCATTGGGCCCCTCTACAATAACCTCTCAGTTTTTATTATCTTATAATTTTTTTTTGTGGTGTCTAGTTTTCACTTGATGGAAAAAGTGTCAAATGCAAGCAATGTAAAGTAGCAAAGTGGTGCAACTTTCATTCAGCAACTTGTGTGACCAAATAGATTGTTCTAATGCATCTGAATGGGTATATTTATCCTAGGCATGGTCCTCTTTCGTACCCAAACATGCAGAATCACTCTGAGCTACATTCAACCAGCTCAATCCCTTAAGGGTTCAAACTGCAAAAGGGAAGAAATTTTTTATGGGATATTACTCAGAAACTGTGATGCATATGAACTCTCTATTTGATCTTATAGGATCATGTTGGGTACCTCTACAATAACCTCTCTTTCTTTTTATTATCTTGGAGTCGTTTTCCCATGGTGTCTAGGTTTCACTTGATGGAAAAAGTGTCAAATGCAAACAATTTAAAGTTGAAAAGTGTTGCAAATTTTGTTCTACAACTCATGTGACCAAATAGACTATTCCAATGCATCTGGATAAGTGTTCTTATGCTAGGCATGATGCTCTTTTGCACCCAAACAAGTCGAATCACTTTGAGCTAAGTTCAACCGGCTCGATCCCTTAAGGGTCCAAAGTGCAAAAGGGAAACAATCTTTGATGGGCTATTACTCAGAAGCTGTGATGCTTAAAAACTCTTCATTTGATCCTATAGGATTGTGTTGGGCCCCTCTAAAATAACCTCTCTCAATTTTTTTTATCTCAGAGTCATTTTCCTGTGGTGTCCATTTTTCACTTAATGGAAAAAGTGTCAAATGTAAGTAGTGTAAAGTTGCAAAATGGTGCAACTTTCTTTCTACAACTCATGTGACCAAACGGACTATTCCAACACATCCAGATGGGTATATTTATGCTAGGCATGATCCTCTTTCACACCCAAACATCCAGAATCGCTTTGAGATACGTTCAACTGGCTCAATCCCTAAGTGTCCAAAGTGTAAAAGGGCAACAATTTTTGACAGGCTATTACTCAGAAACTGTGATGCTTACGAACTCTTTGTTTGATCCTACGAGATAATTTTGGAGCCCCTCTATAATAACCTCTCTCATTTTTTGTTATCTTATAGTTGTTTCTCGTGATGTCCAGTTTTCACTTAATGGAAAAAGTGGAAAATGCAAGCAGTGTAAAGTTGCAAAGTGGTGCAACTTTCATTTTGCAACTCGTGTGATCAAATGGAGTATTCCAATGTGTCCAAATGAGTACGTTTATGCTAGGCATGGTCCTCTTTCACACCCAAAAATGTGGAATCACTCTAAGCTATGTTGAAGCAACTCGATCCCTTAAGGGTCCAAAGTGAAAAAGGGCAACAATCTTTGACGGGCTATTAGTCAGAAATTGTGACACTTACAAACTCTTTGTCTAAGTCTACAAGATCATGTTGGGCCCCTCTACAATAATCTCTCTCAGTTTTTTTATCTCGGATTCATTTTCCTGTGGTATCCAGTTTTCACTTGATGGAGAAAGTGTCAAATGTAAGCAATGTAAAGTTACAAAGTGGTGCAACTTTCATTTTGCAACTCGTGTGACCAAACGGACTGTTCCAATGCATCTGGATGGGTACACTTACACGAGGCACGACCCTCTTCTACACCCAAACACACAATATTGATCTAAGATATGTTCAACCAGCTTGATCGCTTAAAGGTATAGTTGGAGTAGGTGTTGGCCAATAGAAAAATTCTTGGCAATATATCCACCCACCCTGCATAGGCAACTAGAATTTCCCCCAACTATCTCCTTACCATATCCTCTATTGCTACTTACTTTCCACCCACCCCACTATATCTCCATGCAGGGTGGGAGAGAACTATAGTTGGGTGGGAGGAACCTTCTATCTCCCGCTACCCACCCCATTGTTTCTCACCCACCCATTAATCTTATATCCACCCACAACTAGAATCCCACCCAACCCTTATGGGAATTATAGCTAGGAGTTCCATGATTATTGTAGGGGGTTATATTGCCAACCCTGACGGGGTGAAGAGCCACAATAGAAACCATTCATCAATTATAGTTTGAATTATATTCCAACCTCATATCATGATTCATATTACATAATAGATTGGTTCATGTGGGGCCCTTAGTATCTAAAGCGCTACCAAGAACCCGATTTAGGGGGGTGGGAAACTATAGTTTCGGCAATAGAATTATATCTCTTAATTAATCAGCCTGCTAGCAACTCTATATCCTCCCACCCAAGGCCAATAGGTTTGTACCAACCCCACCTATGGAACTTCGTCCCTCCCTAAATTTTTTAGTTTTGTGAGTATGAATTGTCTTACTAGCAGATAGCATTCTCTTGGTATTGAGTGTTCCAGTCAAGTGCCTATGCTAGTCGAGTGCCTGTGATTTCATCGATCGAGTGCCTATGAAATGTTCGTATTGGCAGATGATACCAAATACAACCACCTATTATTGTTCCCTATGCACCACCTGGTAATTATAGTTTCCTATGCAAGGTGGGTGATCTAGTTGTCCAAGCACCTACCATTTTTCCATTATGGTCAATCAGTCATTTGAGTGTTGCCCAGGTGTGTGACTGACTTTGTTCACTCTGGTGGATGTGGATTTCCACTCTAGTAAAGGACAATAATCTTTGATGGTCTATTACTCAGAAATCATTATACTTACAAACTCTTTGTCTAAACCTAAGGGATTGTGTTAGGCCCTTCTACAATAACCTCTTTCATTTTTTGTTATTTTAGAGTTGTTTTCCCATGGTGTCTAGTTTTCACTTAATGGAAAAAGTGTCAAATGCAAGTAGTGTAAAGTTGCAAAGTGGTACAACTTTCATTATACAACTTGTGTGACCAAAAATATTGTTCCAAAGCATCCAAATTGGTACATTTACACTAGGAATGGTCCTCTTTCACACCAAAACACATAGAATCACTATGAGCTACGTTCAACTAGCTCAATCCCATAAGGGTCTAAAGTACAAAGGGGAGTAATCTTTTATGGGCTATTACTTGAGAATCATGATGCTTATGAACTCTCTTTCTAAGTTTATGGGATCATTTTGGGCCCCTCTATAATAACCTCTCTCAGTTTTTGTTATCTCAGAGTCATTTTCCCATGGTGTCCAGTTTTGACTTGATGGAAAAAGTGTTAAATGCAAGTAGTGTAAAGTTGCAAAGTGGTGAAACTTTCATTTTGTAACTCATATGACCAAATAGACTATTCCAACGCATCTCTATGGGTACGTTTACACTAGGCATGGTCCTCTTTCACACCCAAAACATGTGGAATCACTTTGAGCTACGTTCAAACAGCTCAATCCCTTAAGGGTCCAAAGTGTAAAAGGGAAACAATCTTTGACAACATATTACTCGGAAACTGTGATGCTTACAAACTCTCCATATGAACCTATAGGATTGCGTTGGGCCCCTCTACAATAACCTCTCTTAGTTTTTTTATCTCGAAGTCATTTTCTCGTGGTGTCTAGTTTTCACTTGATGGAAAACGTATCAAATGCAAGTAGTGTAAAGTTGCAAAGTGGTACAACTTTCATTTTTCAAATCATGTGGAAAAACATACCATTCCAATGCATTTGAATGGGTACATTTATGCTATAAATGGTCCTCTTTCACACCCAAACATGCAGAATTGCTTCGAGCTACATTTAACCAGTTTGATCCCTTAAGGGTTCAAAGTGCAAAAGGGAAACAATATTTGATGGGCTATTAGTTAGAAACCATGATGCTTACAAACTCTTTGTCTAATCCTATGGGATTATGTTGGGCCCCTATATAATAACCTCTCTCGGTTTTCATTATCTTGGAGTCGTTTTCCCGTGGTGTCTAGTTTTCACTTGATGAAAAAAGTGTCAAATGCAAACAGTGTAAAGTTGCAAAGTGGTACAACTTTTGTTCTGCAACTTGTGTTACCAAATGAACTATTCAAATATGTCTGGATGGTTACATTTATGTTAGGCATGTCCTCTTTCACACCCAAACACGTAGAATCACTCTGAGCTACATTTAACTAGTTCGATCCCTTAAGGGTCCAAACTGCAAAAGGGGAGTAATCTTTGATGTATTATTACTCAAAAATGGTGATGCTTATGAAATATCTTTCTAAGCCTATGGTATTATGTTGGGCCCCTTTACAATAACCTCTCTCAGGCTTTGTTATCTCGGAGTCATTTTCCCATGGTGTCTAGTTTTGACTTGATGGAAAAAGTGTCAAATGAAAGCAGTGTAAAGTTGCAAAGTAGTGCAACTTTTGTTTTGCAACTCATGTGACCAAACGAATTGTTCCAACACATCTTGATGGGTAAATTTACGTTAGGAATGGTCCTCATTTGCACCCAAACACGCGGAATCACTTCGAGCTATGTTCAAACAGCTCAATCCCTTAAGGGTCCAAAGTGCAAAAGGGCAACAATCTTTGATGGCCTATTACTCAAAAATTGTGAATCTTACGAACTCTCCATATGATCCTACAACATCGCATTGGGCCTCTCTACAATAACCTCTCTTTTTTTTTGTTATCTTGGAGTCACTTTCCCGTGGTGTCTATCTTTCACTTCATGGAAAAAGTATCAAATGCAAGCAATGTAAAGTTTCAAAGTGGTGCAACTTTCGTTTTGCAAATCATGTGAACAAACAAACCATTTCAATACATCCAGATGGGTATATTTACGCTAAGAATGGTACTCTTTCACACCCAAACATATGGAATCACTCTGAGCTATGTTCAACTAGCTCAATCTCTTAAGGGTCCAAAGTGCAAAAGGGCAACAATCTTTGACGGGCTATTACTCAGACACTGTGATTTTTACGAACCCTTCGTCTAAGCCTACGAGATTGCATTGGGCCCCTCTAAAATAGTCTCTCAATTTTTTTTATCTCAAAGTCATTTTCTTGTGGTGTCCAGTTTTCACTTGATGGTAAAAGTGTCAAATGCAAGTAGTGTAAAATTGAAAAGTGGTGCAGCTTTCATTTTGCAACTCGTGTGACCAAACAGCATGTCCCAATGCATCTGTATGGGTACTTTTATGCTAGGCATGGTCCTCTTTTGCACCCAAACACGTGAAATCAACCTGAGCTATGTTCAACCAGCTTGATCCCTTAAGAGTCCAAAGTGAAAAAGGGCAGCAATCTTTGACGGGCTATTACTCAGAAACCGTGATGCTTACGAACTCTTCGTCTAATCTTATGAGATTGTGTTGGGACCCTCTACAATAACCTATCTCAGTTTTTGTTATCTAAAATTCATTTTCTCGTGGTGTCTAGTTTTCACTTGATGAAAAAAAGTGTCAAATACAAGAAGTGTAAAGTTGCAAAGTGGTGCAACTTTCATTTTACAACTTGTGTAATCAAACAAACTATTCCAACATGTCTTGATGGGTACATTTATACTAGACATGGTCCTCTTTTTCACCCAAACATGAGGAATCAATTCGAGCTATGTTCAACCGGCTCGATCCCTTAAGGGTCTAAAATGCAAAAGGGCGACAATCTTTGATGGGATATTACTCAAAAACCGTTAAACTTAAAAACTCTATGTCTAAGCCTACAAGATCATGTTGGGCCCCTCTATAATTACCTCTCTTAGTTTTTGTTATCTCAAAGTCATTTTCCTGTGGTGTCCAGTTTTCACTTGATGGAAAAAGTGTCAAATGCAAGCATTGTAAAGTTACAAAGTTGTGCAACTTTCATTCTCCAACTCATGTGACCAACCGGACTATTCCAATGTATCCAGATGGGTACGTTTACACTAGGCATAGTCCTCTTTTACACCCAAACACGTGGAATCACTCTGAGCTACGTTCAACCAGCTCAATCGCTTTAGGGTCCAAAGGGAAAAAGGGTGGAAATCTTTGATGTGATATTACTTGGAAACCGTGATGCTTACAAACTCTTTATTTGAGCCTACGAGATCGTGTTCAGCCCCTCTACAATAACCTCTCTTGGTTTTTTCTATCTTGGAGTCATTTTTCCATGGTGTCCAATTTTCACTTGATGGAAAAAGTGTCAAATGCAAGCAATGTAAAATTGCAAAGTGGTGCAACTTTCGTTCTACAACTCGTGTGACCAAATAGATTATTTCAATGCATTCAGATGGGTTCGTTTAAACTAGGCATGCTTCTCTTTCAAACTCAAACACACAGAATCGCTCTGAGCTTCATTCAACCAACTTGATCCCTTAAAGGTCCAAAGTACAAAAGGGCAGTCATCTTTGACAGACTATTACTTAGAAATTGTGATGCTTACAAACTCTCTATCTAAGCCTACTAGATTGTGTTGGGTCTATCTACAATAACCTCTCTTGTTTTTTGTTATTCCAGAGTCATTTTCACGTGGTGTCCATTTTTTGCTTGATGGAAAAAGTGTCAAATGCAAGCAGTGTAAAGTTGAAAAGTGGTGCAACTTTCGTTCTGCAACTCGTGTGACCAAACAATCTACTCCAACGTGTCCCGATAGGTATGTTTATGCTATGCATGGTCCTCATTCACACCTAAACACACAGAAACACTTTCAGCTACATTCAACTGGCTCGATCCCTTATGATGGCATGCAAAAAAATCAAAAAGATAAGCATACACACGATGATTGAGAAGTCTAAGTTTTCCACACAAAAAGCATATGATCATCCTCAAGTCTAGAAAGTGCAAGACATTTTTTAATTATCCTCATTTCCTTTACAAAAATATACAACCAATTTTAAATGCATACAATGGTGGAACTTGGAAACATTTTATTTTTCCTCAATTGACAACTTTGGTTGTGAAGCATTTTGACATTTTTGTTTGAAATGATTTTCCATGCTTGAAAATTGTAGTCTAAGAGAAACAAGTGATTATCTTATGTACATTTATTATTTGGTGTGATAAATAAAGTTTCCACCCTTGAGTCCATTTCTTATTTGTATTATAAATTATAAAGCTTTCTACCAAGTCCATTTCCTAAACAAGAAATAATATTGCAAAAAGTTGACATATACATCTTTCGACGTGTTTATATCATGATGGATCAAAAACATAACAATTCATTTTGTACTGTGAGGATTATGATGTGAAAATGTTTAAAGACTATTCAAGATAAATGTTTGTATGATAATGTGTTAAGAGATTAACTACTCATCATTTACTATGAATATTATGTTTTGAAAGTGTTGTGAATATTATGTATCATTTGCTTAATTGAGTTGTTCCAATCTAAATATTAAATATATTGGAATCTTTTTATGAAACATCTCATGGAATACCAATTGAAAACGTGTTTTTTTCTTTTACATAATGCATTTCATAGAACTCTTTGGATTAAACTAAATTTAGATATGTAAGAACAAGGGAGCATTAGGAAATACATTGCTTAAGGATCTTAAATAAGCCTTCTCTCCCGTTGCAATTTTGGGTTGATTATTGCTTTCAAAGTATTGGGAATGTTTTGCCTATTTTCTAGTTGGTAGTTGTCATTCTATAAGGCTCATCTCTTGATATATATTATACTCATTCTTAATCAATTATCAAGTTAATAATTAGTGCATTAATTTACAATTAATCTTTTATTTTCAATTTGTGCAATATTGAAATTTTTAACTCTACCAATATTCCTAGAAATATTGAATTTCTTTAGCATCAACTAATAATTTTTTTTAGCATCAATCAATAAATATTCAAGACAAATCATGAAGAACAACAATGATCAATGCTAGGGCTAACCAATTAATAAGTATACACATGAATAATTCAAGCATACATGTGAATAGGGGAAGAACAAGTACTCAAAAACACATAATCCTTGAAGTATACACACGAATACATAGTATATGAAAATTAATACAAAGTATATGCATGAATACAAGGTATTCGCAAGAAAAAATGTAAGTCACAAAGTATACATGTAAGTTGTAAAGTATATGTAATTGAATACACGTAACTCATATCTATTGAACCATAGATTTATAATGCAAATATGGACACCATCAATAAAAAAGATTTGTATTAACCAAATAGCCATGTAGACATACATCAATATATGTCAATATAAGTATAAAATATATACAAAATAGCTATATAGGCTTACGAGAATTTCATATAGGCATACAACAAAGGACTCTGGAATCAAAAGTCATTGCTCTCCATGCTCTCAAAATAAACTATTTCCCTTTGCTTGTCGATTGGATGGCGATAGGTGTGTCACTCATTTATTTTGAGGTCAAGGAGTTCTCCTGGTTCTCCTCCTAGGGTTTAGTTCTTGGTCAAGTATTATCTATTACAATAACAAGTAAAGACATTAATATATAGAAATTACATTATAAAAAATGATATATTTAGCAAAATAATCACTTACCGCCACCTGATGATAACTCTCTACAAGGGAAATATTCAAATTCCCATGTTGAGGCATGCTAAAGCCCTGTATAAACCATCCAAAGAGAAATTAAACTACGAATCAATAATGGTTTGATTTTTCACTAATTAATAGCTATAACAATGAATGTAAATTGAAATTTAGTAATTTTCTTCATACCTCTGTTGTGAGAGCTATCGAGGAGTCTATAGCAGATGAAACACCGAGCTCCATTTCCCTATGAAAATTTAGAGGTGTATCCGCTTGCAACATCTAAAAATAAAACAACAAATTATTCAATCACAAAAACTACAATAGTGATCCACGTCATGGCTTATAATGTATGAGATAATGAACAAAATTTTGACTACTTATTACTATATATTTCTGACTATCATGTTTACTATTCGCTATATCCATAGCTTGTTTGAAAGCACCTATTTTGAGGCTTTTACCCATAGCAACAAGGTGGTGAACTATTTGATAAAATTCTTTCGTAGACATGTACAATAATTGTGGTGGCATAGAGAAGGCAGTGAACTATTTGAAAAAATGTCTCAAAGAAACAGTGTCTCATGGTGATGGGATGCCATTACAAACAAATGTGTCATGCCATTCCATTACCATAAGACCTCATTTCTTTGAGGCATTTTTTTCAAACAATTCATTACCTTCTCTATGGTATTATGTTGGGATGGGGTGGATGGTATAGTGTGGTCTTGGTTGTGAGATGGAGGGAAATGATGACATGAAGAGGGAGGGGTGGTGACATGAACAAGTGGAATAAAAGGTGGGAGGTTCCATGGATTGGTAAATTGAGGATGAGTACCTTGAAAAGAATTTGGAGGAATTTTGGCTAAAGGTTTGGTTTCTATTCTTCAAGCAGTGAGTTGTTTGAAAAAATGCCTCAGAGAAATGTGGTATCATAGTGATGAAATGGAATTCCATCACCATGAGACCACATTCTTCAAGGAATTTTTTCATACTACTCACTGCCTTGACTATGATGTTGCTTACTATTATGCTTTGATAGATTTTTTCCAAGCATCCATAGTTTGTTGGAAAGAACCTATTTTAGGATTTTAGCCATAGTAGCAAGGAAGTGAGTAGTTTGATAAAATTCTTTGGTTCACATGCATGGAAAATGTGGTAGCATAGAAAAAGTGGTGAGTTGTTTGAAGAAATGCCTCGAAGAAATGTGGTCTCATGGTGATGGAATGGCATTCCATCACCATGAGACTGCATTTATTCGAGGCATTTTTTCAAACTACTCACCGCCTTGTCTATGCTATTGCTTATTATTATGCTTTGATAGATTTTTTCCAAGCATCCATAGTTTGTTGGAAAGAACCTTTTTTAGGCTTTTAGCCATAGTAGCAAGAAAATGAGCTATTTGATAAAATTCTTTGGTAGACATGTATGGAAAATGTGGTAGCATAGAAAAGGTGGTGAGTTGTTTGAAAAAATGCCTCAAAGAAATTAGGTCCCATGGTGATGGACATCACCATGAGACCACATTTCTTTGAGGATTTTTTTCAAAAAACTCATTGCCTTGTCTATGTTATTGCTTACTATTATTCTTTCATATATTTCTTCCAAGCATCCATAGCATAGTCAAGGTAGTGAACTATTTGAAAACATGCCTCAGTAAAAAGTGGTCTCATGGAATACCATGACAAGCAAATGTAATTGGAAACTACTCCTACTTATTACTTATGCTATGTGAAGTAATTGCATCACTGCTTCTGTTGATTTTCTAAGAAACTATATTGTAGTTGAAAATTTGTCATCTATCAACATCTAGCTATTAGTTATGGAATGTGAATTAATGCTTTGAATTTGAAAGATGTGTAATGCAATGCAATCAACGATATGAATATAAACTACGCAAATCTATTAAGTACAATTCATTAGTTAAACTCTTTATTCTATTACCTGCGTGTAGGTATGTTAAAATCTACTGGAACTGGGAAGTGTTCCCTCGAAACCTCCAATATTAGCCTATTCAACATCCAAAATCACATATTAGAATACCATTCATAAAACAATGCTATTAACATGTAATAAATTTATAATTATTTGCTAGTTACATACCTCAACAGTAGTTGCAGTGGAGTAATAAGCGGGTGTAGGGTCTATGTATCTAGTATCAACACTATGACCCTGAAATTTTATTAAAATCATAAAACTAAATTAGTTAATCTTGCATTTCAAACTTGAAATTTAATAAATTAAATTCAATGAACATGATAACATTTACCTGAGTATCGATGTCATAGGCCTCATTCAAAATGTTAGTTTCCCTCGCCATATCCATAGTTGTAGACATATCCTATGTAGCATCCTCTTGAGTGTCAATGGGGTAATATGAACAAGTCGCTCTGCAAGCCTGACACAAATGGGATTGAATCCCGCCACTCGAAGACTCCCCTGGATGGCACTATAGTATAGAGTTGGCATGTTGGATGACACTTTGGGTCAAAGAGTTGATGGCCTACAAATTGTCTACCTCAGCACTCTCCTTCGCGATGGAAGGGATAATGATGTGCTCATGAGGCAGCTTACCGAGAGGTCGTCTCACTTTCTACCTAAGATCCTGATGTGCACCAGGTCTATCTTGAGCCAACCCCCCACCTCTCCCCTAGAAGTCCCTCATATCAAAATAATTAAAGATTTTGTTCAGGATGAACTCACAGTATAGTTTCCTCAAAAAATATTGTAAGACTTCACAATTATTGCATGGTGGGTAATCAAAAAATTATGTACCGCCTATCCCAAAAAAATTTCCTAATCTGTTGGTGGTGGCACCAATGCATAGGAAACCTCTTCGCATTGAGGCTAAGATTTGTATTTGTGCATAGGTCAGTGAATAATGAGCAAATATATAATTTTGTAATTTTTAAATCTTTTACATCTTTATATAATAATTTATCTTAGTAAAAATTCCTAGCCGCCTACCTCCTATCTTGCCAACCAATTAATTTTTTGTTGATTGAATCTACATGTTTTAACATTTCTTCCAGTGAATTTGCAGGTGTCTTTCTTTCCATGGTTGAACCGTTTGGATCGTTCAACCTCGTGATTAACTCCTCAAATTTTTTTTTATTGTTTTCAATTTCACTCATTAAATTTTGATGAGTGCCAAGAGGATGTTGAGGGATTGGTGGAAGAGATTGTTGTAGTGGTTTTTAAGCTTGAGGATTTTGTTGATGTCGTTGTTGCTTTGCTTGTTGAGGATTTTGATCATGTTGTTGTTGCTCTGCTTGTTGAGGATTTTGAGGAGGGTTTTGAAGAGGTTTTTTAGGTTCATTAACATCTCATACAAATTCAACAAATAAATATCAAAAACAACCTAAAACTAACAAATTCAGGTATGTGCAGGATCATGATGGGCGAAAAAGTGGCAATATGATGGGTATGTGGCTGACGACTTTTTTTTACCAAAAATTGATGAAATGAAAAGGGTTTTTAAAGGATATTGTCAGCTTTCCACCAATATAAATTATGTTTTACTTTGAATTTAATAAATAATTATTATTCATTTTCTATTTGAATTATGACTAAAGTCCTGATTGATAGGCTGATTGAAAAACATCTATAGCTTTCAACGGTATCACATTTTTGAATCCAAAACATGCACATTCTATGTTTCACATACTATAGGATTAAAAAAAATGAATTTCATGAATTTTTGACTAAGTTAAGGTGGTTAGACATACGAAGTTTTTATATTTTTAAAAGTTGTAATAAAATTCATAATTAATTATTTACTTGGAAAAAATTACAAAAAATGCATCACATCGGACATGAGTCCTCTACTTACATCTAAAATCTCTTATAAAAATATTATCATTTTATTAGGTTAGGTGGTCAAAGACACCTACTTTTATTTTTTCCTAAAATTTAAGTACTACTGCATTGAAATCTCAAATTTTTACCAAATAGATTTTCTTTTTTTTAAATAAACCTAGTAGTTTATAAACTACATTCAATTTTCTATAGATTCTATTCTTACATATTTTTTAAATAATATAGATAACTTATTCAAAAATTTATGTCAAGTTGCCTAACTCTGATTTTTCTGATTTTTTTGCCACTTAAAGGCATGTTTCTTCCATGATGATCCTGCACATACCAATTCACAACAAAAAACAAACAATCCTTACCTCTTAGACCTCCTCATTGACATGGCAGCATATTGACAAAACAATAGAATCAACTACTCATAAAATAATAATAAGCAAGATCATAGTATCATAAGCACCATAATCCATCTAGTCATAGTCATATATTATGGTGCTTATTTTATGGATTATGGTGCTTATTTTATTGTTATTTTATGAAATATATTTGATAATTATTAGCCAAGGATAATTAACTAATAATAACCATAAGGTAGCATATGCTAGGGTGGAAAGGTGAGATAAAATATAAATCATAATTATACCTAAACGAGCTAATTAAAATATATAAGCATATGAACAATAGAATTCTATAAAACTATGAATATATATGATAAATCAAAAGTATATCAATATGAAAACCCTAACAAATATGAGATATCCTTTAAGGAAAATAGGTTGCACAAAAAATTTAAGGAAAATAAACTTTACTCAATCTTAATCTAGGGTAATGTAGTAAGATGATTCAATTAATAATAAATTAACCTAGATTAACTAAATATAGTTGGGTACTAATTGGGTAAAAGCACATAACTGTGTTACACTTTTTAAAGGAAATGGCCAACATTGATCCAGCTTTTAAACTTGAATCAGTAAAAAGTGACATATATGTTTTGAATTTCGAAATGATGTAAACTAATGAAATTTTTTTTTTAGTATATTTTATGACACTCACATACAGAACTTACATGGCATAGCACCAAACACTACCCAAGACAACATACTTGTACACTACAAAGCAGATCCACATCACAGGGAAATTACAACACAGAAGACCTTAACCTCTCCAAATATGTTAGGGTTGCTTCACAGGTAATTCACAATATATTACCCTTGAATTTTTCCCCGGGTCCATTGGTCATGGACTAAACTTACACACTAAATCCCAATGGTTAATTCATCATCAATAATCATATCCAAAGCACAAGACACAATAACATGATATCTCTATAATAAAATTTTCAAGATTAAACAGTGTTGCACCCTCAACACACACGCCCTGTTCGAAATGGGGACCCTCTCTTTCCTTCGCCTTGCTAGGTCATTTTTGTCGTTGCCTCATTTTGTGTGCCTCTGTTTTGGTGTCCCAAATGGTCAGCGAGCCTCAAAGTATCATAGCAGGTCAACCATATTTCACCCCACAAAATTTTCTAAGTCCTAGTCCTCATGGAGTTCCCTTAATAGTTTTCCTTTGAAAGGCGTCCTTGGGGTCCTCTGGGTCTACCTTGTCAGATTTCCCTGTTGCATTCACTTTTTCAAAATGGCCAAGGGACTGCATCCTTCCATATCCTGGGGCTCGCCACCCTGACCTCCATTTCCCTGTGCTTTCAACGATTAAGTGTAATCTGTCATATGTGGAGCTCCTCAGACTCAGTTCTCTAGATCTCCCTTCCTGAGCCTCCGTTATGTGTTGGCCTTTCCTGAACAGCATTCTTCTACTAGAGTTCCATCCATTGAACCCTGGGGTCCTCTTTTTTGGTGGATTTCCATTAAACACCTCAAGTAGCTATCTGCCAATGTCTTCTCGGTCTCTAGACTTCAGCCCGCTCGCAGTCGTTTTCAAATTTTGAATTCACCAAACTTTTGGCTATCGTACGAGCATTTATTGAGGGCATTTAATGCCTTTAAAATCTATAAATAGGCCAATTTGACCTTTCATTTTCACATGTCAGGTTAGCCATAGAAAATCACGATGATCCAAAGCCTTTGTCCTGTGTCGCCCTTGAGCCCGTGATCTTCCTCCACTGGTCCATCGCATTCATCGACAGTTTCATCAGCCTCATTCACCGAGTTCTTGCAGTAAGTCGGTCATCCGCCCACCCATTGTGCTTTTCTCTAATTATATGCAAGAGTAATGAATGAAAAGGTTGAAACACATGCATTTGATAGAGAAAAATGAGGTGTTTAAAACCCATATGGTAAATTTTAAGAAACCTCCACAAATCGCGCTTAAGACGAATCTAGAACTTTACTTCCCCGATGTCATTCTTTGGACAGAGCTTTAACACTTTCCAGGCCCGAGAATCCCCTTTGCCTCCGTTAAAACATGAAAAATGGACAACCTAAAAATGGTGAAGTACCCTCTTGAGTCTGCCATCTTGGAGTGCCCCTATCTTTTCACCATTTGGACTTAGCAAAACTTGAACTCACTGCTCCATCCATGTTCTTTGGGCCCATCACCACGAGATTCTTTCATGGGGATGTCGTCCATCTTTTACCTTACCTAACAGCATTCTAGCCTTGCCTGCCCGTCCTTCAGGCTCTGCTCCTTCGTCCGACATATGATGTGGAAGTTGAAGTTGTGGCATCCTAACCGCTCTCTGGGTCCCGATTCATGGACTTCCATCCACGGATCACTGTTCTAATATTTTCATTTATCATGGCTATCAAGTGACTACTTCCTATCCTTCAGGTCTCGAATGTCCCAATGCTACATGAATAAATGGTAAATCCTAAGTGTCCCAACCTTCATCAAGTCCTCTATGTCAAACTTCTGTCGTCAGGGTTTTGTCCCTTCTTAGTCGTTGTAAAAGGGACCACCAAGCCCGTCCTTCCGACCTTCAGGGCCCAGTACCCTGATTACCAATAGAAATCAACTAAGAAAATATGGAATCCAAGTTCAAGGTCGGGTCCAGTCCTTTAGGTTTCTCTCGGTGGACTTCTACTCCTTTGCCTATTGTTTCCAAATGGCCATCCTCAAGCAGCTTCCCATCCCCTTCTACCTGAACATTTAAGCAATCAGAGGAGTTATGCCAACCATCCTTCAGACTCACGGATCCTGGATTCTGGAACTCTGTTCCCAGAACATCATTTTTCCATAGCCATTCCAAACAGAAAACTCCATGCGGCTATCCCTCCTCTTGACTTCGAATGCTCGAATGATAACCTAAATTCCTTCCAATCTGGAAACAAACTTTGACATACATGTTCAAATTGGACCCTCTCCCCCATGGAATTTTCAAATCACCTAAATCTAAAGGTGAGAGATACCATGCAGATTGCCTTGCCCTGTTCACCCTTCAAAACAGCTATCCTACCAGGGAAGTCTGACCTCTGGGGCCCGGACCATCCAAACTCCCTCCAGTAAACTGATAATGGCAACTTAGACTAAATGTTATATTTTTGAATGATGAAATATCCAATCTAACTCTGTTTGCAAACATTTGGCTAACCATTTGTGTTTTCATGCTTGATTATTCCCACCTTTCCTCTATTTTTAGAATATATGGAATCAGGTGCAGGACCCTTAGGGGCAGTCACAGAGAAAGACAAAGGGAAGAAAATAGACAAAGCTCCTCCTAGAAAAGAAGATAAAGACCAAATGAAATATCAGTTCGAAGGGGAACCGTTGCAATCTAAAGTCACAACATACTGGAAGGAAATATCTGACACCAACATAGGGCATGTCGACATCGATGAGTTCATACAAAGGGTCAGGATCAACCCTAAGAAATAAAATGCAATATTGATTAGAAGTAGTGGAATAGTCAAATCTGCGGTTTTCCTCCCGCTCTTGTCACCCCTGAACTAGTAATGGCTCGTCAGGAGGCATACTAGCCAGAAACCAAAATGATAGTGGAAAAGGATGGGAATGTATTAGCTAACATGTTGGCCCAAGAAATAACTAATACCTTTCATATCCCTATCTTCAGGGAGATTGAATTTCCAACAATAGAAGAGTGCAAGGCAGTATGGGACGAGGACCCAACTAAATGTAAGAAGCTTATAAATCAACATTGGCTCAAGGAGAAGAGGGGTAGCGCTGCAAAGGTTCCCCAAGAGCTATTTCATAGTGACTTCTATGAAGATTACCATAATCTGGTAACCCTTCTAAGAAGAATAATGGACCTTCTCACTGCGGCCTACTTTCAAGAGTGGATAGTCTATTTTGTTGAATAGATTATTTGTGGAAAAGAGGATATCACATTCTATTAGGGAGGGATAATAAGTGATTTCTTTCACAAGAAGTTCATGATAGTCAAGAAGACCTCCAAGTTCTACATGACATCTTAGCTAGTCTATTCCTTAGTTGAACAGACGCAATATAGTGGTTTATTCAGGGCTCTGAATGAAGAACAAGGCAGGGAGTTGAAGGTCTACTATAGATACCCTCTGTTGCAATACAAGAACTACAAGAGGGACTACTGGAGGGTAAATGATGCTTTCATAGGTCATGTCATCAGGTTGCTCAGGGGTGATTTTGAGAGGAGAGTCTCTCATAGTGCTCGGGAATTCCTCAAACAATATGCTTTCTTGTTCATTTAGTACCTGAAGTTTACATACATCCGCACTCAAGGCTTCTCGGAAAGACCAAACAAACTGTCGTGGTATCCTAATGACTAGATAATATTGTTGGAGCTTTCTCGATAGCTATGACATGTGCACACTCTCTTGAGCAGAAAACATCTAGCAGGGATTTCTTATCCCCTTTCTTTCGGCTAGGGGATGTACGAGCTTCATACCTCCCAATCTGCATAAAACTCAAAAAAGGAATTGACCGAGTATCATTTCAGACTCCACACGGCCCGACCATGAATGGATCCCTATGGCCACATCAAGAAGGCACTTGGACACGAATACACCCATCTTCATAGCATTGAATATTTCTAGGCCAATTGCAAGGATGACTTTGAGGTGTGGATGAGACATCATATGTAGATGATCGCATACTTTGTGAAAAGGGTGAACTTGTTCCAAGTACCTGATAGGTAGAAGAAGATGTGAACGCAATGATAGACCCACAGTATGATGTAGTTTCCGGTCTACCATTACTGCTAATTGATTGGGATTAACAAGAGGTCGATGACCTTGACATTCTAACCAAGCCCGTTGAGGCTCGTACAAAAGAATGGATTGATGGGAAAGTTTCCTAGTTGAAGCAATAAGGGCTCATCCAAACTTACGAAGGGCTTGATAGTGAGCCAAGTGGAATAGATGGTGGGGTAGCTACTAAATCAATAGGAGAAACTTCAAAGTCCCCTCCACTCACCCACTCAAGGAAAAAAAAGGAGACTGATGAGCAATAGTCCAATCCGAAAGTGTATGCTAGAAAGGCCTTGGAAGGTGAGCCTTCCAAGAGACATAAGAAATCGGGCAGCGTCACTGAAATTCATGTTATACAAGAAGATCCACTCCATGAGGGATAAGAAATGGAGGCTAATTAACTAAAATCCCCACCAGTTGCCTCCACTATTGCTGCTCTTCAACTAACTTCTCAGGCCATGGTGGCTACATCCCCACCTGTGGTAGACATTTCGGTCCACCTTGCCGCTCCTTCACCAACTGGACCCATCATGGTGGTTGATTCTTCTTTGGCCACCACCTCTCCACTTTCTTCTACTTCCACGTTGTCAACCATGTCTTTAGCCAAAACAACAATATCTATACTGACACTCTACCTTCCAGAAGCATTCTCATGGCATATGCAAAGTGTCCAATTCAAAATTTCTGAAGTGTTAATGAATCCAACCATCCAGGCTGCCCTGGCACAGGTTCTTGCCAGCGCTCTTGTCTCAAAGCCTCCAACTGAACCTCCTAAAATGAAAGCCACAATGGAAATTTCTGAGGAGTTGGAGAGATGGGAGAAGGAAGCCACAAAGGCATTGGAGGAGGAAGCAGATGACTACCATGAGCATCCAGAGCATCAGCATCTACAAATTGATAAGGTAGTTCATGAAGGAGAGGAGACAGAGTCTTCTAAGAGCGATGAAGAAAGGAATGTTGGTACTGAAATTGTACAAACATTTGATGCTGATTTTGAGGAGTTGGGCCGACAATTTAAGGATATTGGGGAAGAAATGGAAAGACCACCTCCAGAAGAAGAAGGGAAAAAGGATGAAAAAGTGGAGGAAAGCACAGAACTTCCAGCCGGTGAACAAGAAGAAGGCCCCAAGCACGATGAAGAGATGCCTCTCTCAGAAGGGAAAGGAGAACATGAAAAGCAGGAACATAAAGATGTGCCACCTCCACACGAGGAAAAAGAAGATAAAGAAGATGATAAGCCTAAAGAAGAGGCTGAAACCTACAAGGATCTAGAGACTAAGCAGCCTGAGGGGCATGAGCATGAAGAAGAAAAGAAAGAAAGAGATACTGAAAGGGAGGACAGCCCCAAATAATTCATTCCCACTAAATCCCCCATCAAACACACGGTGCTCATCCAAGACTTTGATGAGGAAAAGGAAGATACAAGGATGGAGTGAGAGGCTCCTAGTGATAAAGATGTTGAAATTAGGAATGATGAAAAGGAAGGTGACCAGGAATCACCCAAACAAAAATTTGTGATGCCTGATTGGTTGGAGAGACAACTCGAGAAGAAATCTCTTGTCCTGAAGGATCCAAGAACAAGATTGGAGGCTATATTGGCCCGAGCCCAAGTCAGCACTAAAAAGGAGAAAAATCCTAAAATTAGATCAAAGGAGACAATGGATGCCTCTAGATCCAGAATAGTGCAAGTAGCTATGTCAGTGGTGGGAGAAGAAGGAATAAGCTACAACATCTCCACCATCAACCTGTGAATCGCTTCAAGGGAGAAGAAGGTGGATCACCTTCAGGAGTCCATAGCCACAATGGTGCATTTGATACAAGATAAGATCTCCAAGGATGATCTCAAAGCACAGCTAGCTAACTTGACGACATATATCCAACAATGGTCATCAGCAGAAGAACAGCCTACTACGTCCTCAGCTCTGCCACAGTTGCTATCTAAGGAGCAAGTAGATAAGCTAGAGAAAAGGAAGAACTTAGCTAAGACCACGGAGGATTGGTTCCAACAAGTCTTATATGTTGAAAATATGGTCATTGGTCATGTTGTTAAGATAGCAAATAAGTTCTTAGAGGTACAAAAGTCTCTAAAGGGAACAAGGAAATTTTCTATGGACTTCCCAAGGATATATGGGTCTACTTACCTGAAAATTGAATCCATCCTCAAGCTGCCAAAGCAAACCTGGGAAAAGGAGCTTGCATTCAAGGAGGATGATCATTGGCTCAAAGATATGTGGAAGTTGGATTTTGAGAACCGAAAGGAGAGATTGGAGCAGGTGTTGTACAAGGTAGATCCAAATATTGACTAGGCCAAAGATGTTAGAGTAGATTGTATGTGATATCTGAAGCTAATGATAGGGTTTGATATGCTTTTCATTCAAATTCATTTTAAAAAGGTAAGGCCGCACCTCCATAAGAAGATGGAAGATGGAATGTCGGGTGAGATCACTACGGACTTATTGAGTTTTGCTACCTGATCCCTCACCCAATCCAAACAATTCAAAGACTACAATCTAAGATTATGGAAGTTGAGAAGCTCCAGCCGCTAATTTTGAAGTTCATGGAGTATGCCACTTTGAAGAAGCAGGAAGGGAACCCTATTATTAATGAATAATTTATTATAGAATAGCTACAGCAAAGGCAATCAGCAAAAAGACAAAATGCTACAGTGCTGCCACTAGAAGACAAAATAGGGAAATGACAGGAAATGTATTTTAAAATATAATATATTTGGGGGTAGGTAGAACCCTAGTTTGTAGTGAATCTTGGCCACACAATGCAAATAGATCTTGGCCATTCATTCTAATTTTTGGACACTATAAATAGGGGGTCTCCTCTCATTTTCAGGAGGAGAGTTGAGTTGTTGTAATGACATGTTGCTTAAATTATAATAGAAATACATTGATTTGGTGGATTTTTGAGTTTCTTTGCATGTTTCATGATTCATCTCCCATAGTTAGATGAGTTATATTTTCTTTGTTGTTCTTCATAGTCTTAGATTGCTTTGATAGATTTAGTAATGTTGTTCAATGTTTATGAAGATATTTGTTGTGTTGATGCCTTTCTAGTCCATACTTTTTGTTGTCTACTGATGGTAGATAGTTGTGTAAAGTTAGTCTAGGCTTAAAATTGAAAGTTGCTCCAAGATTTTATATTTGTTCATGTATGTTTATGGTGAATGAATGGTGAAAAATTTGCATCCCTTAGAAGATAGCACAAATTTCATAATACTATGAATTTTCTAGTTAACTGAAAATTTTTTTAAGGACGTTTTCCATGGTAGAACCCTCCATGATCACTGTTCATAGTTAGTTTCAGGTCCAAGAACCTCTTCTCTTCCCTACTCTTTTTTCTTTTTTTTTACAAGTGACCTATGCTAAGGTTCATTGCACATTTTAAAGTCAAATTTTAATATAAAATAGGAGTTTATGATTGTTGTTCGAACCTGTAGCAAACTGCACTTCAACTTCCATTTCTAGAGACTTTGCCTCATGATTCACCTCATATCCAGCTAAGCACGTAAGTCTTCCCTGTGACTACCATAAAAATCACGTCGAAAATCAACTCAAGAATTCCATGCAAGTCATGACCTGACACCTGAGAGACCTTGGGGTGATTTTCAGTAGCTTGTTGTTGGAGATTTCTGTTCAAAAGAGGTAGTGCATTTATGTATTACCTGTGTTTAGAAAGTGTGCAAAACACCACATCAACAGAATTGGCTCTAGAAGGAGGGAATTTGAGCTAAGCTGGATCAAGGTGATTCAGTCTCTCCTGAGAGGTCATGAATATTTTTAAGGTCGACACCGAACATAGGGGAATTCCAAGAACTACAGCCTCCTACAAGGGTAAGAAGAACTAGGAGAGAGGACGCAACCTCTTCCTCTTCCTTCATTTCACCCATTTCACCTTTGGCATTGCCTCCTTACTCCTTCCATTCACCTCAAAGTTAGTAGAATTCCTTCACCTTCATCCATTCCACCCAAACATACCAAACTTCTTTTCCACCTCTTGTCTCCCACAACCAGGGGCTTCCTCTTCCCCTGCCCTCCAAGTTCGAGGCGCAGTCCAAACTATTATGGTTTAGGTACAGCCCCAGGGTGCTGTTCTATAGCAGGTGCAGCCCTAGGTTGATGTTCCCCAACAATAGGTACCACCTTCACCTCTCGTCATGGCTTGGTTAGCACAAAATCCTTCTCTATTGCACTTCAATGCCTATCATGATATGCCCAAGAATCCCAAAAGCTTCTACATGAAGTTCAATCCTCGTGACCCACAAAGGATGGTTGAGGAACACATCAAGATATTTCAAACAATACTAAAAGACATGCAGATTAATCAAGAGGATGTGGCATGTAGACTTTTTCCTTACTCATTGGGAGAGGAGGATTTCTATTGGTATGTCAACTTGTTAGCCGATTCCATCACATCTTGGGATTTTTTGATGAATGCCTTCCTGTAGAAATATAAGATTCCCATCAGCCCTTTAGAGTTATATCATCAATTCACAAAAATTCAAAGGGAGATCAAAGAACCGATCAACTCCTTCAATGATCGGTTCCATTAGGAATATTCGAGATTACAAGCCCCATACACACTCAATGATGCAACCACTTTTCTAGTCTACTATGTTGCATTGGACAACCTTATTGTTGCCTTTGTGAAGAGGATATGGCCACCCCTTACAAGATTGGTCGACGCTTATGCTGAAGCAGTCACAGTCAGCACTGATCTGGGTCTAAACATCTCTGGTCCACTGCCTTCATTTGGGAATGTTTCCCATCCAATTCAAATTTAGGGGCTTAATCAAGCATTACAGCAACAAACACCTCTTATGAACCAGGTGTCATAGTTTCCCATAGTTCCTCATCTGGGGCAGCCTCTGAATCAAGCACCTCCTATGCCTGCATATTTGTAGCCCCAATAGCAGACAACCTATTCTCAAGTTCCCCAACAACAACAAGCATATCAGCAATAGCCTCAAGCACCCTTATACTTTCCAGGGCTAGAATTTCCTCCCGCTCAGCAGAACCAACCCACTACCCCGCCAGTTTTCCTTCAAAATCAAGTGATGCAGCCAAACAATGCAGAGAAGGATCAATTGGATGAGCTGACAGAAATGATCCAAAAAATGTCCATGGAGATGACATATTTGAGGAATTAGAACATCCAGTTGTAGGCATCCTAGTGCAGCATTCAAGCTAATCTTCATAGAGACAATAGGGACAATTGAGATAACAGAGATGATCAACAATCCAGCACCTCTTTCAGACAGAATTATGATATAGTGCAAAAATCAAATCAGAACTTTGAGAGGAGACCTTCTTAGAGACAGAATCGAATGTGGAATACGAGGCCTAACAATGGAGGTGTTCCTACTCCTCTTGATCAGCCTACTAGCACTGAGAAGACAACTAACGGAGTCTACCTAGCTGAGGCTGCTCTATCTAGATGGTGCCAAATTCATAAAACAAATAGGCATTCTGAGTTGGACTACCCTGAATTCTAGACAGCAACTAAAATCTTCCAATTGGAAGTTTAAAACATCGTGGACAATGCAAATTACAAAGACATAGTCCTATCTGAGCCATACAATTCTTCTGTGCTTGTGGTCAATCAAGCCTCGTTCCCAAGAAATGAAAGCAATGAGCCTAAGGACTTGACTTCCTTTCTGAAGGCTTAAGAAGTGAAAAAGGTAAGTAATAGTGAAGCCTTATCTCAGTTATTTGATTCAATAGATAATGGTCCCTTAGACGATGAACCCCTTGAGGATGAAGTACATACATTCCATCAGAGAGCCACTCTATACTACTTAAGGAATAGACAAGTAGGGGGGCCATTTACTACGTCCACTCCACCCAATTACTTCACCACCCCACCAGATCCAAATGCTAGTAAAAATCTCGTCCTTCCTCACATGCCCACTCAATATTTCAACAAGGATAGGCCATTGAATCAACCCCATAACCAGTCACAAAACAAGCTTCAAGTTCAGCCCCAAAATTACTTGAGTCAAACACAAACCCAGCCTACTAGCTCTACCATAGGTAGGGTCTTTGAAGTTGAAATTGAGCAAATGGGTGAATATGTCTCTCAAGAGTTCAAGAAAGTCAAGATCAGCCTATCCATCTTTGATTTGCTCAAGGTTCTTGTTGTAAGGCATGCATTCTTTAGGGTAATTAATGGAACCCCTTCCTCTAGAGCAACACAGGAAACATCAACCAAAAGGGTCACCTTTGAAGAACCTAGGAAGGAACCCGTAATCCAGGAAATCATAGGGAAAAGGAAGGATGTTCCCTCCAATCATTCTATAGGTAAGCAGCCTGCCAAAGAGTTTGATCAAGGAAATAGGAATAACTCTAAGGATCAACCCTCTAGGCAGATCAAAGATAAGGCAGGTGATAAGAACAAAGCTCAAGTAGCCCAGGTGGAAATGCCTACTAGCCTCTTCCAGGGTAGATTGGAAATGTCACCCTCCCTCACTACCAACTGAATATTCGGGAAGAATTTACATAACTTCCTGCTTGATTCAAGAGCATCAACTAATGTTATACCCCTCGCCGTGTGCAAGGCTATTGGGATCACCCCCACGCCTTCAAAAAGAAAAGTGACCCAGCTAGATAAAATAGAGATTAGCATAGTGGGAGATATGAATCAAATTCCAATGCAGATTGTTGTGGATCCAAGGATACAATTCATTGATATTCAAGTAGTTGACATCCCCGACACCTACGGGCTTATCCTTGGGTGAGACTTCATCCAAACGTTGAATGGATATGCTGCAACAAATCATTCTCACATGTGGTTACCCTGGAGAGGACTGCCAAATCATATCCACATAGACTGTGAACCTTGTATGAAATACATGATCATAGATTACAACAACACCAATGAGGTGTTGTTTGTTGAGATAGAGCTGGGAAATTATTGCCCCTTTACTTTCCAAGAATAATTTGAGCCTCACGAAGAACTAGCTATTGAAGTACTCTTAGTGCAATGCAATACCCCAGCCGACTTGGCCTAAATGCCTCAAAGTACCAAAGTTTTGATAGATTCAGATGATGAACCTAATGAAGACAGTGACTTGGGACTATTAGGCAGTTTCCAAGATTTCATGGAAAAGTGTGTACAGGACTAGCTCAACCTAGGCGCCCAAATAAATTTTCAAGAGCTCTTGCTGCCAAATTGGTGTAGAGTTCACAATGTTTCTCACTCTGAGTTCAAATGTTGTCTATGCCAAACAATAGTAGAACATGTCAAGGGATTATTTGTCTCTCAGAAGGAAGTGCCAGGAGAGATAGTACCAGAACAGCCTGTTGTCAGTCATGTTGAATCAACACTTCATTCAAAGGTTGCAGAGACAAACACCAAGCCAAAATCAAATGGAGGCACCATTGGATCGAGTGTCAAGGAGCCTTCCAAGTTTTGGATGCTTTGATTCAATGGATCTAAGTCAAAGCAAGGAGTCGGTGTTAGATTCGAACTCATCAGCCCAATGGATAAGACCTTTCTTGTTGCCCATAGGTTACAGTTTTATTGCACTAACAACACAGCCGAGTATGAAGCTCTAGTGCATGCTCTTCTTATGGCTTTAAATAAAAATGTCAAGATGCAATAAGTTTTGGCGATTTCAAGCTAGTAGTCAAGCGAGTTAGAAAATTGTACTCTTGTCACGATAGAAGACTAGCTAACTATAGACATAGGGTATGGGATCTTCTTGAGGGTTTAGATGCTTTCAACATCCAGTTGATCCCACACTCTCAGACTCATGCAACTGATGCTTTGGCCCAAGCACCCAGCACGTTGTAGCCACTTTCCCTTTCGAGTCTCAAATGCTTCACAGTTGAGCTGACATCCACCCCATCTGTTCCAGCTAATGTCACTCACTTTCAGGTCTTCAATGATGATAAGCACATCCTCAATTTCATCATGAGCTCTGATGCCATTGCCACCCAAATAATAGATTAAGTTGATCCACGAGAGGCCGAATTGGACATAGAAGGAGTTATCAACCTCAAGACTAACACAATTCCCAAAGGAATGGTTCAACTGGAGCATATATTTGACTTAGATCATATTAAAGACCAAGACCAACAAGCAAATAGTAGTCAATGTGACGTCCATAACCTCATAACAGCTGAGGAAATCAAAAATGTTTTTATTGGCAAGGTGTGTACTACAAAAGAAAAGAAAGGGATCGTTAACGCTCTTCAAAGTATCATGACGTGGTGGCATGGAGCTACGAAGACCTGAAAACTTATGATACTTCCATCATAACACACACCATTCCCCTCAAGCCAGACGTGAAGCCCTTTCAACAGAGACATCATCCCATAAACGCCTTACTAGAGCCAATTATTTACAAAGAAGTGTAGAAACTGCTTTCAGCTAGGATTATCTTTCCAGTTTGGCACTCTACATGGGTGGCCAACTTGGTCCTAGTTAGGAAAAACAATGGAGAGATTAGATTATGCATGGACTTCTGCAATCTGAACTGAGCCTCAGAAAATGATAATTACCCGATGCCTCCATTGGATGAGGTACTGCAGATTGTTAATGGTTCACAAATGATGTCATTTCTTGACGGCTATTCTAGGTACAATCAAGTGATGGCACAATATGAGGACCACCACAAAACAGTGTTCACCACTAAGTGGGGCACCTTTTCTTATAGATGAATGCCATTTGGACTCATCAACACTGGCTCGACCTTCCAGCGGGCTATGGACATTGCATTCAAAGATCTGATCAGGAAGTGCCTAATCATCTACATGGATGATTTGATAGTGTTTTCAAAGAAACAAAATGATCATGTCTCCAATCTGTGCAAAGTCTTTCAGAGGTGTCGAGAGTTTGGAATTTTCCTTAATCCTAAAAAATGCATCTTTGGAGTTACTGAAGGGAAGCTACTTGAACACGTTATCTTAGAGTGAGGAATCTCCATTAACCCAGAGTGCATTCAGTCCCCATTGAAGATTCAGCTGCCAAGCAGCAAAAAAGAGCTCAAATCTTTCTTCGAAAATATTAACTTTGTACGAAAGATTATTACAAGCTTTGCTAAAATTCTCAAGCCACTCAATGCCATGCTCAAGCAAGATGCCAAGATCGAGTGGACTCCTGGAGCAAAGAAATCATTTGAAAAAATTAAACAAACAATTGTTGAAGTGCTAGTGCTAGTCCGTCTGGACTATCTGAAGCCTTTCTACATCTATTCGTTCACTTCATATCACTCATGCGCCAGCATTTTGACTCAGAAAGATGATGAAGGGAATGAGTATCCAATTATCTTCATGAGTGCCCCTTTGAAAGATGTTGAGTTGCATTACCACAATGTAGAAAAACAAGTGTATGCACTTGTTAGAGGAGTGAAGAAGTTCAGACATTACATCTTATGGAATAAGGTGTTTTCCATAGTTTTGGACCCAACCGTGAAGACATTGCTTATGCAAAATGAGTTGGGAGAGCGAAGAGAAAAGTGGGTTACATTGTTGCAGGAATACAAAATGGAGATTCAGAACATGAAGTTAGTAAGAGGACAAGCACTCACTCGAACTATAGCTGAAGCAGCAGCAGATGCAGCGCCTAAACTCACAATGCAACAATATCAACTTAAAGACATTTCACCAGGGGAGTGGTACGAAGACATCATCTATTACTTGCTAAATCACAAATTCCCACCCCACCTATAGGGAGTTCAAAAGTGTTCTCTCAGGCTGAAGAGCGTAATCTATATGCTACAAGGCTCTATTTTATATAAAAGGAATCATGAAGGTATCTACCTGAGATGCCTTAGCAAAGAAGAAGCAAATCGAGTCTTGAAGGAGTTCCATGACAAGTTTGGTACTAGTCATGAATCTGATCCTTCCACCACCCATCAAATACTAAGAGCAGGATATTATTGGCCAACAGTCTTCAAGGATGCTCATAGTCACATTCGCTCATGCCACACATGTCAAATAGCCACTACTAGGGAAAAGAATGCTACTTTCCTACTGCAACCCATTTTGGAGGTGAGGTCATTTGTGCAATGGGGACTTGACTTCATTGGTCCAATAAGCCATCCATCATCTACGATACATAGGTACATTCTAACTGCTTCTGACTATTACACTAGATGGACAGAAGCAATTGCATGTAGGTAATGCACAACTGAAGTAGTTATAAATTTTCTGGAAAGTTTTATTTTAAATCATTTCGGTTGTCATTATGCATTGGTGTGTGATAACGGACTTGCATTTGCTTCGTTAAATTTTTCTAGTTGGGCTTTCGATTATGAAATCACCCTCAAATTCTCATCCAACTACTATCCTCAAGGAAAGGGCCTTGCAGAATCCACAAATAAGAATCTAATCACCGTAATTAAGAAACTGCTCGATAGGAATCCCAAGGACTGGCATACCCAGCTCCACTTCACCCTTTGGGAAAATTGCACCCATCACAAGGCTACCCTTAGCGATTCCCCATTCCATCTTGTTTATAGCTTAGAGCCTATCTTTCCAATACACCTAAAAATTCCTACCCTCCAGTTTATCAATGACTTTTTCAAAGGAGGGAATCGTAGAGAAGCTCGGTTAGCTGAGCTCTTGCACTTAGAAGAAGTAAGAGATCATGCAATAGAAATTTTCTCCAAACATCAGGGAGTAGTTAAGAGATGGTTCGACCACCGAACCAAAATCAAGGCCTTTAGAATTTTTGATCTGGTTCTATGTTGGGACAAGGCCCATGAAAAGAAAGGGGGACATAAAAAATTCGACAAGTTTTGGCTTAGACCCTTTCAAATAGCTAAAATCCTAGGAGATAATGCCTTCCATTTAAAGACCCTAATTGGTGAGGATGTCTCATTGCCTATCAACGGGAAACATTTGAAGCATTACTTCCAAATCTGAACTCATGCAGAGTTATCCTTGTATATACTTGTACAAAGGTTAGTGTAGGTTGCCTTTTGGTTTGCTTTCATTTTGTATTTTTTCGTCGCCTCATTTTGCTCGTCTCCTGGCTGTTTTGTTTTTGATGAGGGTGTCCTTCATTTTGTTGCAGTGGTCATGCTTGTTCGACAAATGATTCACTTTGTTGCTCGCTCTTAGTGTTCTTTTGCTAAGCATTCCCTCTCAACCGTTGGTCTCTGATCACTACTCTAGAATGATCTCCTCATTTGAACTCTGCTTCAAAATTTGGCCCTTGGTTGAATCTTTTTACATCCATCTCAAATCCTACACTAAAGTGCACATTAATTATTTCCAAAGTGTTGTATGGTGGCTGTTATGACGACTTAGTGAGCGAAAAACCTTAAGTCTCCTCCAGTGACCACTGTGCTTCCCCAAACCCATAGTAGGGTTCAGTGCTTACATGGTTGAGCAAAATAATGATAAAATGTGAAGAGAAATATCAAAAGAAAGAAAAAAAATGAAGATTCTAAAATCAAGCAACCATATGGGTGTGCGGGTAACTTTACCGAGGCTATAGATGCCTGGCTGGTAGTAGAGCAATATTCGTGGGGTCACAGCAACAACTCTGTCGGGGCTATGGATGCCTGACTGGCAGTGGGGCTATGTCCAGGTTACTTTTGGTGTTGGATGATTCATGGAGCTTGCTCGGTTGATTAGCGTCCACTTTTCACAGTTCCTAGGGAAAGGAAATGAATTCACCACACACACACCTCTTAGATGTTTCATAGGTTCATTCACCTAATGACCTCGTTCTCCTAGTTCACTTTTGGATGTCAGCCCCTGGTCTATGAAACCAAAGATTCTGGGTTTTGAATGAATACTTATTTGCAAAACACTCAGGAGAGTTCCCTAGCAGAGTTTCCATTTATTGTGCCCTCGGCACACATGCCTCATTCAAAAAGAGGACCCTCTCTTTCCTTTGCCTTGCTGGGTCATTTTTGTCGCCGCCTCATTTTGCATGCCTCTATTTTGGTGTTCCAAATGTTCAGCAAGCCTCAAAGTATCATATTAGGTCGACCATGTTTCACCCCACAAAATTTTCCAAGTCATAGGTGCTCATGGAGTTCCCTTAACAGTTTTCCTTTGCAAGGCATCCGTGGGGTCCTCTGGGTCCGCCTTGCTGGATTTCCTTTTCTAGATTTCCCTATTGCATTCGTTGTTTCAAAAATTCCAAGGGACCACGTCCTTCTATATCCCAGGGCCCACCACCTTGACCTATGTTTCCCCATGCTTTCAACGATTAAGTGTAATCTATCATCTGTGGAGCTCCTCGGACCCAGTTCTCCGGATCTCCCTTCCCAAGCCTCTGTTATGCATTAGCCTTTCCCGAATGGCATTCTTCTGCCAGAGTTCCATCCATCAAACCCCAGGATCCTCTTCGTTGGTGGATTTCCATTAAACACCTCAAACAGCTATCTGCCAATGTCTTCTTGGTCTCCCAACTCCAACCCCCTCATAGTCGTTTATGAATTTTGAATTCACCAATCTTTTGGTTGTCGTACGAGCATTTATTAAGGGCATTTAATGCCTTTAAAATCTATAAATAGGCCAATTTGACCTATCATTTTCACATGTTAGGTTAGCCAGAGAAAATCACAGTGATCTAGATCCTTCATCGCGTGTCACCCTTGAGCCCGTGGTCTTCCTCCGCTAGTCCTTCCCATTCGTCGACAATTTCATTAGCCTCATTCACTGGGTTCTTGAGGTAAGTTGGCCATCCGCCCACCCGTTGTGCTTTTCTCTGATTCTGTGCAAGAGTAATGAATGAAAAGGCTAAAACACATATGCATTTGATAGAGAAAAATGAGATGTTTAAAACCCATATGGTAAAATTTTAAGAAACCTCCACAAATCGCCCTTGAGATGAATCTAGAACTTTACTTCCCCGACACCATTCTTTAGATAGAGCTTTAATGCTCTATGGGCCTGGGAATCCCCTTTGCCTCCATTAAAACATGAAAACTAGACAACCTTAAAATGGTGAGGTACCCTCTTGGGTCCGCCATCTCGGAGTGCCCCTATCTTTCCGCCATTTGGACTTAGCAAAACTTGAACTCACTGCTCCATCCATGCTCTTTGGGCCCGTCGCCACGAGATTCTTTCTCAAGGACATTTTCCATCTTTCGCCTTTCCTAATGACATTCTGGCCATTTCCACCCGTCCTTCGGGATCTACTCCTCCATCTATCACTCGATGTGGAAGTTGAAGTTGTCAAATCCTAACCACTCTTCGGGTCCTAGTCTGCGAACTTCCATCCACGGATCATCGTTGTAATATTGTCATTTCTCATGGCTATCGAGTGACTGCTTCTCGTCCTTCGGTTCCCTAACGTCCCAATGCCACATGAATAAATGAATAAAGCTAAAGTGTCCCAACCTTTTCCAAGTCCTCTCTTCCAGACTTCCGCAATCGGGATTCTATCGTGTCTCAATCGTTGTAAAAGGGACCACCAAGCCCGTCCTTCCAACCTTCAGGGCCCGATACCCTGATTACCAATAGAACTCAATGAAGAAAATATGGAAGCCAAGTTCAAGGAAAATTCCAGTACTTGAGGTTTCTCCCTACGAACTTCCGTCCTTTTCCCAACGTTTCCAAATGGCCATCCTCAAGCAACTTCCCATCCCCTTCTACCTGAACACTTAAGTAATCAGAGGAGTTATGTCGACCGTCCTTCAAACTCATAGATCCCAAATTCTGGAACTCCATTCCTAAAACGTCATTTTTCTAGAGCCATTCCAAATGACAAACTCTAGGTGGCTATCCCTCCTCTTGACTCTGAATGCCCCAATGATGACCTAAATTCCTTCCAATATGGAAACAAACTTTGACCCACATGTTCAAATTGGACCCTCTCCCCCATGGTCATTTCAAATCACCTAAATCTAAAGGAAAGAGAGACCATGTGGATTGCCCTACCCTATTCACCCTTCAAAATAGCTATCCTACTAGGGAAGTCTAACCTCTAGGGCCTGGACCGTCCAAACTCCCTCCAGTAAACTGATAATGGCAACTTAGACTACATGTTAGATTTTTGAATGATGAATTATCCAATCTAACTCCGTTTGGAAGGATTTGGCTAACCTTTTTTGTTTTCATGCTTGATTATTCCCACCTTGCCTCTGTTTGTAGAATATATGGAATCAGGTGCAGGACCCTCAGGGGTAGTCACGAAGAAATTCAAAGGGAAGAAAACAGGCAAAGCTTCTTGCGGAAAAGAAGATAAAGACCAAATGAAATATCAGTTCCAAAGGGAACCGTTGCAATCTAAATTCACAATAGACTGGAAGGAAATATCTGACACCAACATAGGGCATGTGGACATCGATGAGTTCATACAAAGGGTCAGGATCAACCCTAAGACAGGAAATGCAAGATTGATCAAAAGCAGCAAGATAGCCAAAGCTGCAGGTTTTCCTCCCGCTCTTGTCAACCCCGAACTAGTAATGGCTTGTCAGGAGGCATACCAGCCAGAAACCAGAATGATAGTGGACAAGGATGGGAACATGTTAGCTGACATATCAGCCCAAGCAATAACTAAGATCTTTCATATCCCTACCTTCGACGAGATGGAATTTCAAACCATAAAAGAGTGCAAGGCAGTATGGGACAACGACCCAACTAAATGTAAGAAGCTTATAAATCAACATTAGCTTAAGGAGAATAGGGGAAATGCTATAAAGGTTCCCCAAGATCTCTTTCACAGTGACTTCTATGAAGATTACAATGATCTGGTAACCCTGCTAAGCAGAATAACGCACCATCCCACTGCGGCCTACTTTCAAGAGTGGATGGTCTATTTTGTTGAATAGATTCTCCACAAAAAAGAGAATATCACATTCTACTAGAGAGGGATAATAAGTGATTGCTTTCATGAGAAATTCATGGCAGTTAAGAAGACCTTCAAGTTCTACATGACATCTTACCTAGTTTATTCCTTATCTGAACAGAGGCAATATAGTGGTTTATTCAGGGCTCTGAATGAAGAACAAGGCAGGGAGTTGAAGGTCTACGATAGATACCCTCAGTTGCAATACAAGAACTACAAGAGGGACTATTGCAGGGTAAATGACGCTTTCATATTTCATATCATCATGTTGCTTAGGGGTGATTTTGAGAGGAGAGTCTCTCATATTGCTTGGGCTTTCCTCAAACAATATTCTTTCTTGTTCATTCAGTACCTGAAGTTTACATACATCCACACTTAAGGCTTCTCAGAAAGACCAAACAAGTTGCCCCAGTATCCCAATGACCAGATAATATTGTTGGATCTTTCTCGACAGCTGTGACATGTGCACACTCTCTTGAGCAACAAACATCTAGCATGGATTTCTTATACCCTTTCTTTCGGTAGGGGATGTACGAGCTTCATACCTCCCAATGTGCCCAAAACTCAGAAAATGAATTGGCCAAGTATCATTTCAGACTCCACACGGCCCGTCCATAGATGGATCCCTATGGCCACATCAGGAAGGCCCTTGGACATGAATACGCCCATCTTCATAGCATTGAATATTTTTGGGCCAATTGCAAGGATGACTTTGAGGTGCGGATGAGACATTATATGGGGATGACTGTATACTTTGTGAAAAGGGTGAACCTATTCCCAGTACCTGATTAGATGGAAGAAGATGAGAACACAGTGATAGACCCTCGGTATGATGTAGTTGTCAGTGTGCCATTACCGCTAATTGATTGGGAAGAACAAGAGGTCGATGACCTTGACATTCTAACCAAGCCTGTCAAGGCTCGTACAAAAGAATGGATTGATGGGAAATTTTCCTGGTTGAAGCAACAAGGGGTCGTCCTGACTTACAAAGGGATCAACAGTGAGCCAAGTGGAACAGATGGTGGGGTAGCTACTGCATCAACAAGAGAAACTTTGAAGTCCCCTCCACTCACTCGCTCAAGGAAAAGAAAGGAGACTAATGAGCAGTAGTCCAATCTGAAAGTGTTTGCTAGAAAGGCCTTGGAAGGTGAGCCTTCCAAGAGACATAATAAATCAAGCAACGTCACTAAATGCCTATTATACAAGAAGATCCACTCCATGAGGGAGAAGAAATGGAGGCTGATCAACTGAAATCCCCACCCGTTTCCTCCACTATTATTTCTCTTCCACTAACTTCTCAGGCCATGGTGGCTATGTCCCCACCTGTGGTAGACATTTTAGTCCACCTTACTGCTTCTTCGACAACATGACCCATTATGGTGGTTAATTCTTCTTCGGCCACCACCTCTCCACTTTCTTCTGCATCCATGTTGCCAACCACATCTTTAGCCATAGCAACAATATCTATACCAACACTCTCCCTTCCATAAGCATTCTCACGACATATGCAGAGTGTCCCCTCCAAAATTTATGAAGTGTTAATAAATCCAACCATCTAGGCTTCCCTAGCACAAGATCTTGCAAAAATTCCTATCTCAAAGCCCACAACTAAGCCTCCTAAAATGAAAGCCACAATGGAAATATCTAAGGAGTTGGAGAGATGGGAGAAGGAAGCCACAAAGGAATTGGAGGAAGTAGATGAATACCATGAGCATCCAGAGCATCAGCATCTGCAAATTAACAAGGTAGTTTGTGAAGGAGAGGAAACAAAGTCTTATGAGAGGGATGAAGAAAGGGATGTCGGAACTGAAATTGTACAAACATTTGATGTTGAATTTGAGGAGGAGATGGCCTAAAAATTGAAGGACTTTGGGGAAGAAATGGAAAGACCACCTCCCGAAGAAGAGGGGAAAAAGGATGACAAAGTGGAGGAAAGAATTGAACTTCTAGTTGATGAACAAGAAGAAGGCCCCAAGCACGATGAAGAGATGCCTCTCTTAGAAGGGCAAGGAGAAAAAGAAAAGGAGGAACATAAATATGTGCTACCTCCATGAGAGGAAAAAGAAGATAAAGAAGATGATAAGCCTAAAGAAGAGGCTGAAACCTACAAGGATTCAGAGACTGAGCAACCTGAGGGGCAGGAGCATGAAGAAGAAAAGGAAGAAAGAGATACTGAAAGGGAGGACAGCCCCAAAGAACGCCTGCCCACTAAATTCCCCATCAAATGCACAGTGTTCATCTAGGACTCTGATGAGGAAAAGGAAGATACAAGGATGGAGCAAGAGGCTCCTAGTGATAAAGATGTTGAAATCAGGAAAGATGAAAAGGAAGGTGACCAGGAATCACCCAAACAAAATTTTGTGATGCCTGATTGGTTGGAGAGACAACTAGAGAAGAAAGCTCTTATCCCAAAGGATCCAAGAAAAATATTGGAGGCTATATTGTCCTGAGCCTAGGTCAGCACTAAAAAGGAGAAAAATCCTAAAATTAGATCAAAGGTGACAATGGATGCCTCTGGATCTAGAATAGTGCAAGTAGCTACACCGATGGTGGGAGAAGAAGCAATAAGCTACAACGCCTCCACCATCAACCTAGGAACCACTTCAAGGGAGCAGAAGGTGGATCACCTTCAAGAGTCCATTGCCATGGTGTTGCATTTGATACAGCAAGATAAGATCTCCAAGGATGAGCTCAAAGCGCAACTAGCTGACTTGACGTGACATATATCCAACAATGGTCATCAGTAGAAGAACAGTCTACTACATCCTCAGCTCTGCCATAGCTGCTATCTAAGGAGCAAGTAGATAAGCTAGAGAAAAGGAATAACTTAGCTAAGACCATGGAGGATTGGTTCCAACAGGTCCTATATGTTGGAAATATGGGCATCGGTCGTGCTGTTAGGACAGAAAATAAGTTCTTGGAGGTACAAAAGTCTCTAGAGGGCACAAGGAAATTTTTTATGGACTTCCTGAGGATATACGGGTCTACTTACCTAAAAATTGAAGCCATCCTCAAGCTGCCAAAGAAAACCTGGGAAAAGGAGCTTGCATTCAAGGAGGATGATCATTGGCTCAAAGATATGTGGAAGTTGGATTTCGAGAACCGAAAGGAGAGATTGGAGCAGGTGTTGTACAAGGTAGATCCAAATATTGACTAGGCCAAAGATGTTAGAGTAGATTGTATTTGATATCTAAAGCTAATGATAGGGTTTGATATGCCTGTTGTTCAAATTGATCCAGAAAAGGTAAGGACGCACTTCCATAAGAAGATGGAAGATGGAATGTCTGGTGAGGTCACTACGGACTTCTTGAGTTTTTCTACCCAAGCCCTCACCCAATCTAAACAATTCAGAGACCACACAGCCAAGTATGACAAAGATTGGGAAAAGCTCATCGACAGGTCCAAGCAATGGAGTTACCAGGTACTGCAATCTGAGACTACAGAAGTTGAGAAGCTCCAGCCACTGATTTTGAAGTTCATGGAGTATGCCACTTTGAAGAAGCAGGAGGGGAACCCTATTATTAATGAAGAATTTCTTACAGAATAGCTACATCAAAGGCAATCAGCAAAAAGACAAAATGCTATAGTGTTGCCACTAGAAGACAAAATAGGGAAATGATAAGAAATGTATTTTAAAATGTAATATATTTGGGGGTAGGTAGAATCCTAGTTTGTAGTGAATCTTGGCCACACAATGCAAATTGATCTTGGCCATTCATTCTACTTTTTGGACACTATAAATAGGGGGTCTCCTCTCATTTTCAGGAAGAGATTTGAGTTGTAATGACATGTTGCTGAAATTATAATAAAAATACATTGATTTGGTGGATTTCTGAGTTTCTTTGCATGTTTCATGATTCATCTCCCATAGTTAGATGAGTTAGTTATATTTTCTTTGTTGTTCTTCCTAGTCTTAGATTGCTTTGATAGATTTAGTAATGTTGTTCAATGTTTATGAAGATTTATGTTGTGTTTATGCCTTTCTGGTCCATACTTTTTGTTGTCTACTGATGGTAGATAGCTGTGTAAAGCTAGTTTGGGCTTAAAATTGAAAGTTGCTCCAAACGTTTATCTTTGTTCATGCATGTTTATGGTGAATGAATGGTGAAACATTTGCAGTCCTTGGAAGATAGCAAAATTTCATAATACTATGAATTTTCTGGTTAAGTGAAATTTTGTTTTAAGGAAGTTGTCCACAATAGAACCCTCCATGATCATTGTTCATAGTTAGTTTTAGGTCTAGGAACCTCTTCTCTTCCCTGCACTTTTTTTCTTTTCTTTTTACAAGTGACCTATGCTAAGGTTCATTGCACATTGTAAAGTCAAATCTTAAGATAAAATAGGAGTTTATGATTGTTGTTCAAACCTACAGCAAACTGCACTTTAACTTCCATTTATAGAGACTTTGTCTCATGATTCACCTCATATCCAACTAAGCACGTAAGTCTTCCCTGTGATTACCAACAAAATCACATCAAACATCAACTAAGGAATTCAATGCAAGTCATCACCTGACACCCGAGAGACCTTGGGGTGATTTTCAGCAGCTTGTTGGAGATTTGTTTTCAAGAGAGATAGTGCATTTATTTATTACCTGTGTTGAGAAAGTGTGCAAAAACACCACATCAACAAACATCTCAAGGCATACATTCATTTCATACTACTATTATCATATTCATCAATAAGATCAACTTCATATATGATTGATTATAATTGTAATAAATGTGATAAACACCATAATCCACCTAGTCATAGTATCAACTACTCATAAAATAACAATAAGCAAGATCATCAAATTAGTTCAATCATTCACATAACATCACAAAATAATAATCGATGGGGATAGGTATATATATTCCTACATACAATGCATATATGATAACATCAAGGTATGTCAAAAAACAAAATCCATGATAACAAAGCCACCCATAATCAAAAATCGTCCATGAGAATCACACAATAATCAACATTAGTCACATAAATCCATAATGCTAGGAGGTAGGTCTCACAGATTTTATGAGATTTTCATAAGAATGTGATTTATATGATTATTCAAAAAATATATTCTATTAAATATATAATAATGAGTTAGCTATTCTTTCTAGGTTTCCTCCCTAGATATTTTTATTAAGACAATAACTACCCATTATATGTAGGAGAATAATTCAAAATATGCATTAATAGATTCATGTGAGTAATTTAGATAGAAGTGGCTAATGATCAATACCTTGATACATGTTAGATATTTCACTTGCAAGAATATATTTTTAAAGATGCTTAATAGATCCTTGTTCACTTATTGGAGTCTTAGTTTAGTGAAGTAAAATAATTAATCATTTAGCCCAAGGTAAGATCTTAACCATTTATTGGATTCTTTGATATGCTCAAGGATAACTTCAAGTCAACACTCATCATTCGTACAAATGGAATAGAAATTTTTAAGTTAAACTTACAATTTTGGAGCTGAAGTTGAGTTAAGCTAAATATTACTACTATATATATCTTAAATACATCTATCTAAAAGATGTCAAGAGATATCTTTGGTATTTAGTATTTTTAGAAAGATGTATTTAAGATATATCTCATTTATAATTTTAATTTTTTATTTACTCTATATCTTAAATATTTAAATATTATCTTTGAAGTCACTATCAAACAATCTCCAAAATGTCAACAATAAAAATAATTTATCTTCTTGGTATGCTTTTCTCCAATAAAAGTGGCTCTTGCTGAAACCTCCTCTAGTGTGTGGCTCTGTTCAGGGTGTGAAACAAGTCAGAAAAATAATAAAATAAATCCATCCTCCTATAGCTTTCTTCAAGTTACATTTTGATGGAACCTCTCATGGTAACCTTGGAAGTTTGGGTTTAAGAATGATAATCAAAGATCGTGAAGGAAAAATTATAAAAGCAACGTGCAAAATGATCAAGGAGGGTATAAATAATGTTGCAGAGTTCACAACTTTATTGTGAGGGCCCAAGTTGGCTTTGAATAATAATATTTCTCATCTCCAAATTAAGAGAAATTTAGTGGTGGTATATAATGTTTTCAAATAATAATTCCTTTAACTAGTATTTGAATTATATTTTGAATCATATAAGATTTCTTCTACAAAACTTTATATCATTTGAAATCATGCATTGTTATAGAGAAGCTAATGTGTTGAGTGATGGTATTACTAATACAGCAATTGACAAGGAACTACCATATACTAAAATTCTTGAGAAAGAAGCTAGTTTAATTCATTGCTATGGCTCCTCTTACTGACAAGATTTTGTCATTCTTATGACACTTTGGGAGCATTCTGCTGTTGGTTTTTCCTCTTCTTTTTCTTCCTCAAGGACCCATATTACTGGCTTCTCTTTCATTTTTGGAAGAAGTGAGTGATTTCATTTGAAATGGATAAGCCCTCAAATCTTGGTGACAACTGATTGATATGTTTTTTGTTGGCCGAGTACTTGCGATATGATTTCTAAAGCTATTGTATTCTCTCTCTAAAGTTGTCATGTGAATGTGATATGTAATGAACTTGCCGTTATTGTTGATTGTCTTTTCCATGGTGAAAATTGGTTTTTTTTTCCGTTCTATCAAAAGGCTCTTCTTGTCGAGCTTATATCACCATGTCCGACTAATGCAACATATTGGTAATGGTTTTTTTGGCTAACAAGTGTCTATCATTCTTCATCTACAGTGGTTGGCATTGATTCTTAGAAACGTACTTGCATAAAATTCTTATCTTATGGGAAATATATGTGTAAAATTCTTGATCTTTCCGAGACATGATTTCTCCAGTTATTTATTCCATGGCCAATTCTCCTTTGGTTTTCTATGTGCTTTGGTTTTCAAAGTGCTCAAATCTCGCCGGCATTCAGAGGTGCGAGATAATTCTCCCTTCACTAATGTAATAATGAGTATTGCATTGAAAGGAAACCACAAAGGTTTAATTTATAATCTGTGGACCTAGAAAATGAGTAAATATGAGTTCCCAACATTCTCACAGCTTCTAGAGATAATAAATTATTAATTTTAGAATCAAGAAAACTATTTCAATTAAGATATATATTATGCTAACATCTATGAGTAAATTCTAGAAGAATATATCCTCACCTTAGGAAAATAAATGACCATTGATACCTTAAGATAATTGTTAGTCATTAATTCCTCAAAGCTAATATTGATCTTAGTCTTAGAAATTTAACATAAATGGGAGATATTATATTTGAAGTTTGGAAATGGCACATTTGATAAGACCACTAGAATTATGTGCTGGTGTGAAAGATCTAGGTAGTTAGAGTTGAGGACCTATTCACACAATTGGAACTGCAGTTTAATGGATCTTATTTATCCTTGTTTTGTTCATGTGTATTATATTTGACCCTATATACCCTTCATGAATAATTGGCATAAGAAATATTTAGATGGGTCCCCTATGTTGAGTAATTATCTAAGGGTGTTCATTCATAATTCTTTTCATAAAAAAATCCTTAGTAAAATTTGTTAAAGGGTACTTTTGTGATCAATACCTAGTAACTTGGCCTTTTTTTAGGTGATTTTATGATGTTTTAAGATTTTTCACTTGCTCATCTTAACTTGGCTTTCCTCCAAACTCCCATTTCCCTCTATGCCCATTTTCCTTCCATTTCAAAATTTTAGACTTGGTCATCCTAGCATGCTTTTCCTCTAAACTCACATTTTCCTTCCATTTCAAGATTTTAAAGTTGGTTTTATCAACATACCTTTCTTCTAGACTCTTGTTTATTTTTCTAATTCCATTTTCCTTCAATTTTCAGATTTTAGACTTGGTCATCATGACATCCCAAATTTTTGGATTTCAAACTTCTTCATCTTGGCATCCAAAATTTTGGGATATCAATTTTTTTCAATTGAACATCTTAAATTTTAGGATTTCAGACTTCTTCATCATGGCATCCCAATTTTTTGGATTTCATACTTCCCCATCTTGACATCCCAAATTTTAGGATTTCAAACTTCCTCATCCCAATTGTTGGTACATAAGTGTCAACATGGAATCATATCTTTTCATGCACATCGAACTATTATGAGTTCTCAAAAAAATTCCTTACTCCTACACTCATTGATCTAAGTTAGGAAAATATCACTTTCATAGTGAGTGACAAGTAGTACGGTTTCATGGAAAATAATCATCTCTTGTGTGGTTGGTTCCCACTATACTATGATTAAATTTTATGGTTTTAAGGAGGATTTTAAACTCCCAAAGGTCTTGAAAAATAGGATCTTAGCAATAGAATTAGCCCACCAACTTGATGTAACTATTGAAAGAATGAAGAAGGAACACCTTAATGTGGTGTCATTGATGTCAACATTGGTTGTTGATATTTTCACTAATCTGGTGAACATAATGGAGATATCTTAATCCAGTATTTTGGTCTGCACTTTCTCATATGATAAGATCTACCTATACAGTGATAGTATGTTGTTCCTGACTGTTATGTGCATATATTTTCAAGATTTTAGTTTTTTTCGATCTATAGTTTGAAAGATACAAGTAATAGTAGTTTGGCATATAGTTTTGGCTATGTACAGTGTAAATAGGTATGAGTAATTTTCTTTGTGTTCCTCCAGTGATAGGAGTCAGACCTTGCAATTTTGGGAGATTGTTTACAGGTTTTAGTACATTATATATTCCAAATGTCTCATGATTATGTGATCAATTTGATCGTTGGGGTTGATCAGTTAGCATATTTTGTGATTAGGTCTAATTCTTGGCCGACCTAATGCTTGGTGTATGTTGTGGTGATTGAATATGTATTATAGATGTTAGTGAGATCTATTTTAGGTCCATTCCAACCTAAATTAAGTGTTGCACATTTGTTTTAAGTGTGAATATGTTTTTGATTCAAGTGTGGAACCGAAAAGGAAATTTTGAATTAATATAGTTGCACATCTAATTAGGCCAACCTAATTGATGTATGCGAATGAATTAGGTAAATATGTAAGACATTTTTGAAGTTGTAGGTACAACAGATGTGTGATGAGATGTGAATATGTGAATTTTGTGTGCACATGATCAAAATTATTGTGAATGTTGAGAAACTCTAAAGCAGAGTAGTGTTTTGTATTTTCTATTTGATATAGTGCATAAAGTTAATATTTAGAGCTTCAGAGGAACTAAATTCAACACAAGGAAGGTGCATTTTGTATCAGTTCACATCTTGGTTATGTATCCATTTCTATTTTTTATCTATCTTTGGTTGTGATCCTTATTAGATAGTGTGTCCTGGCAATGAGCCTTTGTAATATATTATAATAGGTTATAATAAATTGTGAGCTAATCCTCATTGTGGCATTTCCCTTTTTGGGTTTTCTAGAAAAATATTTGTGTTCATGTATCATGTGATCGTGTGATTGTTTCATGCTTTCATTCATTGTTGCAGTTAGATATTTTTTGCTAATTGGATGGATTATGATCAAATGGTTTAATAGAATACTATTTTACCCCCCTCTCAGCATTTTGGGTGTTCAACAATTGGTATCAGAGCTTGGTTCCTTCTAAGAATCCTAATAGCTTGATGAAGATCTTGGAGATTGAACACATGGTTGATAAAGAGTTTTCAAATCCTAATACTGAAAGTGATTGCATGATTGATAAAGAAGAAATCCAAGTTGCTCTTGAAGATCTTGACAGAGTTGAAGGTGAAAATAAAGATCTAAAGGGAAATCTAAAGGAAGCAAATGAATGCATCAAAAAAAATGAGAGAAAAAATCAATAAATTCAAAGAAATACATAGGGAAGTCAATGAACAATAAGCAAGATCATGAAGAAATCACCAAACTAAAAGTACAAGTAGAAGAAAAGAAAATAATTAAGGAATGTTTGAATGCAATGGTAAAAATCAAAACTAATGAATGCACAAGACTTGAACAAGAAGTGGTAACTCTGAGATCAGATCTAGAAAAATCAAGAGTCCATGAGGACAAGTTCAAAATAAGTTCTACAATGCTTGATGAGCTATTGTAGGATAGAAACCATCTGAAGATTTAAAAGAGGTTTGGGACTTGAAGAAGGAGAAAGCTCAAAGGCTAATCAGGCCCCTAACAAGGTTGATAATCAAGAAATACTCAAGGAAATGATAAACAAATCAAGAATCAAAGAAGCAATGCTAGAAGACCCCCTATCAAACAACCAAATGCTCAAAGGTACATATATTTTAATGGTATTTTATTTTCTTGCAATAAATTTGGAAATAAAGCAATAGAATGTAGAAGTAGAATGAATTAGAATGTTGGATCCTTCTTCAAAAAATGTTTTGCATGTAAGAAATTTGGAAATAGAGCTATTGAGTGCAGAAATCAGATGATGAATAGATATAATGCTAGTAGAATGGTTCAATCTTTCAATGGTTAATGTTATACATGCAATGTATCTGGACACAAAGCTAACCAGTGCAGATCAAGATTGAACAGAGGTCAATTTGGTCAAAAAAATGTTGTACGCTATAGTTGCAACAAACTTGGACACATTTCAAAAATTTGCAGAAGTACGAATGAAAGATTGACCAATTTGGGAAAGAGAAATGAACCTGTGAAGAAAATTGATCTTATTGAATTAAAGAAGGAAACAAAGAATAATTGGAGAAAGAAAGAGGAATCTAAGAACAAAGAAGAATCGGGAACTACAAATGAATCTGTACCTCCCTCTAGTGCAAATAACTCTCTTGAAAATTAACCCTAGGCATGGGCTTAGGGGGAGCAATAACAGAAAAATCAAACAACACCCTAGAAATATGAGGTTTCAAGGAGTGACATGAAGATATGTGGTGCAAAATGATATGCTTAATATTTTGGAAAATAAATCGGTAGAAAATATGTAAATCTGAAGAAATGTGAAGATTTTTAGGATTTATAGTGTATCAGTGAAGGGTTTTATCAGCTTTATGGAATTTGAAGCATTTAATGCAAAATTAGGGAAAATTGGAAAGATCTAAAGTGAGTTTCTAAGTTGATTTTAATCACATTTTCACATTCAAAGAAAGTAGATAAAGTTGAAGGAGATTTGAAGGTGATTCAAAGAAATTTTGGTGCAGAGTACCCAAACCCTAGATCTTATTGTGCACATAAAAGGTATTTATGGATTTCTATACTTTTTGGGTTTGAAATAGAATTGTTTTCTTAAGAATTTGAGCTTGAATCAAATTTAAAATTGCTACCCAACCATTGTTAACATCACTAAGAGTCTTACACTGAAATTCAAAAGGTATCCAATGACAGTATTTGATAATGGCCCCAACAATGCCTTCTCGAAGATTTCATATAGGGTTTTACCTATAGAAGATACTAGGGCTTATATACATGGGAAATTAGAAGAGTATAATCACCTGAAAATCACAAAAATTCGGACCAATGAGCTTACTACAGATAATCACCTGGTGAAACTAGAATATATTAACCTAGTGCAAAAAAACCTAGATGTTTGGAACTAGTTCCCTAATTATAGTAGTGATGTTGATGCAAAATATGTGAGACTAGCACTAAGAAAACTACATGACAACTTTCTATGGATTGGCATGCCTGGACTAATAACAAAGGAAGTTATCAAGGATGTTGCAGGGTTGTGTGATACCAGACCTATAACGGTTCTTAAGTCTATAAAGAATGAAGTTGTTATGGAACTCACCGGTGCCACCTATGACAAGAGGTCTTTGACAACTAAACCTATCCAGAATCCTATCGTGAAATATGCTTCTATGATGATAGGTCACAAGATCTACTTTACAAATAGGGAAAATTTAGTTTTGGCCACAACTATCCATGTTGTGCACATGAAATAGTGGTGAATGGAAAGGATTTTGACTTGTGTGAGTTGCTTTGGCAACAAATTCTTGAGAATTTGAAATTGACAAGAAAAAAAAATATGCGTTTAAGTTTGGTACTCTAGTTGTATTTTTATTGTTTTACTTCTTGAAAGAGCTTCCTGGAAGGAAAAATGTTGTATGGGATAGGAGTAGACTAGTGACACATCAAATTGTAGAATACATGCATAGCTTAGGCAACTGGAAGACTGAAGATGATTCTTTGACTGCATTCTTTGCATATTTTTAGAAGAATATGCATGAAAGGGAAAGAATTCCCCACAAACTTGTAGAAAAATATGCTAAGGAAATAACTTGTTATAATTGATGAGTGTATCATTGAGGTTGTTGAGCCAAGAAAGGTATGGATTGCGCCTCTCGGCTATGAAGTTTTTGAGAATGAGGTTGATGGATATGTGGATATGTTGCTCAAAAGTCCTAAGGACCCCTCACAAGAAAGACATGGGACATATGAAAAAAAATAGCAAAAGTACACATGGAAATTTCATAACCTACAAGAAAGAAAAGAGTAACAAAAGCAGTAAATGAATATTTCGTAAAACATGGTCTTATAGAAGAAGTATAAAATTTAAGAGAAAAAGCTGCAAAAATAGATAGTTCAACTGGTGAGCCCTCCAAATCAAGAAGATTAGGAAGAGTGGCTTCCACCCCTTCCTCCACATTACCTAAGTCCTCTGGAGTTGTTGCTACTACTACTAGTAAAGGAAAGAAGGTGGAACCTAATGCTCCAATAATTGAAGGTTATTGCACCCATTGGACTTAGCAAAAGGACAAGCAAGAGGAAGAATGTGCCTCTAATAGCAACCCCTGCTACCTCCACAAGAAGAAAGAAACAAAAGGCTTTCAGGGAAAAGAATCTAAGTGTAGTCGTCAAGGAAGAGATTGAGCTTGGTTTAGAACATGAGGAACAATTGACAAGAAAGAGAAGAAGTAGTGGTAATGAAAGCAGTGAAGGTGCTTCACAAGAGGCAAGTACCAGAGCTAAAAGCAAAAAGTTGATATTGTTGACACTTCTGAAGAAGAAGAAATAGAAAGAGAAAAAGAATCATTCACTGTGCACATTCATAAGAAGCTTGAGAAGAAGGAAAAGAAGAAAGAGGAAGGTCTTTCAGATAAAAAGACTCCTCTGATAAGAGCTTGTACTCCTATAAAGGTAGATATTTTGGTTAACAATATGTTACAATATGGTGATATGTTATAAGCTACTGTAAAGTTGTATGAAGAAGTGGATGAAATAGATAGAAATACAATTATTGAAGCTATTATTCAATACATTATTATTTTAGAAGCCAAAATGAGTAATATCAAGAAGAAGGTTCCTAGAGTTGTGTGGGATTCCTTGGTGGAAAGAAGACATGAAGTGATTGAAGTTAAAGATAAAATTAAATCCGATGCCTTGGAGGAAATTGGATCCTCCTTATCTGAGGATGATAAAGTTACACTAATAGAAGTGTATACTAAAGAATTCAGGGTTAAACAAAGGGTTACTATTCTTATGGGGAGAGAAAAGGATCAAGTGGAAAAAATGAAGTAGGAAATAGTAAAAATAATCAAGGATATTGCTAAGAAGTTTGGGATGATAATTTCTTCCACATTTGCTATAGCTCAAGAAAAGGATAATGTAGAAGAAAATGTTACTAATGCAAAGGAAAATCTTCCTCCTGATAATTTTTTTCTAGTATTCAAAGAGGTCATGGAAGAGATGTAAATAGATGATCATACAACAGAAGAAACGCCATTGTTTGATGTTATAGAGAATGTGGTGTCGTCACCACCACCGGTAGAAGAAACACATGCTTCCTTGGAGACTTTTGTTCCTCTAGAAGATATTGACAAGCCTACTGGTAATGATGAAAACCAAAGTGCAAAGCAAGAAAAAGAAAAGGATAATACAAATGGCTCTAAGGACAACACTAATGAAAAGAATGAAGATGCAGGTAAGGATACTGAAGAAAACTAAAATGAGAATGGAGAAGAAGAAAAAGGAGAGAAAGAAAAGGATAATAAGAAAGATAATGATGACAAGGAGGATGAAGATAAGCAAGAAGAAAATTCCTCTAGTGAAGAGGAGAAAGAAGAGAATGAAGAAGAGCTTGAGGATAGAAAGAATGAAGAAGATGCTCAAAAGACCATGGACTTATCCAAGCCCTCCAAATAAACTTCCTCTGGTAATTCTCTTAAGGGTTTTTTGTCCAAACAAATAAGGTTTCAACCAAAAATACCTCCTAAGTTATTGCAGCTCCCAATGTATCAATGAAGTGTGGATCTGGAGAAGATCTCACCAATTCAAAAGTTGGAGCTTGGAGATTTCTTTCATGGTTCTAGAAGAAAAGAGATAATTGAGACTCATAAAAAGTGTATTGAACTAATAAATTAAGTTGTAAAGACTTTGTAGGATGCTACTCCTAGTACTTCAATTGATAATTCTCTAACTTCTGTGGAAAATCTTAAGTTTTTGGTTGATTCTCTTAAGGAGTACACCTATTTGAAAGGACAAATTGAAAATGAAGTGGAAACAAGGGTTCTAGAGAAGAGACTATTAGAGTTGTGGGAAATATGTGCATCAGCACATAATAAATTAGAGAAATTCCTAAAGGAAGTTCAGGAATGTGAAGATGAGGCTAAAACCTTTTTTTTTATACTACATGAGGTGGTTGTATGTCACTCAAGGCATTAAGGACTTAATGGACTCAATTGAGTAACAAATAACTAATTCCTCTAATGCCTTTGATCCAGTTAAGGATAGAGATCACACCACTTGGACTACTATCTTAGATCTACAAAACAGGTTCTTCACATTGCAAAGGCAAAAAGAAGACATCATAAGGCGGTTTGGATAGCTTGGAGGCTTGGTGAAAACCAAGCATATACCAATGTCAAATTCCCTAGTTGATGTAGATAATCTTACAAATATATATCCAAATCCTAGCACTCTAGAAGAGGGAGAGGAGAATATAGTAGAGATAGAATCATTGTACAAAATGCTTGCAGCAACCAAGAAAACTTGGAATGAAGGGAAGTCTACTTGGAAAGCAATTCTCAAGGAGCTTGAAGGTGCCTCCTCCTCTAGTTAAACATTTCTCACTTGTATATTCTTTCATTATTTTAGTTTTTTTTCCAATCTTTCCATTGTACATACAATTGGTTCAAATTTTGGGTTAACTCTCTAAGGGGGAGCTTACATGTATGTTACTGGTCCACCCTTTTTCTTTAATGTCAAAGGGAGAGATGGAGTTTTGTGGATGTTTGAAGTTTTTGGAAGATATTTTGGAGAGATTCATTTTTGGCACATGTTTCCATTAATGACAAAGGGGGATATTATTGAAAGAATGAAGAAGGAACCCCTTACTGTGTTGTCATTGATGTCAACATTGGTTGATATTTTTAATAATCCGGTGAACAAAATGGAGATATCTTAATCCGATATTTTGGTCCAAAGTTTCTCATATGATAAGATCTACCTATACAGTGATAGTATATTGTTCCTAACTATTATGTGCATCTATGTTCAAGGTCTTAGCTATTTTGGATTTATAGTTTGAAAAATACAAGTAATAGTAGTTTGGAATACAGTTTTGGCTATGTACAGTGTAAATTGGTATGAGTAATTTTGTCTGAGTTCCTCCAATGAAGGAGTTAGACCTTGCAATTTTGGGAGATTTTTTATTGGTTTCATTACATTATATATTCTATATGTCGCATGATTATTTGATCAATTTGATCATTGGTGAACTAATCAGTTAGCATTTTTTTGATTAGGTCTAATTCCTGACTGACCTAATGCTTGGCATATGTTGTGATGATTAAATATGTATTGTGGATGTTAGTAAGATCTATTTCAGGTCCATGCAAGCCTAAATTAAGTGTTGCACATTTGGTTTAAGCGCAAAGATTTTTTTGATTCAAGTGTGGATCTGACAAGGAAATTTTGATTTAATATAGGGCTACATCTAATTAGGTTGACCTAATTGATGTATGTGAATGAACAGGGTATATATGTAAGACATTTTTGAAGTTGTAGGTACAACAGATGTGTAATGAGATATGAATATGCAAATTTTGTGTGTACATGATCAGAATTATTGTGAATGTTGAGCAATTGTAAAGAAAAGTAGTGTTTTGTATTTTATATCTAATATAGTGCATAGAGTCAGTATTCAGAGCTTCAAAGGAATTGAATTCAGCAAAAGGAAGGTGCATTTTGTATCATTTCACATCCTAGTTGTGTAGCCATTTCTATTTTGTATCTATCTTTGGTTGTGAGCTTTATTGGACAGTATGTCCTAGTAGTGATCCTTTGTAATGTCTTATAACTAGTTATAATATATTGTGAGCTAATCCTCACTATGGTTTCTCCCTTTCTGGTCATTCCACGTAAAAATGTTGGTGTTCATGTGTCATGTGATCTTGTGATTGTTTCATTATTTCATTCATTGTTACAGTTAGATATGTTTTGATAATTGGATGGATTATGATCAAATGGTTTAGTAGAATACTAATTCATCCCCCTCTCATTATTTTGGGTGTTCAATAGTAATCCATTATGAATATGGGGCCAAACATAAAAATAATACTATTTATGGTATACCATTATCTAAAGGAGGAATAGCAATAAATAAAATATGAGTATAACACTTTCTAGCATTTAAGTTACTTGAATTGGGCCATGACATCATAGAATACTATTGACCATACAATCCAACTAGTTTTATGGAATCTTGGATTGCCAAGTTGAAGGCTAAGGAGAAAATTGTGCACAAAAGATACCTAGACATTGAAGCTAGAAGGTAACCAATTGTTGATTCACCTAATAAGTATGTGGAGCTTAATGATCTACCAAAAAAATACAAGCCTATGCAAGCATATGATCCCTCAAGAATCATGATGCATAGTCTCGGAAGAAATCTAAAAGAAGATTGGAGTGAAGAGAATGTTAAAGAATATTGGAAATATAGGTTAGAAATTGAAGAGCCAAAAATAGATTTTGGAGAGGTGGATAAAATTGAAACCTAAGAAAAGTTTTGGGATCAAGAGCATGATGATCCAACCTCAACATATAATATGAGAAATATATGTCCTAAATATCCCCTAATTTTAAATAAGAAAGGGAGTAGACAAAAATATAAATAGCCTACAAAGAAGAAGACAATCATATGAAAGAGACCCATTATTTTAGTCTCAACCATGTACAATGGACCCTTTCATTAGAGAAAGTAGAGGGGAAAATTCCATAAGCCCCACCTTGTTCAATCCAACCAACTCTATCACTTTCAAACCCCTCAATCTAAGGAATTTAAAGGTGTTCCTTCAACAATTGACTAGCCCCTAAGGAAAAAGAATCTAAGGCTTCAAAATATTTTGATGAGGAATATATTAAGATACCAATGTACAAAATTTTGGTCATATCACCTTCCACCACAACAACATCTATGGACACATAGGTAATTATTTATCCACCCTTCTCTTCTTCTCAACCCATTCTCCCATTTTTTATTTCATTTCTCATCACTACTATCCATCACATTCCTAACAGTTTCTCCCATAACTCCACTAGATTAACTACCTTTCATGCAACCCTTTGGAATTATAAAAATTAAACTTCCACCACCTTTCACTAGTATTCCACCCATCCCTCATATTCTTTTCCTTCCCTTATTTTCACTATCTACACTCATAGTCCCATATCCACTATCCATTAGAACCCTACAAGCACCTACTCAGCATATAATTACCATCTCTTATGGATTTCCTCAAGACATCCTTTTATAGGTGGTTTTATTAAATCCCCAACACATTTTCAAAATTAAATACAAGATTCACATCATGCATGGGAATCCCAAGTAGAAGCAAGAAGAAAAAAGAAGGAAAAGCTCTAGTAAATCCTTACATGAGATCTCTATATGACCACACTCAATAATTGGCTATGATTGCACATATGACTCCAATATTATATAAGGAATAAGATCTTATGTGTCTAAAATATTACTTAGTTCATGAAGTTGGATTGAACCTTAACCAAGCTTGCCTAAAGGATAAGGTGGAGTTGATGAAGGAGACACCAAAATATATTATCTAAAAGTTTATATAGGTAAAAAAATGTTGGAAAAGAGGGAGTCTGAACTATCTCACATCAAATATATGGCTAATAAAATATGAGAAAATTTTAGAGATTAGGAATAAGAGGTTAAAATATTGACCCTAAAACTACAAGATAAATTTTCAATATCAACTTTTCAGGAAAAGAAATCTAAGCAAGTAGTGTTGCAAATAAAGTTGGACAAGAACAATGGAATCTTATAGTAAGTAGAGAAAAAAGGTAGAAGAACAAGCAAATAAGAAATATTCAAAGATAACCTATTTGCATAAGTAACTTACAAAGCTCATGGATTCATGAACTAAGAAAATGCAAGGGGAGATGTACATGAAATGTCTCTAGATAACCCAATTAAAAGAAGAGATGAAGTAAATTCATCAAACACCCAAGGTGTTATTGATGTTAAAGGAATTTTATGTTTCTTATTGGAATAGAATAGCAACAAAAAAATAATAGTTCAGACTAGCACTAACGTTCATTTCAGATGTCCAAGTGCTAAATATTCAAGTGAAAATTGTGATAGAGTGAACTCTATCCATGTTGTCTCCAAGAGTTTCCCAAGCTCAAAAACTCATTAAAAATATATATATTTCTTCAAAGGAGATACTCCTATCTATTAGAGTTGATAATAGAAGAGTTGTTATAAAATTTAATGACCTTTTGAATCAAAATAAGGATACTCTCAAGTGTAAGGCTTAATTAGCCACTATAGATAAATTCATGATAGAATTGAAGAGACACATTAAAAAATTGACCCAATTAGGACACCCCTCACCATTTCTTGGCAATGAAATTTTATCTACAAAGGAACAAATGTAAGTAATGCTATAAAAAAATATAACCAGACATTATTTTAGAGTTAGAGTCAATCACCAAGCATCACAAAGGTTGAAATGGCTTTGCAACCATTGGAATAACTGTAATATTATATGAAATATATCATTTAGAAGATAAAAATTATCTCTCACAAGGAGATGATTGACCTTAATAAATATTTTCAATAATTAAAAAGGAAAGGTCAAACCTCAAGAGAAGAATGGGAATCTTTATAGGCTATCCTACAAAATCTTTGAACCTTCAAGTTTCCTTTGTAAAATTTTGAAATTTTATTTTTGACGTAAATTTTGGTTAATGGTTCTTGTTTGAAAGAAAATATCGCCTTTGAGTCACCAAGGAAATGTAGAGTTTTACTCTACAACTTTCTTTTAATTGGACCGAGTGGCATTTTGTGGTTGTTTTGGTTTATTTCAGCAAAGTGTAGCTAATCAATTTTTATTAACAAGGGTGTAACACATCAAATCTATCAATAGAAATAATTTTATGTGGTGATGTTTCACAAAAATTATAATTTTATAATTTTAATAGGTTTAAGCGTTGTACCATTAGCTAGAGAATCCATGTCAATGCTTAGTGAGAGTCGTGTTTCTATTCAAGATTACTAATAAAGTTAGAGGAAAGGGATCCATGTGTCATCATGAAACAACAAGGAAACTCATAGAGTTTAAAAAGTAATTCTATCTCACCATTGGCCAAATCATCCAAGTCATATTTAGGTGGGACCAACTAAAATATAAGATGAAAGTATAAGGAGTTTTATGGGATAGATGTCATTGCAATGCAATGATTTAGTGAGCAAGTGGGTCTGATTTTTGTTAAGGAAATTTGTCAAATGGGAACATGGCATCACCACACAACTTGCAAGAGGAAATAAATTTGGCACTCCTATTTTTCATTGCATTAGCTAAATAGTGTCAAGTTAGAACAGGTCGGTCCCATTTCTATTAAAAATATTCTAAAGCCTCCAAACCATTGATCATCTATTGGACACTAGGAACATTGAGAGGGGGGTGAATCAGTGTTCAATAATATTTGACTTTCAAATCAGATCTAAAACTATCAACAGCAATAATTGAACTTAAAACAGCATTCGCAACATATAAACAGAGGGAAACAAGCAATCACATTAATGAACACCATAACACCAATAATTTTTACGTGGAAACCCTGTTAGGGGAAAAACCACGGTGGATGTTAGTCCACAAGATTATACTCTATTAAAAGTATGATAAAAGAGGGGAATGCACTTACATTCAGGCGCACTGCCTAGAGCTCACTACTCAAGAGAGAAAGGCTCACTGCCTTACAAAGTATAATTGAAATTACAACAAAATTTTGAACTAAGAATACAGCATCTACAAATGTTTGGATTTAGTTCCAATGAAGCTCATAATTAGATTCTAGATCTTTTGACCAATTCACACTTATGCTCTACTTTGCTTAGCATACAAAACTTTTTTTTCCCTCAAATAACAGATATGTCCTTTTTTTCTCTCTTCTTTATACACATACACTTCTATCTCTACCACAACTACTTCACTCTCAAAATAATTTTCCGATCTCCTTCATATACCTACTAATCAGGAATTCATTGTATGTCGGCTTCACAACAAAATATAATATTCTTGCTTATGTCGGCTCAAATCATTAATTAGAGTTGATGTGTACCCACACAAGTCAACTAGACTATACTAGGGACCCAAAAACACAGTTCCAAACATAAGAAATAGCTAAATACATACTCCACATATATCTGCGATACGCCATATAAAACATGTCGGCCAAAATGAGAATAAACCATGAACCATACTACCAAACCCTTAACTCAAACTTCGACTAATGCAACACCACAAACTCACCAGTAGGATAGTGTACATGCTAGGAAGGCTTCCCTAGAGATCCACACCACAAAATAGTGATCCGGTGAAGTGATCAGATCATCTTATCAACCGGATGTTCTGCTCTTCATTCTTTCTGCTGGTAGATTACATAATCTTACTTCCCTTGTCGGTAGGAGCAATACTAACACTGCGTGTACCATACTACTGACTCCAGTTTCCATCAATGACAACACAAGTAGCCAAAAACGATCTCTCAAAGCCATATTCCAACATCATCAACATAACAAATCCAATAGTTCATGAATTTTGAATAAAGTGTCAAAATGGAAGATGAAATGTTGTGACATTATCCAAAACAAATGAGTTAGTAAAACCATGATTGACACATGAAAGGAAAATTACATCTCCACACTCCTCCAAAATGTGACAAGCAAGTTTTAGTCTTATAATTACATGATTGATGTGACAATAGTTGTCTCACTTGTGCAATGGAAGGATATTATGCATTTAAATGATCGAGAATTTTCTATTTTATTTGTAGTTAATTGGAAGTTATCTAAATGAATGGAAACACATGCCTTTATTGTAACTTTAGTTAAACTAAGAAGTTAAATGCTACCATGATATAAAACATTATGAAACAAAGCATGAAAAAAGGGGAGGAGGAGAATAGACATTTTTGGCCTTCATGGGTGCTTCATGAGAACCGATTCAAATATTTTATCTTTGTAATTATACCTTTTTCAATCCATTATTGATTCAATAATGAATAGAATATGTCATTCTATGCAAATGATTATGTTTCTCTAATTTCTTCTTCCTCGTGATGATATAATATCCCTAGATTTATTCATTTTGATAAATAATTTGTACAAATGGTTTGAAATCATACATGTGCATGCTCTTTGATGCCAAGAGTCTATATTATATTTTGAATGATAAGTACTATTCCTTTTATTCATTAGCATAATTTTTATCCAAAAGATTACCTTAGGATAGTTATTTTAAAGACATTTTGTTTCTCCCTTTTCTTCATAAATTTCAGGATTATACAAAAAGTTCCTTTGTAAAATCTTGAAGGTAATCTTGCGAGCCACGTCCCACATTTGTGATATTTATAATTATTGGTATAAATCTATATGCAAGTGCATATTTGAATACTAATATTTTGTAGAACACTTGGTAACATAAAGCCTTAATTTCCTAAGTAGAAGTTAGATTGCATGAATAGGAGGCTAATCACAAGATCAAAGTCAACTGATAACCTAATCTCTTGGTTCCTTCATTGCAGATTTTCTAAGAGAGAAGGATAGCACAAAAAAACTTGTCACCCCTTCTTATGGCTACTCCAAGGAATTATTTTAATTGGAATGGTGGTAGTCCCTTGATTCCACAAATACCACTAGATACATGGGATCTTATCCTAGCAAATGCTCTTAATGCTCTTTTAAAATTCATTAAGGAGGACTCAAAAACATTTCTAAACAATTTTAAGATGTAGCATATGTTGGAAGAATGAATAAGAATGGCCATCTCTATAGTTTTGTGTTGTCATTGATGTCACCATGTTGTGATTGCAAGTCTAAGTCAGTGCTTAATCTAGTATTTCGGTCTGGTATCTGAACTGGTATTCAAGTTGCACTCTTTGGTATTCTAGTCTGCAATCCTCTGTAATTGATAGTTGTTGCTTGTGGTTTTGGGAAATAGTTTATGGATGTTGAAGGAATGTATGATCAGAATATCGTGTTCCCCCATGCTCGTATGACATATAGACATTACTCTATTGATTACTTTTTACAATTAAGTCTATTTCTGGCTGACTTCTTAGATTAGTCATGATATGGTGAATTAATTTTGTTATGCGGATATATGTGTGACCTATCTTAGGTCTATACTGACATGATGTAGTGTGTTGGATGTTTGGAATTCCTTTTGGAAAGATTTTGTGAATGCTTGTAGCCGACAAGTTGGTATTTTTTGATAAACAAGGAAATGCATCTAATTAGGTTGACCTAATTGATGCTTGTAGATAGATCGAGTATATATATATGTTGAAGCAGTTTTTGAAGGTGGTGTGAGTAATTGATGAGGCAGTTGTGAATGTAAAGTTGAAGAAGAGAAAAAATGATGAACTATCTTAATTTTTTCTATTGAGCATCAACGGAACTATATCAGCACTTGTTAGGTGCACTATTTTCAGTTCATTTTGGTTGTAAAGCCCAATTTTTCTTTGTAAATATTTTTGTAGGTAGTGAGCCTCCTTGTAAGCAGTGAGCTTTTGTATTAGACAGTGATTCCTTTCAGGGTAGTGAGCCCTTGGCAGTGAGCCTCTATATTCGATTTTTATTTTGTAATCTCTTTATATTGTGAGTTAATCCTCACTGTGGTTTTTCCCTTATTGGGTTTTCCACATAAAAATTTGGTGTTCATTGTGTTGATTTTACTTTCTATTATTTGTGTTTCATGTTCATAATAAATAACAGAATAGTGCGGTTGTGAAATTGATAAGTGTTAAAGTTAAGTTTGAATTTTTGTGACAATTGATTCACCCCCCCCCCTCTCAGTTGTCCTACGCCTTTTAACAGCATATGTATGTACAATCCATCATGTAATGGAGAAAATTGTCACTCTTAGATAACTAGTAGCCTCATTTAAAGTGAAGGCCATTGATTGGTATATATCTCTCCAATCCAAATCCATGGGAACATGGGACCAATTGGGAAATCATTTCTTTGAATTATTTAATGAAAAATGAGATAGATCATCATCATTACAACAACTAATAACCATCAAGTGTGCACCTCAAGAGGCAATCACAGGTTTTAATAAGTGGTTCTATAGGATATGGCAAATAATTCTAGCTACAACAAGACCACCAAAAAAACATGGCTATTTTTTATCATAAGTATCTTAATTCACATATCACCATCATGATTCAATTATTAGGGGTGAAATGCTTCTAGAAACATGATATGATTTAGTAGTTAGAGAAAAAATATCTTAATAGAGATAGTGAAATTGTCTCTTGGATCTCCTATACCATTATTTCTTAAATTATCAATACCAATGGAAGAGGAAATTCCTACTAAAAAAATATTCACCATCTATGTATTTTTACCCTTCCTCTTAAGTAGTGGTAGCACCAATACCAATGTCACAAGTAGCATTAGAAATGGATGATATGAAGAGTATTCTAAGAAGTTTCTTGAAAAAGATTATTAACTTGAAGAGATAGCAAGCTTCATATTAAAGGCCCACTTATCATAATTTCTAAGGACCTTAGCCACAATACCAACCAAATTATATCAATATACATAAGGAATAGGTCCCTCTCAATTATCATGCCAAATAGTCCCAATACTAGCTTTGTTATAGAATTCTACAACTAATTTACAATAAAATTTGATCCTAGGGAAAAATAATCTTGTAGATGATACAAATGCTTGGTTTTTTCCTTGAAATGATGCACATACACCCAAATATTCTCCTAGAGGAAACCTACAATAGAAGATAAAAAGAAAGGAGGTAAGGTGTTGGATCAGGGACACAATTAGGGAATTAGCCATATTGATCACCAAAAGTTCATTTTTTTTTTACAGTGAAAATATAAGGCATCTCCCTAGAACAAGAAGAAAAAATTGCATTGTTCTCTTGGGTTGAATAAGAAGAGGCTATGTTCGTAAATGACCCTTCTACCTCAAAATCCACTCAAGTATAATCTGATTACTTTACCCACTCTAAGAGAAGAATGGTAGAGGGACTTGAAACAATTCTTCATCCCAAAGAAATCATACAAAATAATCCAACTAAATAGAAATACAATCTTATAGCTCATTGGTTTGATGGAAAAAATGTGTCGATATAGAATTATGGATCATTGAATATGGAAGTTGAAAGGCCAAAATATATTGGGTATGTTCCCAAGCCTCAAATAGTTGGCTCATTAAATGTGGTTGAACAATTTAAGAAAACACCAACTCATATTTTGTTATGAGATATGGTATCTATTCTAGAAAAAAGGAACTTCTTCAAGAAGCTCTCAAGAAGCAAGAGGACCCAATTGCAACATACCAAAAAAAAATTAATACCAGAGACAAAAAAGTAAAATCCTATAAAGTAATACAAGGTCAACACCACATTGCTCTCTTTTAAGTGTGTTCATTTAATCACTGTACGTTAGTATGGATGTTCACATAAAATGCCATCATTACCTGTCAATCACCACTCCCATCTCACATGTGCAGACACATGTCCAAATTTAGGTTGGGGGGAGGGGAACGAAAAAATTTGCAAATATTTTTTGAATTTATTGCCCGTGTCTCAATTCATACTAGGCAATGTTAGAAATTTAAAATGAGCTGATTTGAAATCCAAATGAAGGGACAGCTTGCATGTGTGAAGTGACAATAACTATAGCTTCCATTTCTTCCTATCATAATTTCCCTTTATCACTTTTTTTCTGGCCATTATTGCCCTGTTGTAATCTTGAGTTGCAAGCAAAAAGGCAAAACAAAAGAAAGGAAATTCAGTCAACACTGGCACTAGAAATTTAGCAGGTTGGTACTGGAATTTAGTAGATATTTCAAGGAAGTGCATTTTATTTTCAGAAGGGAATTGCAGGAAAGAAAGGTAATTGCAGGAAAAGAAGTTGCAGAACATCCGTTGATTGCAGAAAATGGGACGTGGGTTAATTTGAAACAAACCCACGATGCATGACATTTTACTGCAGGATGCACAATGCCTGCCCAAATTTCAAAATTGTGGATGGATAGATTACTTTTTGAAGTTGGATGGTTTTGATGAAGGCATTGCTCTTGAATTTTTCCAAACATTTTTAGAGGGAAAAGCCACAGTAAAAGGATTGGAATTTGTGGCAACAGAGAAAAGAATTGTAGAGGTTACAGGGTTACCTGCTGAGGGTGAAAATTACCTTGCTTCCAGAGACGCCAGGTCGGCTAGGGCTGAATTCACAGAGCCAAATGACCCCCCATTGAGCATAGACAAAAAGGGTACAAAAAGAATGTCCCTGCTCGAGCCGTGGAAGCAGATAGTTGTGTATGTTATCAAATACATCACTTGTGAGGATCGCCAATCAAACTTGCATTATGTCCACTTCGAGCTTTTGAATCACATGAGGCACAGCAGAAGGATGAATGTACCTAACGTGTTGTACAATCTTCTCTCAATCATGGCGGTCGAGACCTAGAAAGGTAGGGATAATTTTGTTTCCCACCATTGCTTGATCAAATTTTTAGTTGAAAAATATCTGCGTGATGTATCTGGAATGACTTGGGAAGAGTTTATCAAAGTTGATCAAAATTATCATCAGGAAGAGTTTGTCAATATTGAGCATTTTCCACCTAGGGCTATACCTCAATCCCGTAGGTCTAGCAAGAGACTAAGCAGGGCTAAAGCCATTCCTAGTGCTTCAACCTCTGGTACTGGCTCTAGTGTGAATCCTCCTGCAGCAGAAGAAGCTATAGAAATCAGTTCTTTTGGAGCAGAGCACTCAAAACAAGAAATCTCTTTCTCAGATTTTGATGATGAAGTTCCACTTGAAACCCTCATGAAAACTAGGGCACAGCAAAGAGAGGTAGAAATGAAAAAAGGGAAGGCTAAAACACAACCTGTAGAAAGAAAAGTGCCAAGTTCTAAGAAGAGGAAGGTTGATATTGTTCATCTTGTAGCCAAAGGAAAATGTGAGAGACCTCCCAAGAAATCAAGACTAGTTGGGTCTGCGAGCAGGAGAATGTTGAAGAAGAAGAAGACATATTTAAGAGAGCAACAAATATAACATTAGCCGACCTTGCTAACATTGCAGAGGAATTTGAGGAAAATCAGGAGGTCCTGTAGCAAGAGGTCCTACAGCAACAGCTAGAACTGTAGCAAGAGTTCCTGCAGCCACAGTAAGAGCAAGAACAAGAGTCCCTACAACAAAAGGAAGAAGAAACAACACCCTTGCAGCCAGAGATAACTGGATAGCCTAAGTCCATGCAGATAGTACTATATGAGGAGCCACCACCAAAAATACTGGTAGGAATCCATAAGCCTCATGATTTCACATTGCAAATAGCAATTTTGAATTTATGGCAAGAAATACAAAGAAGAGAGGAAGAATGGAGAAAGGAAAAATGAAAATTTGAGGAAATTCAAAAGAGGGATGAAGAAATTGAGGATAAAAATGTAGAAATTGCCACCTTGAAGCAATGGGTAGATGATATGGTAGCCTTGACGCCAAATATTTTGGAATGTAGAGATCCTCCAAGGGTCTATGCCCTGCTCCTGAAGGAGAGGTATATCTCTTTTAAGATTTCAAGACTTGCCTCAGGTTTGAATCCTTCTACTGATACCCCTATGGAATTTTTCAATGCTTATAGGATTGCCTCACCTGAAATGAAGAATTTGCTATGTGAATTTTATTTACATAATTATGCTATCATAAAAGACCATGATTGGAATCCGCTACTGTATGTTGGGGATGTTCAATTGAGGGCATTCATGTCTTGGGTGCAAAATGAGATTAGTTGGGGACAACAACATGGTGCTTATAGACAATTGGATTCTAATATCCCTCTACCTGTTAGAGCTGAATCAAGCAACCCAAGGGATATTTATAGAGAATGGCATAGAATGTTGCTCAGAATGAGTTATGGCAATAGCATTATGCCTTGGATTGAGGTAGTTTACATTTAGTATGAGGTAAAAATAGCAGCAAAGGAGGAAACCATGACGAGATGTTTATCACAAAGATGGAATAGTTTGACTGATGAGCTGAAATAGGTTGAGCCTCATTCCATGCACAATTATGTTGCAACATTAAAAAGAATTGAGAGGCATATTTAGATTGGGAGAACTCAGAGTTGGCATTGGATTCCCCTGACTTTTCAGCCACCCATGCTCATGTGGCCCGTGCCAAATTTTAGATTCTACCAGTATGACATTATTGTAGAGAGGCAGAGATGGAACAGGTTTGATAGATTGGGAGGATTCAATTGGGATCCTGACTCATGTACTATAGCCACTGATGTCGAACAACTCTCAGTTGCAAATTTCATATCTTTGACCAAGCAGAAGAACTCTTCCCCTGCTGGAGGACCAACAAAATGTTAGGTTGGGGGGAGTGATGAGCCTAGTTTTTGGTCTAGTTTTGGGTAGAATCTATAGTCTATTTTCTCATAGATGTCATGGACTTTAATGCTTAAGTGTTAGTATTGGCATAATGTTTCCCTCAAACCATTGACATTTGATATTATCCTATATCTGCAAGCTTTAATGATATTTGGCATAATATGTGGGTTATCTATATTGATTTTGCATGTGATTAATGAATGTCTCTTAGAGTGGTTATAGATGTACAGTTATTATGTGTACTGACCTTGACATGCAAATTTAATACGCCAAGTTGAGGAAGACACCAGTAGCTGGGCATGCACCATAACGTCTAGCTGAGGAATCACTCCAAGTCAAAGGCAGTCGGCAGCAAATATTCTTCATGCAACTGAATGTAACCACCTTGTAGTGGACCTTAATGATCGAGCATGCATGGGCATTACTATTGTGTTGGACCTACGCTTGACTTGCATGTCTATCCAGATTCCTTGCATGTGTAACCGCCATTGTTCCATTTTCCCCTATTTTCCCTAAATGGCGTCCTCCCAGTCATGGAGTTGACTTCCTTATTTAGCTATAGCATAAATAATGATTTGATGCTCCTGCTTTGGGGTTGCACAATTTGATATTGTACTTTCATTCTCCAATTTCAGCAATACATATATATTACTCTTTGTATGCATGATTTACAATGAATGAAATAAAGTTCTAAGTTTGAGCATCTGAGTCCTTGTTAGTTTAGAGGATACTTTTCCAAGGGGGCCCACTTGGTGAGTTATTCATCTTCTTAGTTTAGCATTATTTTAGCATTACTTGTTGTTTAGTACTTAGTTGGAAATTTGGCATCGATTGTTCCTACAGCCACTAGAATTCCATTCTGTGATTATTCCTACAACCAAGGCAGACATAGTAGTTTCTTGTTTGCTACTCATATTTTCATTCTTGTTCTGCATTTCAGCTTAGAATAGTTGTTGGTTGATGATCATCATTTGCTTCATTTCTTTCCAGCAATTTACTTTCAACATTGTGTTTCTTAGCTGTAGAATTTAATGACTACTTGAGCCCCTAGTGCACATATTGTGCTGACCCATTTCAAGTTCACGTTCCTAGGTTGACAAGTTAAATGCACCTTCATGATGATTGAAATAGTTATTCAAGTCAGATGTCCAATCACCGAATCATGGTTGTAAGGGCTTAGTTATTAGATCATTGTAGGAGGCCAACATATACATCGGAAGCATGAAACATACACATGAATAAGTGAAGCATACATATGAATAAGTGAAGCACAATTACTAAAATACAAATAAGCCATGAAGTATACACATGAATACAAAGTATACACATGAATACAAAGTATACACATGAATACAAAGTATACACATGAAAACATGTAAGTCGCAAAGTATACATTGGAATACACATAAGTTGTAAAGTACACAGTTGAATACACGTAACTCATATCTATTGAAGCATGGATTTATAATGCAAATTGGACACCATCAATAAAAAAATATTTGTATTAACCAAATAGCCATGTAAGCATACATCAATATATGTCAATATAAGTAGAAAAATATATACAAAATAGCCATATAGGCTTACAAGAATGTCATATAGGCATATAATTTCAAGTATATGCAATACAAAATATGTCCAAAAATCCCATATGGGCATACAACAAAGGACCCCAATCAAAATTCATTGCCCTCCAAGTGAAGGAAACAGACGGGTGGCATTTGTTGGTTGGGTGGATGGCGATGCATATGATACTCATTTACTTTTAATTTGAGGTTTGCTTCTCTTATTTAGCTCCAGATCAAGCTTCACTTGTTACAACAACAAGTAAAGACATTAATATAAAGAAATTACATTATAAAAAATGACATATTTAACAAAATAATCACTTACCACCACCGACGATCTCTCTCCTCAATTGAAACATTTGCATGCTTAGGCTCTAGCATGCCAAAGTCCTATAGAAACCATCCAAATAGAAATTAAACTATGAATCAATAATCATTATATTTTTCAATAATAAATAGCTATAACAATGACTATAATTTAAAATTTACTAATCTTCCTCATACCCCCATGAGAGCCATCGAGCTTTCTATTGCAGAAGATACACCATGCTTCATTTCCCTATCAACATCAAGAGGTGTTTCTGCTTGCAACATCTAAAAATAAAACAATAAATTATTAAATCACGAAAAAACTAGAATAGTGATGTAGGTCATGGCTTATAATGTATGAGATAATCAAAAAAAAATTTAGTACTAATTGAACTATATATTTCTTACCATTATGATTACTATTTTCCCTATCCATAGCTTGTTCGAACGCACCTATTTCAGGATTTTATCCATAGTAGAAAGGCAATGAACTGTTTGATAAAAAAATTGGTAGACATGTATGAAAAATGTGGTAGCATAGAGAAGACAATGAATTGTTTGAAAAAATGCCTCAAAGAAATGTGGTCTCATGGTGATGGAATTCCATGAAAATTTTGTTTTTCATGGTATTCCATCACCACGAGACTGCATTTGTGTTGAACATAATTGTAATAGAGGTATTGGTGTGGATATCATGGTTGAAGTTTTATTTGAGACATGCTTTCAAATATCATGCTTCATATAGGGAATCCAACTCAATATACATAAACATGCACCCTCAAACCCCAATGTTCAAAACAAATGGATACAAGGACAATGATCATGACCATAAGGGGTAGAGGCATAAGGGTAACTCATGAGTAATATGGAAACAAACGTTGTAGTCACCATGATAGCATATGATAGTGAGAAGATATATTTGCAAACTTCAAGTGAACTCATTATTCTTGATCGTAAGAATAATCCAAATCATGCATCATCATGAAAGATCACTAATAGTGGTTGTTGGCACAATACTCGGGATGGACATTCATATTTTACTTGTTTGTAAATATAGAATAGTGGATGTAAGTGTCCTCCTAGCTTTTAAGGGAGATGATGTCAACAATTGTGAAGATATAGATGAGTGCATAGGGTAAATATGGGCATAGGGTGAATGAGGAGGGGATAATGAGATGATAATAGGAGGGGAAAATGGGGCAAGACCAAGGGGGGATAATGGAACATAGGATGAATTAGAATGTGTCTAGTGTTTGACTATAGCACATGAAGTTGGTTGTTGAGGTGTGCAGCATAAATGGAGAAGAGAGTTGGTCAATAATGAGTGGAAGGAAATATTTCTTGTAACGGTATGTGTATAGGATAAATTTGGATGGATGTGGTATTTAACATAGAAGGGATAAAGAGACAAGACCAAGAGGGGATAATGGAACATATGGTGAAATAATAGAGGGTACAATGGGATGAGAGTCGAAAGGGATAATGGAACATAGAATGGACTAGTAGAGATTAGTGGTATGGTCCAAGAGGGGATTGTAGAACATAGGTAAACTATTAGATGTTAATAGGTTGGGATTAGGAGGGAATAAAGAAACATAGGGTGAATTATGGGAAGATAATGGTACAAGACCAAGAGGGGATAATGGAACATAGGGTGAAATAAGAGAGGGTAATGGGATAGGAATAGAAGGGGATAATGGAACATCGGATGGACTATTAGAGATTAATGAGATGGGATAGGATGGAATAACAAAATATAGCATGAACTATTAGAGGTTAATGGGATGGGATTAGGAGGTAATAATGGAACATAGGGTGAATTATGAGGTTTCTAGGGTTTTATTATAGTACATGAAGTGGGAACTTGAGGTGTGTAGTAATAATGGAGAAGATTTTTGGTCAATAATGAGTGGAAGGAAAGGCTTCTTGTAAGATTATATGTATAGAATGAAACGTGGAAAAATATGGGATAACATAAATGGATAAAGGGACATGACCAAGAGGGGATGATGGAACATAGGGTGAAATAATAGAGGGTACAATAAGATGGGAGTAGAAGGGGATAATGAAACATAGGATGGACTAGTAGATATTAGTGGTATGGGCTAGGAGGGGATCATGGAAAATAGGGTGAACTATTAAATGTTAATGGGATGGTATTAGGAAGGAATAAAGGAACATAGGGTGAATTAGGAGAAGATAATGGGACACAATCAAGAGGGGATAATGGAACATAGAATGCACTAGTAGAGATTAATTTGATGAGTTGGGATGGGATAGTAAAACATAAGGTGAACTATTATAGGTTAATGGGATATGATTAGGAGGGAATATTAGAACATAACGTGAATTAGGCAGTGTCCAAGGTTTGAATCTAGGACATGAAGTGGGAACTTGAGGTGTGTAGTAATAATGTATAAGAGATTTGGTCAATAATGAGCAGAAGGAAAGGTTTCTTATAAGGATATGTGCATAAGATGAAATATGGAGGAAGATGGTATAATATATATGGTGTTAAAGATTGGGATATGTGATATAAAATGGTTAAAATATGTGTGATGGTAGGAATGGAAGAATGAGATGGATGTTGAATGGTAAATATATTTAGGATCTCACAAGACCAACCAAGCATGACATCCTCTAATATGGACAATAAGGCATCATGGTAGATTCATTACAACATAGTTCATTCACATCGCATGTCATATACTCTTCATTTTTGGTTCAAATATGAAGTGAGGAGGATGATACAAGTGATAGGTTATGGGATGGTGTAAGGTAAGAGTTAACTTAGTTGAAGAGATGAGGTAGCCTAAAAATGAGTATGAAAGAAACTATGTGAGATAATTTCCCACTATGATCTACCATCATAAAAATTAGCATGTTTCCATAACATCTTGTACAAGGAAAGTGGGTAGAGCTAGTGGTCATAGGGAAACCAAGGGACATGACAAGGGATTATTGGAATCATGGGCACACAGTACTAGTGAATACTAGGAAAGTGTTGGAACACAATGATCTACTTATTCACCGCCCCTCTCAGTAAATCATTGTGTTCCAACAATTGGTATCAGAGCCCTAGGTTCCCTAGGAGAAGATTAATCAACTTGGATAGATCTTGGATAGGTGCACTCAATGGCACATCAGGAAGGTTCAAGCAAGCCACCTAGATTTGATGGAACAAACTATGCTAAGTGGATCTCATTAATGGAAGTATACTTAGGTTCACTAGGAACATAAGTTTGGATGTTTGTCAAGGTCAAATATACTATTCCTATTGATCCTTCAATAAAGAAGGATTATGAGAGCAATAAGAAAGCTTGGTTTGCCATTATGAACAACTTGTCTAATTTTGTGCATGGAAAAGTTATGCATTGTAAAACTGCTTATGATGTCTAGGAAAAATTGAAGATCTATGAAGGTGACAATAAAGTGAAGTTGGAAAAGTTACAAGTGTTGGAAGAAAATTTTGAAGGCTTGAAGATCCCTGAGGAAGAGAATTTTGCAAACTATCTTCAGAGAGTTGATGATGTAGTGAATGTCATTAAAGGATATGGCATGGATCTGAAAGAAGAAGTTTTGTTGAAAGCTCTCATGTCTATGAGAACTAAATATGATTCCAAGATTTATGCTATCAAAGAAGGAAGAGAAATCGATAAACTTACTCTTGATGAGGTGCATGGAATAATTACTACATATGAGATGAGAATTCCAAGCGTTGAATCATCTAGGAGAGAAGTTGCATTTAAGGTTATCAAGAAAGAAAAAGATGAAGCTGATAAGAAATACAAAGATGTTGTTACTGCATCTTATCATGAAGAAATCGATGAGGAAGAAGCAAACTTCATAAGAAGGCTAAGGAGAGGATCTGGAAAGTATAAAGGTAAGCCCCCTTTCAAGTGTTTTAATTGTGGAAAAATAGGTCATTTTGCTTCAAAGTGTCCATATGGTAAAGAAGACAGTTCCAAGCAAGAAGAAGATAGAAAAAAGAAGAAAACGGTTTATCCAAAAAGAAAGAACTTTGGAAAGAAGAAGAAGAGTCTATACATTAATGAATAATGTGAAGCATATGATGCTAGTGATAGTTCAGAAGAGGATCAAGAGCGTGCTCTAGTAATGAGGGAAGATAGAAGAGATTTTCTATTCATGGCTAAAGAAACTAACAATCAAGAAGATGCACAAATTAAAGATTCACATGAAGAATAAAAGGAGGAAGTTGTTGATCTTGAAGGAGAATTAATTAGTGCTCTTGAAGATCTTGATGAAATAAGAGATGAATATGATGATCTTGAGAGAGAAAAAAAAATTGAAAAGGAATTCTCAAAAGGAGACTGACAAATTAACTCAATAACTTGAGGAATCCAATAAGGTGATAGTTGGTCTAAAAGTTCATGTAGAAGAGCTCAATAGAGTTGAAGATGTCATGAAATCTAAATTGCAATTTGAGATGGATAGATGCTCGAGACTTGAGGAAAAAATAGTTACCTTAAGAAAAGAACTGGAGAAAGCTAATGAGCATATCAATAAAGTTCTAAAGTTAAAAGGTGGTACTAATATTCTAGATGAATTGCTAAGTACACAAAAGCCAACTAATAAAGAAAAATCAGGCTTGGGACTTGAAAAAGGAAAAAGTTAATTTGTTGATGCTTTTGCAAGCTTATATGATAGATTTAGAGCAAAATAAAGTAGTTGCACAGAGGAAGAGGAAGCCTACACAAGTTGCTCTAGAGAAAGTGCCTTTGGAAATAGAAAATCAGATAAAGGTACTATGAATATGAAGAAAGAAAAAGTAGAAAAGAATCAAATTACTAATAAGAAGAGAGTTGAAGATGAAGAGAGACCTGTTGCAAACAAGAAGAGCAATAAAAATTCAACTTTTGTTTTTTAAAAGAAGCTCGCGGTAGATAAGGAGATGGAGAAATCAGTCCCAAGGCATCAAAGAAAAAGATAAAACATTATGGGAGCTGATTCAAAAGGATTCAAAAGGATGAGATAAATGAAGAAGAAAAGGAAAAGAAGACCACCTCATCCTACTCAAAGAAATGTTATGACTAGGTACTCATCATGTTTTCGTGGTTATTGTTATGAGTTGTTTTATGTGCATGTGATTGTTATATTGGTTTATATTTTTTTTAAAAATTATATCTACTAATTCACCCTCCTCTCAGTAGATCATTGTGTTCTAACAGAAAGGTGATAACAATAGCCATTTGAGAATAAAGCATGTTCTTTGACTTATTTACCGACTAGCTATAAGTAGTAAATAATCAATTATAACCTAAACTATTAATATTTTTGTGAGGCTATTATATGAGAATTGACACCAAAGAGAATAATTTTAAGGTTCTATGGGCATGCTACCAACAAAATATCTTCCAACCTTGAACTATACTTCTTATGAGAGCAATTTCATAATCATTCAAAAGTTATCAAACTATATAATATAAATTGAGATGGAAAATAATAAATAATTTCAACTCCAAGCTTTCAATTTCTTAATTGCACAAATTAGACTCATTCATTCTACACTTCACATTCCTCCAATGTTTGTGTTTCTCATAAAAAATTTAGATTTGTACACGCAAAATTACCAAAACTAGCTAACATTGTTTTACAACACCATTAATGAATAAAGGTTACTTGAGTGAAATTTGTTTGATGATGTGAATAGTGAGGTGTAGAGCTTGAAGGTTCACCAGCTAACTGTTTGACATCCAAAGCATGTTATGAGACAATAATTTAAATAAAATTCAACTATTCACATGCAATAATTATTTATTTGATACTAGTTGCATACTTGTGGACTCGACATCGAAAAGAAATAAGGGTCTGCAGGAATGGTGCACATATCATGAACACTCCAACCCTAAATTTTCATCATATTGATTCTACTAATTTATTTATTCTTACATTTAAAACTATAATTTAATAAAAATAAATAAATGAACTTGTTCAGTTTTACCTGAGTATCAATGTTGAATATTTCATTCAGCAATGCATCTATCATAACCATCTGCTCTACAACTGATGTAGACTATGTAGTTGTATCTTGAGCACTCTAATAATCATATGTGTAAATAGCATCACAAGAGCGATAATGGTGGGGTGCAACTCCAAGCCTAGAAGTCTCATCCACATTAGGCTCTACTAGAGGCATCAAACATTGTACAATGCTTTGAATGAGCAAGATAATCGACTCCAGTGAGTCCACCTCAACATTGTCCTTCACAAAAAAAGGAACAACAACATGCTCCACCCATGGGTTTGGCCAATGGTCTCGATGCCAACTGTGGATTATGTCATTCACCTATTTTATCATGTGTGGAGCCCCCATCTCTACCCTAAAAGTCTAAAATGTCAAAATAATTTGGCACCTTATTGAGGACAAACTCACAATAGAGTTTCCTCAAAAAATATTGTGGTATCTCATGGTTATTGCATGGATTTTGGTTAAAAACCATCCACCACCGCACCCAAATCTTATTTTTTATTAATTCATGGTGGCACTAATGGATGGGGAACCTCTTGCATGCATGTGATAAAGGTGTGTTAGTTATTGGGTTTGTAAATAGGGCACACAAGTCGGCTTTGCTAATTTTTTTCTTTTTTCACATCTGCATATGAAAGACCACTAGCATAAAATTGTTTTAATTCATCCCTCTTAGTCAACCAAAATTTGATTTTCTCACTCATTTCTCCTACATGTGATACAATTGACTTCAGTGATTCGGCAATCCCTCTCCTATAAGGGTGGGTTTCAGCATGCTTAGTTAATCTTCCAATCAATTGTTCAATCTCTCTTTTTTTTGTTTTCAATTTGATTTAAGATATTTTCTTGGGTTCCTTGTGGATGCCTACAAACGAACAGAGGGGTTTTAGGTTGTTCTTGTTCAGGAGGCTCTTTGTGAGGGGGTGATTGTGAATTGTCAATGTTTTGAGGTGGAGATTGATTCCCTAGAAATTAAAACAAAGTTTTAAAAAAAAACCTATTTCAATCTACATTCCAATTCAAATTCAAAATAAAAACAATAGAAATGCATACCTCTTAAATCTCTTCAACCTCTTTGACATCTTGGTGGCATCCTCACAAAAAATTGCAAGCAAAATTCAATCTCCTTTTTGGCGAGCACGACTTGAGAGAGCAGAAAATGGTAGAACAAGGCATGGGTTACTGAAAAATGTGTTGAAAAGGGATGATTTTTTTTAAGAATTTTTGCATTTAGCGAGAGCCAAATTTGGTGCTCGCCAAATGCAAAACTAGTTTGGCGTTCGTGAAAACAACAATTTTGTGTTTTTTTGCAAAAGTGGCACCTTTTTGTGTCACAAATTGGTGCATTGACCCAAAAGAGGAGAAACATGTTTTTTTTTTTTTTTGTGTAAGGGTTTGCCTTGGTCAAACCCTAGTTTGGTAATTAAACCTTGATAATCAAATAATGATAAAAATGAAGGAAATGATGAATGAACAAAGGTCGTTGCACCTCACCAAACCCTTTAATGGCTTCCCCTAAAGGACTAAAGTCTAACACATCACTCTAAGGATTAGATCTCTAAATGAAATGGCTTGATTGATGATGGATCTTGATGCTTGAATACTTGCTTGAAACTTGAAACCTACATCACAATGTTAACTCCAAAAAATGCATGAACGCAAATATATTTGACATGATGATCTTGATCTTGATTGTTGTTGATGATGACTGATAAATATGCTCTTCAATGCTCTTGACAATAATATTTTCTCTTGTGAGAGTTGCCTCTTGATTCTTAATGTTGAATTGATAAAATAACTATGTATTTATAGGTGATTTTCTAATTTCTCGACAATTAAACATCAAAATTCAAAAATTGTAATTTGAATTTTAAACATTAAAATACCGCCAAAAACATATAAAAAATTGGTACCTAGGACTTTAGGAGGACTCATTCTCCCTTGGGCGAATGGGTCCTAGGCCCTAAATCCAAGACACTCAATTTCTAAGGTGTTTAATTTGATATTTGCAATTGTTTAATGTAGGTCCCCCTTTCAAAAAATGAAATTAATTAGGCTTTAAATACATAATTGGATCAATTAAAGGCTTAATTAAGTCCAATTAATTAAGGGGATGCAAACATAGTGTGAAAATGTAAAGGTGTACATTTTTCTACACTACACAAGGGTTTAGCATGGTAATGGTTTACAACTCAAATGAGTTTCAAAAAAGGGATTACACTAAAAAAAGGTCACTCACGTAAATGATAAGATGGTCTTATGATGGAAAAAGTACAATGGAAGAGGGGGGTTTGAAAATATGAAATTCTAAAGCACAAACTGGTTTGAGTGTGGATTTAGGAAAAAATGAGTAGAAATTGTAAAGCACTAAGACAAATGCATGAAAAATGGGAATGTGGAGATAGGGAGATGTAAAAATAGATCCAAAAGATGATGGAAATGGATGTTGGTGGTTTGGAAGGGTTTGGGGGAGAAGTAAGAAAAGATCCATTTATAAATCATAGAAAAATGAGTTATTATCAAAAAATCATAAATGAAACTTGATCGTCTATTTGAAATCTTTGGAAATTAGCCACCTAGTCTCAAAGATCTTTTTGTAATATTGTCCATTGACCATTTTTTGAGACTTTGGGGATGAAGCTTGAACACTCTTAAAAAAATTGAACTAGTGTTGGGGTGTTGTTCATGAGTAGAAATAGGTAAAAACCTTAAGAAAAATAAAAAAGTTATATTTTTATCTATTAAAATGAAAAAAATATTTTCAATTTTAAGGGATTACTTTGGGATTTCAAAGATAATTACTTAGTAGGTGGGAATCGCTAGAATTTAATTACCTTAGATTTGAATATTGTGATGAAAGGATGAAAATTCAAATTCATCCTATAAGGTGTCAAAAATATGGACACATCTATATGAATGAAACTTAAGCTTAATTTATTAGGGGACATTAATCTTGAAAGGGACCATCTAATGGTTATTGACCATATTAATTGTGTGTTAGTTACTTGGTAAAATTTAGGATGGGAAAAGGTGGGGTTTGGGGCTAGGCACAACATTTTATGGTTTGATAATGAGGTAAAGGGGATAAATTAATGTGAAATCATGTGTAAGATTAGGACATGTGATGGGGATAAAATTAATTGAAAGGGAACACATAAATAATTTAAACAAGGTCATGGGATCAACATAGGAAAAGGGGTGTGGATGTTTAGGGGTGACATAAACCAAGTAAAAGGTATTAAAACAACACAAGACTTACACTTATAGGATAAGGTCCAAAATAGACACAAATAATAATAAGAAAGTTGTAGGGTATATAATTTTTTTGCATATTCAGTTGTAAAGGGAATAATGTTTGTCTGTAAACATTAACACTAGTTCAAAAAAATTGGCGTCCTTTATGGCTGTCACGGTGGCCGTTACCAGCAAGAAGAAGCTAAAAAGTTTCATCGGTGGTGGTAGTGGTGGAGAATATAACCAACGCCAAAGTCTTGTGTACTAACATTTGGTAGTGGAAATTATTTTAATGTTTGCAAATGGATTGTATAAATGGATTTCTTTCCCTTCATTAGGAGCCAACATAAAACTCGGTTCCTTTCATCTCCTCGCTGTGGTCGTCGGGTTTCTTCTCAACATTTATTTTGTGGGATTCTAGATTGGATTGCTTGCAGTGCAGGCATCTTGCTTAGCACTGATTTTCTACCATTTATTTTGTTTTGCTTTTGATTGTCACAATAAGAGCAGCAAGAATTCCACCTCTGAAGACACCTCTAATCATGATGATGGATGGGTACCTAGTAAGATGCAAAAGCTCTCTAGCAAGAGCACCACGGTTGTTGATCAGACCGATGCAACCATCAACAAAACCTGTGTTTCGGTTCGAGCGAGATCTGAAGCTCCCATGGTAAGATAATTTCAATCCTCTTTGAACCAGCTTCTCATGTGGGTTACAAAAGAGATCAAAGTCTGATTTTAAATTCTAACAGATAAGGATGGGTGTTGATGGAGGAAGTACGGACAGAAGATGGGCAAGGGAAATTTATGTCCAACCAATGCACCATGGCCACCGGCTACTCTGTCTGTAAATGGGAATTCTATTATTTACAATGTAATATCATGTGCATTAGGTAATAAATTATATCTTGTTTCCCACTATATTCTATGATTCATCATATACATAAAAATAAAATGCATAATTATTTACTAGAAACTCTTTTATTTATTATATCATGATAAAGACTCCAAAAATATAATATATCATAAGACTGAAACTCCCATAGATTTTTTTTAATATAGTTTAAATTGTTGTTTAGTAATAAGATAATTATATAATGGGTTATGGGTGTAGGTTTAGAGGTGTGCAGAAAAGAGGCCGATTTTAGCGATGACATACGAAGAAAACCATAACCATAGGCTTTCATCTTTCGAAAAACATTGAGTCAAATAGTTTATGTGCCTTGTTTATGCTTTCATCATTGGAAGACATTGTGTCAAATAGTTCATTATGTGCTACATTCTGTATTTTAACCATTTCAGATGTTGCTATAACATTTATTTTCTTTATGTTTATGACTAGCTTTGTGTCTTTTTAAGATATGTTGTTTGAACCTTTTTTTGAATGAGAAGGCCAATTATGTGATTAAAAAGACAAGCATGTGTTTGATCAGGGTATCTAAGTGTTGTTCATCTTGACTAGGACGATCTGAGGCCTTTATAAGTTGCATGTTTTTTTAATGCTTGAGGGAAGAGAATAGGGAGTGAAGCGAAGAAATGTCAATTTGTATTATTCGAATGATTTTATATTTATCATTTTGAGTAAGAGCTCTAGGTTTGTTAAGGGATTGTATTTGAATTTTGTAACTAAATGTCTTAGCCTTGCTATGGGATTAAAATGTGGCTTTGTTGTTAAATAAGCATTTATCAATGACTGCTTGAGTAATTTTTGGTGTATCATCATGCATGGCACTATGAATATGTGAACTTTACCAAAAATTAGCATTTATTAATGACTGCTTGAGTAATTTTTGGTGTATCATCATGTATGGCACTATGAATATGTGAACTTTACCAAAAATTATGATTCTTATAATTTTACCAAACTTAACACAAATAAAAGGAACAAATGATGCTCCAATAAGATGTTGCCATTGTAATATTGATTATTATCTCTAGGATATTTTAGTCACTTTATAGCCATCCAAGCCAAGCAATGGAGACATATTCATTATGTCTTTCATTATGTTTTTTTACTTTCTATTTTTCTTTAAACATATTTACTACATGGGCATTGATTAATAATGAACATGAACACAAAATTGGTCAAAGAATTACCTTTTAGAATGGCATGGGAACTTGGAGTTCTTTTTGGCTTAGAGGGACATTTTTTTATTCATCTTAATATGCTTTTAATTGATTTTGATGTTCCAACATCATTAACATGGGGGTATGTGCAAGATCATGATGGGCCAAAAAGTGGCAATATGATGGGTATGTGGGTGACGACTTTTTTTTACCCAAAATTGATGAACGAAAAGGTTTTTTAAGGGAGATTAACCTTCCACCAATATAAATTATGTTTTACTTTGATTTCTATTTAATGCTAAAGTCTTGATTGATAGCGATTGAAAACATCTATAGCTTCTAACAATATCACATTTTTGAATCGAAACATGCTCACATTCTATGCTTCGCATACAATAGGATTAAAAGAAAAAATTGAATTTCATGAATTTTGACCAAGTTAAAGTGGTCGATAATCGAGTTTTACATTTTTTAAAAGTTGTAATAAAAAATAATAATTAATTATTTACTTGGAAAAAAAAATACAAAAAACATGCATCACATCGACATGAGTCCCTCTACTTATATCTAAAATCTTATAAAAAATATTTTCATTTTATTGTGGTTAGGGTGGTTAGACGTAGACACCTACTTATTTTCCTAAAATTTAAGTACTACTACATTGAAATTTCAAATTTTCACCAAATAGATTTTTTTTAAATAAACCTAGTAGTTTAGAAACTACATTCAATTTTCTATAGATTCTATTCTTACATATTTTTGAAATAATATAGATAACTTATTCAAATTTTTACGTCAAGTTGCCTAACTCTGATTTTTACGATTTTTTCGCCACTTAAGGGCCTATTTTTTCCATGATGATCCTGCACATACCCATGGATTTTACTTTTCTTTTGTATTTTTCTCAAGTTCTATATTATTGTAACAATAACATCTTAAACACTTTCAAATTCTCTTTCTTCAATTTGTTATGGAATATTTGTTTTGTTAGCATGTTTCATTATTTTTTTAATCATTTCAATTGTATAATTTAATTGTTGTTTTGATTGTTATTTTCAATCAGTTCATTTATTTTTAATTTCTTAGGATTGTCATCAATAGTTGTGTCATGCATTTCTTGCACTTGATGTGAAATCCTATGAAGAATAAATAAATCAAAAATTATAAGATTTGATCACAAACCAATTGAACATAAAAAGATATGACCACAAATAAATCATGAAAAGATCAAAATTAATAAATCAAAGATAAAAATCAAAATCACATAGAACAAATAAAAAACAAAATCAAAGAGATTTGATGAAACCAAAAAATCAAAATCAAAGAGATTTGATGAAACAAAAAAATCAAAACAAGAGATTTGATGAAACAAAAAAATCAAAACAAGAGATTTGATGAAACAAAAAAATCAAAATCAAAGAGATTTCATGAAACAAAAAAAATAAAAACAAAGAGATTTGATGAAACCAAAAAATAAATCAAAAAGATTTGTTGGAAACAAAAAAATCAAAATCAAAGAGATTTGATCACAAAAAGAAACCAAAGATAAATCACAAATATTTGAATATATATTTACCATAGTAAACTAAAAGATCAAAAAAAAGAAATAAAAAATAAGAAATATAAATCTTTATCATGGATAGATTAAAGATCAAATAAATAAATCAAAGATAAAAGATAATTCAAATATTTGAATAAAAGATCAAATAAATAAACAAAAATAAACAAAAATTAAAAGATCAAATAAATAAATAAAAAGATTTGATCCAAAGATAAATCAATAAAAACAAAAAACAAAGATTTAAAATATAAATGAATAAGAAATTAAGGTTTCGGATAGGATTTAATTACACTTAGGATTCAATTAGGATAAGATTTTGCACGAGGATTAGGATTAGGGTTCAATTATAATTAAAATTCAATAGAGGTTTAGGTTTAAGGTTATGGTCTAGATAGGGTTTCAATTTAATTGTGCTTATGATTCAATTAGGGTTATCTAGTTCAATTATGATTATAGTTAGGGTCAAGTATAGGGTTATATTAGAGTTACTATTAGGGTTAGGGTTAGGATTAGGGTTACTATTAGGGTTGAATTAGGGTTAAGATTAAATTAGGGTGAATGTTATTATTCAATTAAGGTTAGTGTTCGCTTAAGGTTACAATTGTGGTTAGGGCTTGGAATAGTGTTCTATAATAAAGCTTGGGTTTAGGGCTACAATTGGAGTTCAAATAGAGTTACGATAAAGTTTAAGTTTATGATTCAATTAGGGTTTAGATTAGGAATAGCATGCACTTAGGGTTTAATTACTAAGGTTGAATTAGAGTTAGTATTAGGGTTTGGGTGCAATTAGGGTTTAATTAAGGTTGAATTATGGTTACAACTAGGATTTAATTAGGGTTATGACTAGGGTTAAAAAGTGTTATTGTTCAATTAGAGTTTGACTATAGTAAGTGTTATTGAGGTTCAATTAGAGTTAGTATTAGGGTTTTGGTGCAAATAGAGTTTAATTAAGGTTGAATTAGGGTTATAGCTAAGATTCAATTAGGGTTATAACTAGGGTTATAAAGTGTTATTGTTCAATTAGAGTTTAATTATGGTAAGCATTAGGATTCAATTACAATTAGGGTTCAATTAAGGTTAGGTTTCAAATAGGGTTAGGATTAGTGTTAGGGTTAGGATTCAGTTAGGCTTAGAGTTAGGGTAAGGGTTAGGACTAGGATCAGTCTTAGGTTTAGGGTTCAATTTGGGGTAGGATTCTATCATTTAAAGCTTTGGGTTAGGGTTATAGTTGGATTTCAAATAGGGTTATGATCAAGGTTATGTGTAAGATTCAATTATGGTTAGGATTCAATTAGAATTAAATTTAAGTTAAGATTACAGTTAGGGTTCAATTAGTATAAGGTTAGTCTTAAGGTTATGACCCAATTAGGGTTGGGATTAAAATAGTGTTTTTAGGATTAAATTTCAATTAGGGTTAGGGTTAAATTAGGGTTAGATTTTAATTTTGATTATGGTTAGATTCTAATTATGATTTTTTTCCAATTAGGGTTAGTATTAGGGTTCAATTATGGATCTATTTGGTTAGGGTTTAATAAGGGCCATGTTTATTGTTGGTGTTCAATCAGGGTTAAGGTACAATATAGATGGTTAATATTTAATTGGAGTTAATGTACATAAGCATTAAATTAGGGTTGGGGTGAGGATTCTATGATAAAGCTTGGGGTTAGGGTTATAATTAGGGTTCAAATAGGGTTACAATCAAAGTTAGGGCTAGTATTCAATTAAAGGGTTAGGAATGCTCAGATCAGTTAGGGTTAGGATCCAATTAGAGTTAGGGTTATAGTTATGGTTTAATTAGTGTAAGGTTTAATGTTAGGGTTAAGATTTCATTAGAGTTAAAAGTTAGGGTTATAGTTCAATATGCTTAGGATTAGGGTACAATTAAGGTTAGAATTTAATTAGGATTATGATTAGAGTCTAATTAGGGTTGGGACTACAATTAAGTCTAGGGTTAGGGTATAATTAGGGTTAGATTCAATTTAGGTTTAGTGTTGGGGTATATTTATTATTAGACTTTAATTCCAGGATTAGGTTAAATTAGTATTCAAATAGGTTAACCATCCATTAAAGTTAGGCTTAAGATTACAATTCAATTAGGGTTACAGTTAGGATTAGGTTTAGGGTACAATTAGGGTTACAATTCAATCTAGGTTCAATTAGGGTTAGGGTACAAATAGGGTTAGGATTTAATTTGGGTTCTTGTAAATTAGTGTTCAATTAAGGTTAGGCATCAATTAGGGCTAAGATGAGGGTTCAATTAGTGTTATAATTTTATGATAAAGGTTGTGGTTAGGGTTACAATTGAGGTTCAAATAGAGTTATAATTAGAGTTAGATTTAGTATTCAATTAAAGGGTTAGGATTGAGGATCAATTAGGGTTAAGATTCAATTAGAGTTAGGGTTATAATTAGGATTCAATCAGAATAAGGGTTAGCGTTAGGGTTAGGATTAAAATAATGTTCAAAGTTAGGGTTAAAATTCAATTATCGTTAGGGCTAGGGTTAAGGTTGAATTAGGGTTAAAGTTTAATTAGGAATAGTTTTAGAGTCTAATTATGCTTAGTGTTTAATTAGGTTCAAGGTTAGAGTTTAATACTTGTGTTCATTTTTTTTAGGGTTTACTAAGGATCGAGTTTATGATTAGGGTTCAATCAAGGTTCAATCAAATTTAGGGTATAATTAGCGAAAGAATTCAATTAGGTTTCTAGGATATATATATATAAAAATACGAAGAGATATCCTTCAAGAGGTGTCTATTGCATTTTTATGTGAGTAATTGAGTAATTCTAACCATAACCCTAATTTATGTAATATTTAAACTCTACTTCTATCTCAAAATGTAATCTTAACAAAAACTCTAATTAAAGTTCTATCTCCAAGCATAACTCTAAGACTTAGAAAATCCAACTTTAATATATGTATACTAACTTGAATCTTATTTGTATATCCAACCATAATCCAAACCCTAAGCTTAATTATATCTCTATCAAAAACCCTAAATCTAATTCTAAAACTAATGCTAACCATAACCCTTATCATAACCCTTCACTTCCATTAACCCTAATCCTTAACTTAATCATAGTCCAAACAATACTCATATAATACTACATTAACATTAAATAATAACCTTATAATATTTACTAATTTAATAATGATTTATTAAATATTATAATATTATTATTTTAATTAATAATATTTAATTATTATATTGTATATCATACTATTATTAAATTTTAAATTATTATAGTTAAATTTTTTTCAAATATTATAATTTAAATTAATATAAAATTGTTTAGAATAAATTATAAAAAAATATTTAATTTTATATAATATATTTATTATTAAATTATAACTTATATACTTATATATAATATTATAATTATATACATTATAATTTAAAAATACTATAATTATAATAATACATTAATAATTTTAATAAATTAATTTTATATTAAAAAATATGAATCACACAAATATTATTTATTATATTTTATAACATTAATATATATTATATCATCATATTATTTAATTCTATATTAATTATTATTATTAAAAAAAATTAAAAATAAATAAATATAAAATTTTACTGTTAGGGTTCAATTAGAGTTAAGAGTTTAATAAAGGTTAGGGTTATAGTTAAGATTCTATTACGATTAGGGTAAGAGTTAAATTAGCATTACAGTTAGGTAAGGGTTCACTTATGATTAGGTTTTAATTAGGGTTAAGGTTAGCATTAAATTAGGGTTAGGATTCCAATTAAGTTTTTATAATTTAATATTATATTATAATAATTAACATTATTATAATATTTTGGCCCTTTGTGTAAAGGGTACGGCACCCTGTAAATGTTGCTTATATTATCAAAAACATTATTATAATATTATATTATTATATTAATCTCTTACATGTTGCATGGCCAATATATTAAATATTAATATATATAAAATAGGTCGAGATTTATCCAAATAATGTTTATTTCAAAGATGAAAATACATATAATCTCTACGTACATTTATCCATCTTAAATAATGATTTTAGGATAAACACCTCAACAAATAGATATATCTTGACATCTTTTAGATATATGTATTAAGATATCTATACTAAAAAAAAAAAAATTATTTAATGAATAACCTTTTTATTATTGGAGGGTTAGCTATCGTGAGACCAATGATATCAAGTATCCACAATTTATAATGTTATTCAAACATTGTTTCTAAATTTGATTGTGTTAGTGTTTTTTTTGTCAATGATATCTTGAGATCAATTTTTTGTTTGTTTGAGGATTAACCATTCTCATATCATTTTTTCCTATTTCGATATTGAAAACAAGTGTCTAAAGCTAATACCTCTTTAAGTGAGATCCAAGGTCTGATGACATAATCAAAGAACTCACTATCACCCTAACTAATTATGTTCAACTAATTAAACTACAACCTTTTGACTAATTAACAAATTTACATATTAATATTTAAATTGATTAAAAGATACAAAAATTAATAACAAATTACAACCTATAAATTATCATAATCCCCTACCATAAGAGACCCTAACAATGACCCTTAATGAGGTCCTGATGTGACTCACCCATACAACATTTTACTTTTGCAGATAACACTTCCGTGCACACATCTTAGATTCCTGGGATCTAGAGTTTGAAAAAGCTTAGCTTTATGTGGTATTGATAAGGACTCCTTCTCAACATATTATGCATTCTTGCAATCAACAGAAGCCCAATCATGCATTCCTCCAAATTATTAGTGTAGACACCTAAATTTGGACACTTAATCCAAATTTATCCCCTTTCGTCTAAGCATCCCCTTATCCGCATTAATTAAGTAATATCACTATTATTTAATTAATACCTCTAAATTTCTTCTAATCCCTAAGGTATCTAGTTAAATAATTAAATACCATCCTCTTTTTCATCAAATAAATTAAATAAATATGACATTTGTTTAATTCCTCATATGTCACATCTTCCATCATTTTTATCTAATCCTAATCAATCTTCTAATCTCATCATTAGGGATGTGCACATGCCTAATCCTTGATTAGAATGTGTCACATCCTCCAACTTTTGCAAGTTGGCCTCTAATCTCTCTTAGCCACCTAACCCTCCTCTAATCCTTCATTAACTAGCCTAATCAACCTCTCAAGGAATTTTTAATTATTTTTATCCTTCCAAGGAATATTAAATTATTTTTTCTCTTCCCCATGTGATCTTTGACTTGTCACACCAAGTCACATGTCACATCCTCCATAATCTTCCACTTGCCTCTAATATGTCATTAATTTGTACTTGCACAACCTTAATCACTTAATTAGGTCAACCTAATCCCCATGTCATGTGTCCTAAGTCAACCTTCTTAAATGCTTTCTCCTTTTGGAGAAGGCACTCCATTCCCCATGTGAATTTTTAATTCACATTTAATCCTCCAATGCATTCCTTGGAATTTAAAATTCCTTTTCTCATCCCCATGTGGATATTTGAGAAATTTTTAATTCCTCACATGTCCTCTCACCCACATGGGGACAAGGAGCTCCTTTATGAGGAGATCTTGTCCAATCCCAAGGTACTATGTGCTACCTCCATGTCATGTACTCTCTTTCCACCTTATGTACACATCATCTTTTTCAAGCCACTTCACATGCCACATGTCAAGATGTAAGGGCTTGTGAATTCTCAACTCACCTTAGCCTACATCTTGATCTTGGTGGTTCAATCTCAACCATCCATTTCCCTAGAGAATTCCAAATTCTCTATAAATACCCCCTCTTTTCTCTCATTTTGAGGGGAGATCATTCATGCTAGCCAAACTCTTGTAAAAAAATTCTTGAGCCATACTTAGCCAAATTTTCATACTTACATCCATTTTCACTCATATTTCCATCCTCATCTCATCTCATAGCTTGCATCTCTTGCCATCCAAGGAGCATACAACATCGAAGATCGAAGGGCCAACCAAAGGACAACTCAACAAGGTGAAATCTTTCATTTTGCTTAGTTTAGTTAATCTTTAGGCCAATCTTGAGGTGTAGGGTGTTTTTAGTTGTTATTTGCACTCTTTTGTTTGATGTTCATTTCCTAGCAAGTATTGTCTCCCTATCAAAATTAGCATACATTTAGTTGATTTAAGGGGTTAGGGGGGCCAACGGCCTCTATAAATACAAAAAAAATCCCACCTTCTGAAGCATTCTACCAGCTTTGATTTTCACTAAAGTACATACAATTCAATTCGAAATGGGGATGGAGAAACCCATATTTTTGTTGGCTCGGTTCGCTCTGCTCTATGTTGGGTGGTGCAGGGGAGGCGAGGAGGAGCTCCTCCGCCTTTATGAACAATGGATGGGTGAGCATGGCAAAGCCTACAATGACCTGCTTGAGAAAGAAGCTCGCTTCCACATATTCAAGAATAATCTTGCTTATATAGATGCACACAACTAGAAGAATGAATCTTATAGGTTGGGACTCAACCAATTTGCAGACCTCACCCATGATGAATTCTGAAACATCTACTTGGGTACCCTCTTCTGCTCCACACGCTCTCCCTCTCTTCATTATGAGTATATCGATGGGGACCGCTTGCCTACAGTTGTGGATTGGAGAAACAATGGTTTTGTCACTACTGTTAAAAACCAGGGCCCTTGCAGTACCATTATTTGCTTTTGTTCTTCTATAAAATTAGATTTTTGTATTTTGGGCCCCACAGTTTTGCAGTATGCATTGGAAATCAACTCAATGATCATGATGTTCATGTCATTCTTGCATCAATGTTTGATATCACATTTTGTGGTCCGTCATCAGAACGAGGATCAGAAAGAGTGATCTGATACATTAATGCAAAACAACAGAATGATAGATCATGAAATGTGATCTAAAACAATAATACAAAACAAATCGAATCCAAAAATGACATGTGATGATTATTATGATGTCTTTACTGTTTATTGTCAGCTGTTTTTCTTTACTATTTTTTTCTTTTTGTTGGTTTACAAGAAGTTGTTGGGCTTTCTCCGCAATTGCAGCCGTGGAAGGAATTAATCAGATTGTAAGCAAGTAGCTGGTGTCTCTGTCGGAGCAAGAGCTTGTGGATTGTGCCACTGCTTCCAACCATGGGTGTCATGGAGGTGTGATGGATCATGCATTTCAATTTATCATTGACAATGGTGGCATAGACAGTGAAACCAATTATCCTTTCCATGCTACTAACGGTGTGTGTGACTTATGAGGAGTACGCTTATATCTTTTCCAGACATATTCTAATGCATTGGTTTTTTATGTTGTAGGTGGTATATTGTAGTCAATGCCCTGATTTTTTTTTTTTTTTTTTGAGTTATTTTGTCATAGAGAATCAACAATTGTTAAGATTGATTTTATAATTTTGTGACGATTGAATGTCTTTTCATTTGAATATAGCATTTAGATCAATGTTCCAATCTATGATCATAGTTTGTGTTTTTCAATGACTCAACCTTCCACTCTAATCAAAGAATCAAAGTATTGACTTTTGCATTCAAATTGGAGGTCAAATCTGCAACTACTATCCATATTTTTAAATGGCTCAACTGTCCAATCTAACCTGAGGTCAAGTATGACTTTTTTTCTTTGGGTTACAAATGAATTCATCAATGATAAGCATTATTTTAATTAGCTCCTTTCAACTTTGAAGCTGGCCTTAGTTTTTTCTATATCTAATTTGTTTATTATAATAGTTGATCTAAATTTGATTAAACATGTGAAGTTGATCATATTTTATATTTTTATTAATATAAAGACATCTTATAATATCATCTTTACAGTCCTCACATTAAATGCATGAATTATTTATCTTTAGAAATATGTAATTTTTTGGATTCAACTGTGTAAGTTTTTAGATCGACATTTCAGATCATGCCTAATAGCCCATCATCAAAAATTAAAAAATATTCAAAATTAAATATCATAAATCAATACTCAAAACCAATATTCAACATTCTCTTAAAATTTTTAACTTAGACTTAACTAAAAGATCCCATGAAATACATCTTGAACTCATCTCATTTGATATGTAAAGATTTGCTTGTCAGGTTGTCTACAGAAGACAAAACTCTATCCTTTCAATGCATTCTAAACACACATAAATCTCATTTTGTATGATTATGTTTTGTAGCAAGCTTCCCATGTGGTAAAAATCAGTGGGCATGAAGATGTACCCTCCAATGAGATGGCATTGCAAAAGGCAGTTTCCCATCAACCAATCAGTGTAGCTATTGATGCTAGTGGGAGGAGTTTCTAGTTTTACGAATCAGTAAGTGCTTTAAATTCAAGTATATTTTATATATGAATATAGCTTATTTTCTTGTAGGACAATTGTTTTCTAACATGTTGGGAAAACAGGGTGTATTCACAGGGAACTGTGGAACTACTTTGGATCATGCTGTGACATTGGTGGGTTATGGGTCAACCGGTAAGGACTATTGGATTGTTAAAAACTCATAGGGAACAAGCTGGGGAGAGAGAGGATACATTAGGATGGAAAGAAATATTTCCAGTTCTCAAGGAAAATGTGGGATTACTATGATGGCATCTTATCCAATTAAGAATCTTTCATTTGCACCTGAAATGCTTGAGCAGACTGTTGTTAAGCCGAATATGTAAAATTCTGCAAGATCTACAAAGATAATGATCAAGTACAGATAAACAAATTTGCTTAAACCAATTTCTATATTGTTCTTTTTTCTAAATAATTGCATTGACTTAAGAATGAGTACAATATATAAAGCATGAGAAGAGCTATCTAGAATGGCAGCTGCCAATTAGAATATAGGCATGCAAATCCATGCAAGATTGCACAACTAAACAATCATTATTGTAAAAATCTACAAGAGAGAGATCCCATTAGTTAGCTTATACTAAGCAAGTTGTTAATTGTTGAAGAGCAATTGGAAACAACATGTGTTAACTGAAATTACATGTTGGAAACAACAGTCTTATATTGTTAACTACACTAACAGCCCCCCTCCCCTTAAGTCTGCATCTAGCAAACTTATTTAGAGGAATTTTTTAGGTAGAATATTCTACACTAATAGGCTATTGGTGGGTTTTTCAGACTTTCAGTTCATCCATGTATCGATATATTTATTTAGAAAATATTTTTTAAGTTTTATATAAAGAATGAATCAGGCTGAATAGTAGCTGATTTGGGTTAATTTGGCATGAAGTATTTGTATTGAATTGAAAATTAATGTTAGAATAATTATGCTTTTTTCCATTACAAAATGAATTGCATATTTCTTCAACTATTGGTCGATCCCTAATTCTGATTTTTGTTTTTGTTTTTGTAAATTTTTACATCTAAACAAGCTGAAGGAAAGACCTCTAATGTCACACAATTGACATGTTCTTGTGTGCATGCCAAATGTGGACGTAAGAACTTATCCTTACATAGATATAGAATGTGGATGTATCAACTTTTGTTATAAATACATATGTAATGGTAAAATAAATAAGTAAAATTTGTGTTTGGTAAATTATGTAGTAAAAACAGGTCTCATAAGTCTATTTGATAGAAGTAGTGTATATATATGATTCAAAATAAGAATATAATAAATACAAATAAAAAATAATATGTAATATTTTTAGTTGGGAAAATTTTGTTAAATAAAAGATTCAATAGAAGATAATAATGAAATCCTACTTCATTTTAAGAATGTGAGGATATAAATAAGCATGTTGATAGTAATTTTACACATTGCACAAATCATGCAAAAAATAAACACAAGTACTTTAAAATATGGATGAAAACAAAAAATACTCAAAATAGCACAAAAAAATGGTAAATATGCATCACTTATCTAACAAAATATTCTAGTTTTCAAGATAGTATCGAAGTTGGGATGACCATGGTTGTGATTGATGGGTCTCCTTATTTAACAACAATCTAGGAATGTGTAAATCTATAATGTGGTGGCTTGTAGCTTGGTCACTTGATTGAGCAACAAAAAAATGTGAGTAATTGGTCATGAGGAAGTGAATCATGCTTTTGTAGTAGAAATGTCTGATGGAGTGTTGTGGAATTTTAGTACTGCAACATTGAGTGGCCTCATGGGAACATTATGGTTGAATATTTTGTAGAATTTGTAGCAAGTAATGATTTTTTCTACCTTTCCATAGTTGACAAATTAGCCTTGTTTATTTAATCTAATCATTAAATCTATTAAAATATGCCACTTGTCCCTTTTCCTCACTTCCACTTTCAAGATATTGGTCTTTATAAAGCAACCCGCAGACTCATGGAACTATGCTAGGATGATACCACGTGTTACCAATCCATGGTTCTACAACCTCGTTTGTCTTTAGTGAAAAAGCTTCCATAGATATGCAGAAACCAATAAAATAAGGATAGGTGTTACACTTTCCATGGTTTTGCGGCCTTTCTTTTCCTTAATAAAATATTGTTCATGGATTGGCAGAAACCAATAGGAACATGGCAAATGGCAAGCGGTGATATTATTGAAGCACTTAGGCATGAGCTCACATAAAAAAATTAATAAGCACATGCGATAATTTTACTAAGTGAAATGCTAGGAAAAGGTAAAGGGGCCGATAACCTTATGTTATAAATGGCTTCATAAGACAACTTAGGGCACCAGGTAGGGTAAACAAGTCGTCAACAAAATATAAATAAAGTGCAAGGTAGAACAAAGTGGGTAGCGTTTCTTCCAAAACCCTAGCAAGAAAGACAATTTTTTGCAACTTTTGGACAAAGGAAAAGAGAGAACCATAAAATTTAAAAATTACATCACTAATATGAATAGTAAAATCAATAGATGGATAAAGATAATTTTATCAAAACAATTTTATAAGAATTAACATACAACTATAAATCATAAAACTGCTTTATATTCAAGATTAATCATTAGTCCAATATAATTATGGAAAGTATAGTGAATATTTGCAGGTTTAAAATAAGTATATACAGGCTAAAATAACATCTAATTCTTCTCAACATCCCTACATAGAACAACTATTACATAGCCACACAATTGGGTAGGTGACTTAGGCAAATATAAAAATTTATTTTGAGGCATTCCCAACCAAAAATTATTTAACATATCTATATAGTGATACCACTATTTAATATTCATTTTTAATAAATACAAACAAATAATGTTTGTCTATACACTGGTTCAAAGAAAGGGCATAGATCATACATGTACAACAACAAGAATCATGTATGAAACAACCTATTCAAAATAACTTAATGTGCAACAACAACTAAGTTTTATGCTAGTTAATTTCAATAATATCATATATGTAATAGATATCTTAGAGTTGGTTTATTTTTATTTTATTTTTTAGACTGCAAGAATCAGTCGGGTATCCATCCCCTTATAAACTGCGGTGCACCTAGTAAACTTTTTTCATGTGACCGGTGGCGCTGGCACGACACGCCCTCTGGTACCATGGGTTTGGGGGGAGACTAGACCTCATGACCTCTTTCCTGCAACAAGATGCTTTAGCCAATCGACATAGGCCCCCTGCCCCAAAAAATTTAGAGTTGGTTCATTCACTAATAGACAACAATGGGATTTTTTTTGAAAGAAATAATAACAACTACAAAACAAGTGCCTTATTTAACAAATAATAGAAGTGTTGTTTAAAATGAAATAATATAACATATGAAAATAGTTACAAATAAAACATCTACACCTATGTCTCCATTTAATAGCTAATAGCATAATATAATAGTAATAAAATCATAAAATCCAATTCCTTATAGTACAATGAATAGAAATAAAATCATAAACCAATGCCTTCATTCATTACACAACAACACTAGATGAATGAAGGCATTGGTTTATCATTTTATTTCTATTCATTATTCATTACACTTAAACCAATAAAATCATAAAACCATAAACCAATGCCTTCATTCATTACACAATGGTAGATAAAAAACACCAATAATATTGGAATATGTGCCTCAATCTCACAGGCTGAAACCTTGGAAGAGCAAAGTCGGTGTGACATTCATGTTGTCTGGCCGACTGGCAGTTTTAGTAATCTTGTTGATTGTTCATGTCGCTGAGACAATGCTGATGTCTTGCCAACTAGTGTTATCATTGTGACTTGTGGCATTCATTGTAACCCTCTGCCGAGTGGAGATCTCTGTGGGCGACAAGCGGTGTCAGGGAGACCCTTGGCCGAAAGGCTTATCTCGGTATGAAGTCTTATCAAGATTGTATGTCTCGCCGACAGGGTGTTACAGATGTGGTCATCGGAGTAACTCATATGCTTCGGTAGGAAGATTTGTCGATATGGAGATGTCTCGCCTATAGGTATTCATTTGGAGTCATCGGGGTAACGAAAGGGTTCAGTAAGAACTCTTGGCGACGGGCATTTGTCTCACCGATGCTGTGGGATGTGTTCGGTATGACTCCTGGTGAAAGGTGGTCTCAGGGTAACCTAGAGGCTTTGGTATGAAGTCTTAGCGACGAACGAAGTCTCACCAACGGTGGAACATTGCGGTGTGACTTGAAGACTTCGGAGTAACGTCTCAGTGATAGCGGTATGCCTTGCCGACTGTTGGATGTTTTGGTATAACATAAAGGCTCAGTATGATCTCTTAGCGAAGGATGATAGTCTTGCCGATGGGAATTCTATTGTCTATGTGACTTTGGAGCTTCGGTATGAGGTCTTGGCAACAAGGCGAAGTCTTAGCGATAGCTTTCTGGACTTGGTGTAACCTCTTACCGATAGTAAGGACTCTTGGCGATATCGAATGCTGGCTTTGTGGCATCAGGGAGACACGGTTAGTGTCTCACCGACATGCGAACACAGGTTGAATGCCTTTGACTAAGTGATGACCATCCTACATGGCTTGTATTCAACCAATTAGAAAATCCTAATGGGAACTGCTAGTAGTTGGACTATTGCGGCCGTTACTGAGAGGAAGTTTGACAGACCAGGGGCGTCATGGATATACTCAGAGATTGTAGAAGTAGTCTGGTTCGAAGGATTGGTTCGATGGTTGGGTGAATAGTTTGAAAGGTGATCAGTGTGAATTCGATTCTGAGAAGACTGTAACTTGAATATTTTGTACAAGGTTGATCATGGTGAATGCTGTTGTAAATTGACATCAGAAAGATAAGTCTAGTCTCTGTATGTAATCTCCATTACTGTAATACAAAGTGACTTCTCTTGGTGTGGTGGGTTTTTCTCCCGTAAGGGTTTTCCCACGTAAATCTGGTGTTCATATGTGTATGTCTAATTCTCTGTTTCTGTTATCTCTTTCAAGTGCATCTTATTTGGAATGTAATTGTAAAATTTAAAGGTATCTCTGCATTCTTCCCTGAGGTTTTGACGTTAGGAGAGTTGCTTCCGCACTTAGCTTTCTTTACAAGTGGTATCAGAGCCTGGACAGTTGTGTTATCCTTGTGGGTACGTTGGGTTTTTTGATTCAATTATGTTCAGTGGGAGTCTTGTAGAAGTTTGTCAAATTTGAATTACAAATTGAGATGGCTAGCACGCCAGGAAAGATTGAAATAGAGAAATTCAATGGCAGCAATTTTGAGTTGTGGAAACTTAAAATGGAAGATCTGTTGGTTGATTGTGATCTTTGGATTGTTGTGTCTGGAGTGAAGCCTACAAGCATGAAGCAAGAAGATTGGGACCTTGCAGATAGAAAATCTAAGGGGCTGATAAGGCTTTGTTTGGCAGACTTCGTTCTTTTGAATGTGCATGAAGAGAAGACTGCATATTCCTTGTGGAAGAGACTAGCATCTATTTATCAGGGGAAGTCCTTGGTGAATAAACTGTTCTTGAGGAAGAAGTTGTACACTTTGAGAATGCAAGAAGGAGGGTCTGTAGCTGATCATTTGAACACATTCAACATGTTGATTGCACAATTAACATTTGTTGGTGTGAAGATAGATGAAGAGGATCGATGTATGCTTGTATTGTGTTCTTTTCCATACTCTTGGGATCACCTAGTGATGGCTATTAGGAGTACAACATCCAATTTCAAGATGGAAGATGTTGTTGCTTCTTTGTTATCAAAAGAGATGAGAAGGAAATATTCTGAGATGGCGAAGGAGGCCCTTGCTGTTAGAGGAAGATCAAAAGATAAAGGATAGAAGAAGGACAAGAAGTCCAAATTAAAATCAGAGGGGAGATCAAAGTCTCCTGGAAAGAAGTCCAAGGTGAAGTGCTGAAATTGTGGGCAACCTGGTCATGTCCGAAAGGATTACAGAGAGGAGAAAAAGAAGAAGAAGAAGAAGAATTCTAACAATGATTATTCTCAGAGTGATGCAGATGCCTTCATTGCAGCCTTGGCTACACAAGCATCAGATGATGTCTGGCTGATTGACTCTGGAGCATCTTTCCACATGACATCTCACAGAGACTAGTTCACGAAGTATGAAAAATACGATGGTGGAAAGGTGTATTTGGCAAGTGATTCTTCATTGGAAATAGTTGGCCATGGAAGAGTCAGAATTCAATTCCCTGATGGAAAAGTGAAGGGAATTAATAATGTAATGCATATACCAGGTCTGGCTCAAAATTTACTATTTGTTAGTATGTTGAATGATATTGGAGTGCAAGTCACATTCTCTGGAAATGGTTGCAAGATGACTAGAGGCTCTATGGTGCTAGCAAGAGGTGCTCATGTTGGTACCTTGTATAAGTTGGATGCACATGTTGTTCAATGCAATAGTGTCTCTGCAAAGTCACAGAAAGTTACTCATGGAGGAAAAGAAGAAAACGTTCATGATTCTGTAAACTCTATGGAAGTTAAAATTTCAGCAGAAAAGACTAGGCTCCGGCATCATAGGCTAGGCCACATTGGTGAGAAAGGTTTAAAAACCTTGAAGAATAAAAACTTGGTTGAGGGGCTTGAAGATTGTAACCTCAAATTTGAATTCTGTGAACATTGTATATATGGTAAACAGCACCGTGTTTCATTTTATTCCAGTCCTCATAAATCCTCTGGTTTGCTAGATTATATTCATTCTAATGTATTTGGTCCAGTGAATGTTCCTTCTTTGTCTAATTCAAGGTAATATGTATCGTTCATTGATGATTATTCGAGAAGAACATTTGTTTATTTTTTGAAAAGTAAATCAAAAGTGTTTAGTCGGTTTAAGGAATTTAAGAACCTTGTAGAAAATCAGACTAGAAGAAAATTAAAATGTTTGACTAATAATGGCGGTGAATTTTGTTCTGATGATTTCAAGAGGTATGTAAAGATCATGGAATTAAAAGACATAAAACTACACCTTATACTCTGCAGAAAAATGGAGTTGTAGAAAGGTTCAACAGGACAGTGATGGAGAGAGTACGAAGTATGCTGAGTAGTGCTGGCTTGAGGAGAAGTTTTGGGCTGAGGTTGTTGCTACAGCATGTCACTTGATAAATCATTCTCTGAATTCCTCTTTTGTTGAGAAAACACCTTTGGAAGCATGGTCTGGAAGAAAGCCCTCTTTAAGACATATTCATGTTTTTTGTTGTGAGGCATATGTACATGTGTCGTATGAGAAAAGATCTAATTGGAGAACAATGTTGTCAAATGTATTTTTATTGGTTATAGTGCTGGCATAAAAGGATACGAGCTTTGGAATCCTAATACGGAGAAGGTTTTGTACAGCAGAAGTGTTATCTTTCATGAGCTAAAGCCTTCTACCTTGGATCTGCAGTCAGAGAAAAAATTAGAAAACAAAAAGGATGTAGTTGAAGTTCCTCCGACACCAGATAAAGAGGAATTGAAAATTCAAAATGTACCTAAAATTGGGGAGAGCTCAAGTAGTTCTGAAAGTTCTAAAGAAGAAGAAGAACCTCAGCCTCAGCAAGTGAGGAGGTCAACTCGTGAAAGAAAGCAACCTGATAGGTATGGGTTCTCTTTGATAGATTCTACTTGTGCCTATGCTTTAATTTCTAGCACTGATGAGCCTAGGACTGTGAAAGAGGCATTTAGAATGTCTGATTCGACCTTTGGAAGCCAGCGAATGAAGAAATGGCATCATTAGAAAAGAATGATACTTGAGTTTGGTGCCCTTGCCTAAAGGTAGAAAATTGTTGCAAATGGGTATTTAAAAAAGAAATAGGTCCGGATGGCGGTGGAAAATACAAGGCAAGGTTGGTTATGAAGGTTATTCCCTGTAGAGGGAATTGATTATGGGGGAAATTTTTTTCTCCAGCTAAGCCGACATCTCATTAGATTTCTTTGTCACTTGTAGTAGCCGTATGATTAGTCTAATATGGATGTGAAGACAAGATTTCTTCATGGTGATCTTGAGGAAGAGATTTATATGTCCCAGCCTGAGCACTTTGTGGAAAAAGGTAAAGAAAGATTGGTTTGCAAGTTGAATAAATCTCTTTATGGATTAAAGAAATCTCCTAGAATGTGGTACCAAAATTTTGACACGTTTGTTTTGTCATTGGGATTTGTAAGATCAAAATCTGATCATTGTGTGTATTACAAAGCTAAAAGTGATCAAGTTCTTATTATTGCTCTCTATGTTGATGATATGTTGTTCATAGGCAATAGTAAGTTGATGATTTCTGATCTTAAGTCTCAGTTGTCTACTAAGTTCGAAATGAAAGATCTTGGTGCAGCAAGGTATATTTTGTGGATGGAGATAACTAGGGACAGGAATAGTAGAAAACTTTGGCTCAGTCAGAGTAAGTATATCAAGACTATTCTAAAGAGATTTTGCATGAATGATTGCAAGCAGCTAGTTGTTCCATTTTTGCATGGAATGAAGCTATCTGTTGAAGACTGTCCAAAATCTCCTACTTAGATGGAGGACATGACCAGTGTACCTTATGCTAGTGCGGTTGGCAGTCTTATGTATGCAATGGTCTATACAAGGCCAGACATTTCCCAATCAGTGGGAGTACTTAGTTGGTTTATGGCTAATTCTAGAAGGACACATTGGGATGCAGTGAAAAGAGTATTCATATATTTGAAGGGCACTTCAGAATATGCTTTGTGTTACCATGGGAACTTGGTTGAATCACAGAGGACTCTCAACATTCGAGGCTATGTGGATTCTGATTGGGCAGGGGACATTGACAGTAGAAGATCCACCAGTGGATATACTTTCATGTTGAATGGTGGTGCAGTGAGTTGGATGAGTAAGAGGCAGGCTGTAGTCGCTTTGTCCACTACAGAGGCAAAATACATGGCAGCAACACATGCCTGTAAAAAAGCAATCTAGTTAAAACGTTTGTGTTCTAACATTGGTTTTGATGCAGGGCAAATAACAATTTATTGTGACAGTCAGAGTGCTATCTGTTTAGCAAAGAATCCTACTTTCCATGCCAGGACAAAACATATAGATGTACAGTATCACTTTGTACGAGATATGGTGGAGGATGGAAAGGTCTCACTAGAAAAAGTGGATACTCTGGAAAATGTTGTAGATGCATTAACGAAGCCAATGAGCATAGAAAAGTTTAGGTGGTGTGCCAGTTCAATGGGCCTTAGTGCCCATGATTTTCAGTAGTTTCGTTGTGCTCTGGAGGTGCCTATGTGATCTTCGTCAAGTGGGAGTTTGTTGGAATATGTGCCTCAATCTCACAGGCTGAAACCTTGGAAGAGAAAATTCGGTGTGACATTCCTATTGTCTGGCCGACTAGCAGTTTTAGTAATCTTGTTGATTGTTCATGTCGCCGAGACAATGATGATGTCTTGCCGACTGGTGTTATCGATGTGACTTGTGGCATTCACTGTAACCCTCTGCCGAGTGGAGATCTCTGGCCGACAGGCCACTCTTATTGTATATCAGGGAGACTCTGGGCGACAAGCGGTGTCGGGGAGACCCTTGGCCGAAAGGCTTATCTCGATATGAAGTCTTATCGAGATTGTATGTCTCATCGATAGGGTGTTACACATGTGGTCATCGGAGTAACTCATATGCTTCGGTATGAAGTCTTGTCGATATAGAGATGTCTCGCCGATAGGTATTCATTTGGAGTCATGGGGGTAACGAAAGGGTTCGGTAAGAACTCTTGGCGACGAGCGTTTGTCTCGCCAATGTTGTGGGATGTGTTCGGTATGACTTCTGGTTAAAGGTGGTCTCGGGGTAACCTAGAGGCTTCAGTATGAAGTATTAGCGACGAACCAAATCTTGCTAATGGTGGAACATTGCGGTGTGACTTGAAGACTTCGGAGTAACATCTCAGCGATAGCGGTAAGTCTTGCCGATTGTTGGATGTTTCGATATAACCTAAAGGCTCGGTATGATCTCTCAGCGAAGGATGATTATCTTGCCGATGGGAATTCTATTGTCTATGTGACTTTGGAGCTTCGGTATGAGGTCTTGGCGACAAGGCGAAGTCTTAGCGATAGCTTTCTGGACTCATTGTAACCTCTTGCCGATAGTAAGGACTCTTGGTGATATCGAATGTTGGCTTTGTGGCATCGAGGAGACACGGTTAGTGTCTCACTGACATGATAACACATGTTGAATGCCTTTGACCGAGCGATGACCATCCTACGTGGCGTGTATTCGACTAATCAGAAAATCTAAATGGGAACCGCTAGTAGTTGGACTGTTGCGGCTGTTACTGAGAGGAAGTTTGACAGACCAGGGGCGTCATGGATATACTCAGAGATTGTAGAAGTAGTCTAGTTCGAAGGATTAGTTCAATGGTTGGGTGAATAGTTCGAAAGGTGATCAGTGTGAATTCGATTCTGAGAAGACTGTAACTTGAATATTTTGTACAAGGTTGATCATGGTGAATGTTGTTGTAAATTGACATCAGAAAGATAAGTCTGGTCTTTGTATGTAATCTCCATTACTGTAATACAAAGTGACTTCTCTTGGTGTGGTGGGTTTTTCTCCCATAAGGGTTTTCCCACGTAAATCTGGTGTTCATATGTGTATGTCTAATTCTTTGTTTCTGTTATCTCTTTCAAGTGCATCTTATTTGGACTGTAATTATAAAATTTAAAGGTATCTCTGCATTCTTCCCTGAGGTTTTGACGTTAGGAGAGTTGCTTCCACACTTAGCTTTCTTTACAAATAAGATTATAAAACCTATGTCTTTGTACTATTATTTTAAAATGAAGCAAACACAATATGGTCAATGATTTTCCCCAAGGTTCTACATAAAATGTTTTATATAGTTAATGATGTTGAAGAGATAAGATGGATAAAGTTGCAGCCCTCTCAATGTCTCCTTTGTTTGTCACTTGATTTGTTGTTCCCTTCACCAATCCCCTCTCTTTACTTACACTCTATACTAATTATCTTGAATTCTTTTCTATTTATTCTCTCGTACATTCCACGTTGCTTAAATAAACTTCCTTGTGATGGTATTTTTAATCCTCATTCAATTAAAATAGTGGTGAGGTAAGGGAGAGGAACTGATGGTGGTGAGGGATATGTTGTGTGAGGGGTCCACGTTGGCCAAATTATTTTTTGCAAACCCGAGATAGTCCACCTAGCAACCCGAAAAAATCCAAACGGGAAAAATTATACACGTCACATTTTTTGAGCTCAAAAGTGGTATCGTCCAATGGTGGACACTTGGTCCTTGTAAGGTGGTTTCCCGCCATGCCAATCTTTCTGAACTTAACTACCATTTACTGCATATTAACTACCCAACATCCCTCCATTTTCAGCCTTTTCCCATTCACTTTAACATGCATTTCATTTGGTAGGTTTTTCTTTTGCTTCACAGCTACATCATTCATGCTTGGCGTCTGCACTCTAAGTCGTCCATTGCAGGACCAATGGTGGTGAGGCTATGGACGAGTGGTGATGATGTATGTTTTGCAGTTTTTGTGTTCTTCAACACCTCCATTACCAAAAGGAAAAATAATTAACTTTTATCATCACAAGTGAGGTTGTCCTCTAACCTGACAAGGGCGATATCTATCCATTGCATGATTTTTTTCAAAAAAAATTGTGCATGTTTTTTTGTAACTAGCTTGTGACCAATTAGCTAGAAGAAATATGCATAGATATGTTGACAGTGTTTGAGGTTGTGATATGATCGGCTCTTCAAGGTTTCTTGCAACTATATTATGGTCGGTTGTGTATATACACATACACATATATATGTATATATGTGTGTGTATATATATACACACAATCGGTCAAGAAATGTATATTGCAGCAATATTGCAACTATATTATGGTCGACTATGTATATATGTATATATACATATATATATATGTGTGTGTGTGTGTGTGTGTGTATACACAGCCAACCATAATATATTATTGTCATTTCATTTTTGCACCTCTACAATTTAGATAAGTATATTGACAATATTTGAGGTTATGATAAACTTCATTGTTAAGGGTTTCTTGCAGCTATATTATGGGCAACTGTATATATATATATATATGTATGTATGTATGTATGTATGTATGTATGTATATATGTACATATGTATGTATGTATGTATATATATATATATATATGTATGTATGTATGTATGTATGTATGTATGTATATATATATATGTATGTATATATATATATGTATGTATGTACATATGTATATATATATATATATATGCTGCTGCTCTTTCTCTTTCTTTCTCTCTTATACTATATATATATCAATAATATTACATGTATAACATATATATATATATGTCTTCAATGTGCATATATACCTCATAATAATATTGTTATTGTTATTGTGTGTAATGTATTTTTGTAATATTTATATATATATGTCGTGTTTCAATGCGTTACACACACACACACATATATGTGTACATGTAATGTACCTTATATTTTGTATAATATTTTATATATGTTATATAATATTGCATATATGTTATATATGTGTTATTTTATGTAATATTTTGTGTAATATTGATACATAATATTATTTTATATATCATTTTTAATATATGTGCATAATATTTTTATATATTACATGTGTGCCTCTCTGTAAATGCCAGCATATTACATATAATATGTGATATTATGCTGTGTGTTACTACATATATTTTTATATAATATTTTATATAAATATTTTATATAATATTATTTTTATATATTATTTACATATATGTTATATATTATTACATATAAGAAATACATATGTGTATACATATATGTATTACATATAATGGCATATATATGTATACATATATACATATATATGTAATATATATATTACATATATGTACATATATGTACATATATGTGTGTGTGTGTGTGTACACACAATCGATGGACCAGTCAAATGATATAATGCATACTGCAATATATGTAAACAATGTATACAACTCACCATGTTAAGGGTATCATGCACATATCATTTGGTTGACTGTGTGTATATATACATACCATTTATGGGTTTCATAAGGTGAACTATTAAGGGTTTCATGTGCCTATGGTTTGGATGAATGTGTCCTCTACTATCATGAAGCCCTCACACAACATTACCTACTCTCCTATCGTCCTCTCTGCCCTTTCGATGCTACTTTCACCTCTATTGGTATGGTCAAATTTTTGTTATCAATTAACATGCATTTAAAGGATTTCCATCCTAATTTGGTAATAATTTTAGTTATCTAAATTTACATAACATATTAATATTATAAATGTATAGGTGTGTACATATGCATGGCATACATACATATGTATGTATGTGTGCATGCACATGTATGTATGTATGTCATGCATGCATACATATACATACGGACATACCTGCATGGCATATATACATGTACATATATATGTATGTATGTATACCATATATACATACATATGTATGAAAATTCATATGTATGTATGTATGCCATGCAGGATAGATAGTATACAGTGTTCAATTATATACAATGTTCAATGTATGCTTATTTTTTATACTTATTTTGATTTCCTTTAGTTTCATTTACATACATACATATCATTCCACCTATCATCCTTACTTTACAACTGCTTTAAGAATGTGTAATTATCTATTCCACTTTCACAAACACATACACAAAGTTGGCCAAAAGATAGGTGCATGAAACCCTCAACAATGGAGTGTATGATATCCTCCAATACTATCAATATAAATATGGAAATTGCAAACTTACATATATATATGGAAAAGATATACAAATTGATGTTTCGTATAGCCTTTTTCATTTACATTCAAATGAATTGGATGTGTGCTTTAGTTGTTCTTCCATTACTGTTATTTTTACAAGTATGAAAATGTTTCAATTTATATCATACTATTGGTTGAAGTTATATATAAATATCATAATGTTGTATCAAAAAAGAGTTATAAATATTAGTATCATTTTGTTGTTTCAAGTTGTATATAACCCCTAAATTGATTATATATTTATAGTAATTAGTTAACATGATCACCTAAGGGTTGTAAGAGTTAGAATTGGGGATATGATAATAGAACATGCATTGCTCATTATGAATAACTGGGTATAGGAGCAGACAACCGGGGCCCCACTTCATAACAATATAAGACTCAAATTTTTTTCAAATAATTATATTAATATGACAGGATAGGTACATGTATAATAATGTTGTTTCAATTTGTATCATAATGTTGTTTGAAATTCTATAAAAATATACTAATGCTACTTAAATTTACATATACATTGTGAACTGATTATATATGTGTATCTATGTACATATGTATTTATGTATATAAATTTGTATGTACATACATACATACATATAATCAGTTAACATGATCACCTTGGGGTTGTAAGAGTTAAAATTAGGGATATGATAGTATAACATGCATTGCTTGTTTCATTGTGTACATACCCTTGTTCATTTACAATCAACTAAATTAGATGTATGGTTTTTTTTTCTTCCATTACACTCACTCTTACATGTATGAATATGTTGTTTCAATTTGTATCATTCTTTTGTTTGTAGTTACATAGAAATTTCATAATGCTGGTTCAAGTTACATATGCATTGTGAACTAATTATATATGTGTATGTATGTACACACATACATATATATATTCAATTAGCATGATCACCTAAGGGTTGTAGGAGCTAGAATTAGGGATATGATAGTATAACATGAATTTTGGGGACTTGATTTTTTGAAACTCTTTCAAGTTAGCCTATGTTGCACTTCACAATTCAAAGGGAATTGTGGAAAATTGCAACATAGGCTACCATTAGAAAGGAATTCATAAAATCAAGTACCTCTAAAGAATTGTTGAATACAGATATATATAACAATAAGGAGACATGGTTTTCAAAATTCTCTCTATGTTCAACTATGTTGTAGTCTACCATTCAAAGTGAATTGGATGACTATTGCAACATAGTTTAACACTGTCGAAGACTTCAAAAAACTGCATCTCCTCATTGCATGCATCTAAATTAGATGTATGGTTTGTTTTTTCGTCAATTACACTCACATGTTTGAATATGTTGTTTCAATTTGTATCATATTGTTGTTTGAAGTTATATAGAAATATCATAATGCTGCTACAATTTACATATACATTGTGAAATGATTATATATGTGTATGTATGTACATACATATTTATACATTGGGGATATGATAGTATAACATGCATTGCTTATTTAATTGCACACACATACCCTTGTTTATTTAGACTCAAATCAATTAGATGTATGGTTTGTTTGTTCTTCAATTGCACTCTCTTACATGTATGAATATGTTAGATCAATTCGTATCATTCTTTTGTTTGTAGTTACATAGAAATTTTGTAATGCTAGTTCAAATTACTTATACATTGTGAACTGATTACATATGTGCAGTATGTATATACACATTTGTATGTATATACACATTTGTATGTATATACACATTTGTATGTATATACACATTTGCATGTACATACATACATATATAATTAGTTAACATGATCACTGAAGGGTTGTATGAGTTAGAATTGGGGATATGATAGTATAACATGCATTTCTTCTTTCATCGCATATGTAGCCTTGATCATTTACATTCTTTTGAATTAGATATATGGTTTTTTTGCTCTTAAATTACACTCACCCTTACATGTATGAATATGTTGTTTCAATTTGTATCATTCTTTTATTTGTAGTTACATAGAAATTTTGTAATGTTGGTTCAAGTTACATATATATAGTGAACTGATTATATATGTGTATGTATGTACACACATATTTGTATGTTCATACATACATATATATAACCAGTTAACATAATTACCTAAGGGTTGTAAGAGTTAGAATTGGGGATATGGTAGTATAACATGCATTGCTTGTTTTATTGCACACATAGACTTGTTCGTTTACATTCTTTTGAATTAGATGTATGGTTTGTTTTCTCTTCAGTTACTCACTCTTACATGTATGAATATGTTGTTTCAATTTGTATCATTCTTTTGCTTGTAGTTACATATAAATTTCATAATGTTGATTCAAGCTACATATACATTGTGAACTAGTATGTATGTACACACACGTATAATAATGTTTTTTCCATTTGTTATCATAATGGTGTTTTAGAAAATGGTTCTAAACATTTGTATCATACTTTTGTTTCAAGAAATATATATAACTTGTAACAATGATATGATACAAATATTTGTAACCATGTCTAATAGAGTTGTATGATATCTACATACATATGTATATCTATATGTATACATATTTACATATGTACATACACACACACATACACATATATCTATATATATGTGTGTGTGTGTGTGTGTGCATATATATATATATGCACACATGTACATATATATATATGCACACACACATGTACATATATATATATATGCACACACAATAACACACACACACACACAGATATATATATATATATATATATATATATATATATATATATATATATATATATATCTGTGTGTGTGTGTGCAGGATGGAACTCATAATTTTCTCTCGCTTGTGAAGTGGATTTTCTTGGAAGTGAAGGAGCTCAACATCCAACTTAAAACTAGCAAGACATTTATGTTGTGTTAGTGCATGGTAGTCAAAAGGAATGGCCGATTAAAGGTAAGTTCAAGACTATGAATGTTATTCTTGATAGACTTGTTGTTGATGTTGATAGAGTTGGTAAAAGTAATGAGGATAGGATAATCTCCCTAGAAATGGATGTCCAAAAGATTATTGAGGAGAGGTTTGTGAATAAGGAGGAAAGAATTAGCAAGATTAGTGATGAATTGCAAATTGTTGTTAGTGTTAGTAAAAAGTATTTAAATCTAGTGCTAAGGGTCTCTCAATTTTAAATGAGAAAGCTATAAAGTGGATTGGAAAGTCTCTGGATCTGGGAGATCATGAGGTCGTTAATGAAGTTAATTGCATGAATTTGGAAGAGAAGATTGGGGTTATTGGCCCTAATGTGGAGAAGGATTTGGAGGCTAGCCCGTGCTTGAGAATGAGGAGAAAGACTAAGAAAATGGATGCCATTTCATTTGAGGATCTGAAGGATTTGGTCGAGATGCACGAAGGGGTCATTGCTGAAAATATGGCCTCGGCCAATGTTCTTGATAAAATGTTGTAGTTTTGTTGTTGTTTTTAGTTGATCAGCCTTGTTGCTGATGTTTTACTATAGGGTTGTTGACGGGTTCTTTGGTTTTATCTTTATTTGACATTTTGTTTTTTGTGGGCTATTGGTCAAAATGTTTCTATCTTTTTAGCAGCTTCTCTTTGTTGTAAAGGTTTTCAAGGCCCCTTCAAAACCTACTTTTCCTAATAAAATAATCACATTCAATAATGTTAACATCAAGGTTCACAATTAACAAACACACACACATATGTCCACATAATAAAATTTGAAATTTCACCCCTAGTCCAAATTAGATTGGGAGTAGGGGTCATGCAAAATAATTAACAAGGTATCGAGGATATATGACAACCTTCCTCGTCTACACTACTACAATAAACATCAGCATCAATCTTCTCATCCTCAAACTGAAAATCACCATTGATCAATCCATTGTTATCATCCATGAATGATTGATCCAACTAAAGATAGGTGAAAACATTATCATATTCATTTGTATTGTTATCATATACTACAACTATTGCACAAGTGGTTGTTGTTGCACCAAAAGATTGACTTGTTAATGCTCAATACAACTGCCAGATTCATACAAAATCCAAGATCCACAGGAGGCAGTTAAGCCATGTCATGAACCCAAGTGTCGCACTGAGCATAAGGAGACTAAGGGCGAAACTCTTGCAACAATCCCCCCAACGTAAGCGAGGGGTTTAAACCTATGACCACAGATTTTATACCAATTTTTGCACAAGCGGTTGTCGTTACACCAAAAGATCAACCTATTAATGTCCGATACAATTGCCAAATTTATACAAGATCCAAGATCCACAGGAGGTAGTTAAGCCATGTCACGAACCCAAGCACTGCATTGCACAGCACAAGGATACCAAGGGAAAAAATCTTGAAACAACACTTTACCTACTTAAAAACACAATAATCACTAGATATTATGCTAGAGCTTGATGCAACATCCAAGCCATCAATTTCCATAATAGCCTAATCATTATCAACAACCTCCATACCTAATAATAATTTTTCAATCATATCCTTTTTAACTTTCTTAATGGGATCAAAGAATGATTATACCACTTGCATATTTACTGATTCAAATTATTTTAATGTATTGAAAATAGACTAGCTTCATAAGCCTCAAGGAATATATCAATATAGGAAAGTGTGTTAGGTTTGGAAATTTTTGGTATCTTGGAAAGGGTGATCATGTTGGTGTTTTTTCCAACTGATTTCTAAAATTCTCTAATGAATAGCCATGTCTAATTATCAAGAATTATATAAGTTTTTCCAATGAACAAGGATTTAAACTCCTTCTACATTTTATGCTCTACGGACCTAAGTGGGTATCCCTATTAACAATATGACCAAATGATAAGCAATTTAATAGGATGTTGAATTAGCAGATTAGTTCTCATGTGTTCTGATAAGAATTTGTAGAAAAAATCACATAAACTAGCTAAATTCCTTGTATGTCCTAAGCTTCAAGCATGAGAACACAAAATAAATAACAATTTAACTTATGTAATTCTTGAGATTTTTTATTTTAAAGATGTATTCTAAACCTTGAATGGATTTAGTCTCTCAATATTGATGTCTATCCTTAGCTACAAATTCAAATAGTCATACAAATATTTTCCTAACAACAGTTCAAATATATTTCAGTGGATAATTGACATTATTGACTTACAATAAAATAATGGCATCCAAATGTAATTCTACTTAATTTCCTTTGAATGGTGGTATGCTTTTTATATAACTCAAATGAATATATACATTGATGCTTCAAAAAATTACATTCACATACTATCTTTCTCTGATATTATTTCCTAAACTTGATATCTCTATACTAAGCCCGACCCAAAAATATTTAGAACCCTTTTTATACTGAGGCTCAAATCCTCTTAAATAGAAAAGATGAACATGCAAGCTTTTGAGCCAAGTCACATGTCACATTTGATACCTTTTACATTTATGTCAAGATAGAACGGGTACAAAACCTATTACAAAATAGTATTCTCTTTTCATAACTAAGTTAAGAAGTTGTTGAGGTTGTTAGAAGGTGTAGGTTAAAAATTCAATATGTCAGTGAAGCTAAAGAGTTGAAACTGAATTTCAAGAACCGCTCCAAGATTCCATTGAAGATTAAAACTATCACCTATTTTTTCATCTATATGACTAGGATGCTAACACTAAAACCAGATGACCAATTGAAAATACAACTCTCCACTTATTCATTATATTTTTCTAGCCAAGAAGTCAAATTCTCTCTATAGGTCATTGAAATGCTAGCACCTTTATAATTATTTCTAAGTGTGCAATATACCTAACATCCAATATTGCTTAAGTGTATTTATTGAAACTATCAAGTTTGAATTCTAACCCTATAAGCTCATCCATTGTGTTATTCGATAATTATGAATCTCACTCTCCACTTGCACAAATAAATAAACACAAAGAAGGGGTGATCGTATCAAAATCACTTTTCCATTAGTTAAATGGCTTGATAATTCCCAAGCCATCTAAAATTCTTGGCATGATCTTCTCTTCCATATCCTCCAATATTTTCAACTTTTCCTTAAGATGTTGCTCTAGCCTTGACTAGTAAGATGTAATTTCTCCCAATAGACCAATAACTTCATTTATTCAAACAATATTTTGGATATTTAGGATATTTGGGTTGAATTTGGAACATATGTAGACTTGTTGAATTGACAACACCCTAGAGCCCACTTGCCTAAAATATTACATTGAACATTTTACCACCTTCTTAGTCAATAAATCACTTTCTACTTGCTTTCTCTCACAAATATAAACATTCATTCTTCATGGGAGACTAGCTAAGTTAGATGTCTCAAATTGAGGGTTAGCTCATAAAGTTTCAATAGCATATTGGGAAGAGCATCATATATATATTAACTCAAAGATTGTATCTATACATTAATTGTGCCTATAATTCATTGGTTAAGACCTTATGTTGTAAACTCTTATGAAAAAACTTTGAATGTAATTCTAATTGTGAAAGAATAATATCACATTATATTATTTGTTGCATCATTATGTTTCCATTATGAGTGTTTGTGTGTCAAGCTACATGGTTCAATAATCCTTAACTAAACCTTTCTACCAGGACTACACTATGAGGTATGAAGCTTCTTTTCATATGAAGATAATGGGCCAATGATTATAAATTGTATCATCCAAGATAGAAGAGGGCTAATATGATGAGAGGACTAGGAATCACGAAAAAAAAATGTACAAATGTTCAACAATATAAGTATCCCAATCTATTGATTGTTCCAAGTGAAGATCCCATTATTCAAGTGAATATCCATTAACTAAAAAAAGGTTAATTATGTGTTAGAGAAGAACGCTAGCTTGGATAGAAAACAAGGTCCCAACCCACTTTTTCTTTCATAGATAGAATAACATTAAAATATTCCCCAATAATCCAAATATTGTTAGAGAATAAGCATTTCTATGAACCTTCAAATCATCCCAAAGTTTAACCTTGTCATTAATAAGTTGGGAAGAATAAAAATTAGACATCAAAAAAATCATATTACTTGTTTTTCTAACCCTTTTCTTAGTTTTATTTTAAAAATATATTCAAGCTCTAGTTTATATTTCCTAGGTCTTACATTTAAAATATTTGTAAAGATTAATCTACTATTAAATTTCAATTATAATCTACTTTATTTCAATCTTTTAAAAATGTCCCCTATAGATTAAATTTTGTCAACCTTTTCCTTTTTTGTGAATAAGTGAAGCTACTAACATTTGCTTAGATAGATTTACTTCCAAGGCTATACTATAAAAATACCAACATTTATGCTTTATATTTAACACAATAACATCTTATTATAGCCAAGGGCAATAACGAAAGAGGTGTTCATATTCATCACATTCTCTACAGTTGTATTCATAATTCGAAGTTTGATTCCCAATACAAGATCCCACTTCAATACCTAAATTCTAACAAGGCATACTCAAATCTAGTTCAATGTAAGTTTGAGAGGAAGTTGAAACCTTAATTAACGCTAAGATTTCTAGATTGTAACTGTGTGAACTTTTTTCTCTCAATGTTTCGAATCATACTCAATGATCCATCATCAGGATACTGAGCAAATAGAGCAAAAATTTCACACAATTACAATCTAGAAATCTCAATGTTAATTGATCATGGAATATGGAAACCTTATGCTATTAAGTTGGAACCTTCTCATTTCTAGTGATTTGTGAGTATTTCTATCAAGTTGGAGAATTAAAGTATACATTCACAATAAAAATGGTGCATGGATAGGAAATTACACCCCTAGAGCCTACAAGGCACAACTTAAAACAAAACAAAGCATAAACATAAAAGTTGCTAGGTGACGAGAGCAATTACAAATAGTAGAGGTGACAAGCCTCTACAACTTGGCCTACCCCATACATCAACAAAGTCAAGAGTGACATCAAGAGGATCCCACCCCTCATCATTTTTGTCTTTATCTTCTATATAGATTGGAAAAATAACCAAAGTCAACTAAGGGACCTTGATAGAATCAAACCTTTTATTTGTGACATTCTCAAGCATTTCTTTCTAATGTGCCTCTCAAAACTTTTAAAGATTCACCTTTCCAAAATATCAAAAGACAAAACAAAAAATTAAATCCATTAAAGAACCTGTCATTGAGATAAAACAAATGGCATGGATTTATCAAAAATCAAACTTCTTTGTACAAATTAAATCCATTCAAGAGTGACATCAAGAGGATCTCACCCCTCATCATTTTTGTCTTTATCTTCTACATAGACTAAAAAAATAACCAAAGTCAACCAAGGAACCTTAATAGAATTGAATCTTTATTTGTAACATTCTCAAACATTTCTTTCTATGTGCCTCTCAAAACTTTTAAAGATTCGTCTTTCCAAAAGATCAAAAGACGACATAAAATTAAATCCATTAAAGAACCTCCCATTGAGATAAAACAAATTTTTAATAGATACTTTTTTCCAATAAAAAATAAAAATAAAACGAAACAAATGACATGACTCTATCAAAAATCAAACTTCTTTGTACAAATTAAAAATCAAAAACTAAAAGGTCTTTCCTCCCACCATCATGTAAGCTTGTTTTGTGTATCCATTGTTTCAATAGCTTAATAGTAAACACCCATGATTTTGATAATACAATTTGTTTTCCACCACCGATTCTAGACTAAATTCCACTCGTGGGTTGTGTGTAATTTATGGGCATTCACTTCTAAATTCACAAACAACAAATCAGCCTAAATTCACACCTACGATTTTGCTTTTATCTGCATACAAGGATGGGGTAAAAATAACAATACAATAATAATTATAGTTAAAACTTCAAAAATAAATAATTTTTAATTCTTCAAAAGATTTATTAAAGCAGTTTTTTTTATATTAGTCAAACTGTGACTTTGAGAAACATTCACTAGTTAAAATTATCGACATCTTCCAAATTGACCTATTAAATGTTCTATTTGCAGCTAATCAAAACTCGTTATTTTCTTTTGATACATTATATTTTAATTTTCTTAAAGTAAAATGTAAGATTTTTAACTTTTCAAATTTCAAAAAGTATTTTTCCTCAATCTTATTGGCTAAAAAATTTTGAGGATAAGGGCTGATTTTGAATTTTCAACTAAGCATAAACTTTTTTATGCCACTTAGACATTTTTTCACCACAAAGACCATAATCAAAAAAATATTTAACTAATTTTTAGGAAAAAAAATTATACTCTTCAAAGATTGTTTACTTGTTATATTTTTCATTCTATGCATTTACCTGTTATATCTTTAAATATAATTAAAAAATTATTATCTTATATATGAAAAATAATTTAATAACAAATTCAAATATATAATGTATTTTTAATATACTATATTAGATTATATATTATATTAATATATTAAATTAACAATGTAATATTATAATATATATACTATATAATATGTAACATATAATATCTAATATATAATTTTAACGTCATATTATAATATTATAATATATGTACTATATAATATGTAACATATATAACATCTAATTTATAATTTAATTTATTAAATTATAATATTATAATATTATATTTTAATTTTTAATAATGTAATATATTATCCTTTTAATAATCTAATATATTATATTATTAAATTATATTTCATATATATTATATTAGATTATATAATATTAAATTAATATCTAATATATTAAATTAATCTTGTGATGCAAGACAAGATTATCTTGATTAAATGTTTCATTTACCTCAATCAAATTTTTTATTTTCTTTTCATATAATCTATTTTAATGTTTTTACTTTTGAATATGGGCATTTTTTATGTCGTGTAAATAAAAAAGATGTTTTTCTTCCATTGTGATGGGTTATATTTGTAGTGGTATAAAATGTGGGAAGAGATCATCATTTTTCAGAGGCACAATAAAACTATTTCTAATGACACGTAGAACAACTTATTTGCTAATTTTTGGGCTTAATTTTTGAAAGAATTTTTAGATAACTGTTTTTTTTTTTTTTGGTTAACGACAAGGGTATCCGCGCGAGCAGTCCAATAGCCCGTATCTTGGCTACCTAGAGCGAAGTCAAAATTCTCAAATAACTGTCATACACATTTAATGTTTTTAATATATATGATTCCAATACGAAAGGCTCTATGATACGCTACTTAGTCGGTAACAATTTTTCATGGTTGTAGGTTTTAAAATGTGATGTGTATTATGTGAGCAGCAAAACAAGTTTTATTTCACCTTTAACCATCTTGAGGTCACTGAAAATCAATTAGATTGCTGGTTGAAATCATCCCATACCTAAAGACAAATTTTCACTCACAATATTTTTATCCCTCTCGAACTCAAGAACCTAGGAGCCCTTAAACCTCGATATTTTTACATCTACTTTTGTTTACTGTGGATAGATTGAAGCAGGCGCTGCAGTAGATGTAGGGAGATTGCTTTTGGTTCATCTCATTTAGAAAAATATATGCTTTGATAGGGTTGTAATATTTTTCCTGCAGGCTTTGCCCATGTTTTCTCATTGGCACTATTGACAGCACAAACTTGAGATAAGTCCCTTGCCATACTTTCAATGAGTATTTTTTTAGTGGGGAGAATTCATAATCTTTTTTAATATCTGCTTTCCAAATCTGATATCTGGCATGTGCTATGCTTGAAGCGTATATTCTATTATGTTTGTGCTTTATTAAATTCAAATACCTCCAGTGGTTTTGGTTTATGATTTTAATGTAATATATAATACTTAAATTAGAAGATAAACATAATATTTCCTACAGAACCTGGTTCATTGTTTTCTGCTACAACTATTATGTCATTTTATAAGATAACATAATATTCCCTGTAGAACTTGGCTCATTGTTTGCTGCTACAACTATTTTCTTATTTTACTTTATACATAGGTTTCTTCCATATTTTACAAATATGGTTTTTACAGTAACTGATTTAAAAGTCTGTATTTTAGTAAAATGTTGCAGTTTTGCAACTGGTGGAGAGGACGGTTATGTAAGATTGAATCATTTTGATGTTGATTACTTCTGCATAAAGATGTAATTTGGTTTAAATATGTTTTTTTTTCTTAGAAAGAGTATTATTGTATGTACATTTTAATATCTATATCAATGAGACATAGGTAAATTTATTTTTATTCTAAATATTATAATTGAAGTGTTTATCTTTATTTATAAAGAATAATTATGTATTTTATAGTTCTTACATTCCACTACTTGAAATTTAAATTTATGGTCTAAACACTTTAGAGCACCCTACACAAGTTTGATAAAATGTGCGAACTTCAAAAGCTTTAGAAGATATAACATTACACTTGGAGGGCATTTCAATCCACAATTATTTCTAGGTGGAAGATTGGCTTTCAAGTGTAAAAGTGTAAACCTCACTCCAACAAGGAGGAAAGATTGAGGGACCATGCCAACATTTTGTCTAAATGTTATTATGCATGAAATTGTGTCAAGAGGGTTATTTTTCTGGATTTTTTCATGTCTAACAAATGAATTGGTTTAGATTTTTCATGGTTTTTGGTTGATCACCTATGCATTTTGTAGTTCAATTTAGTTATCTCTAAAAGTTACTTTTCATTTAATGTTCTCTTTTTTTATGTTACTTTCCTTCTAATGTTCTTCCTCAAATATTTTTGAAGTTATCTAGATATCAATCATTAATTTGCATTTATTAGGATATTGAATTCAAAGGTGAGCTTATTAGGATTCTCCACTTTAATCTAAACAATTTAGTATTACATTAGCTCTTGCTTGTTTAGTTGAAATTGTAGTGCAATATTTCATTTAATTTTTCCATACGTTATTCTTATATTTCCTATAATGCTTCATTTAATGTGATATTAAAATACATTTAAATTTTACTTCTAATTTCTTTTTGGTGTATCCCTTGAACCTCCTATAGGTGTAAGTGTTAGTTTGTAACAAGCGTCATGTAGTTTATAGATGAATTACAATATATCAATTCAAGGATTTATAACAAGTGTCATGTAGTTTATAAATGAATTATTATATCAACTGAAGAACATATAACATTTTGTATTATTATTTCTATGTATAAAAATTATCAACCATAAAATGAAAATAATATTAAATCTAGCCAAGAAAAATACTTCATGGATGTAATTATTTCTAAAATTTGAACTATAATTAAAATTCATGTAAAAGTCAAGGTTAAAGAAGAATGAAACTTTGGGGGCTTTATCACCTTGTAGATAGCCTAGATATTATTAATATAAGTACAATTCTTAATCTTAAACTTTTAAGATTAAAAATAAAATTGTAAAAGCTTATAATGAAATAAAATATAAAATTCACAATAGAAATGAATTTTTAAGACACAAAAAATCAAGGAGAAAATATAGCTTTTAAAACCATGATCCTTGTAATCTATGTATTATTGTTTATATTATGCATTACTTTTTCATGAAATAATATGTAATTCATGAATTAACTTAAACAAATTTATAAAATAATTCCATAGTCACTAACTAAAAATTCAACATTTCTTGTCATAATGAATTGCTAGCAATGAATTTTCCATTAGTGAATTGCTAGTGATGAATTTTCCTAAAGCCCAACCAAACAAATACCTACTTTAATAAAATTATTTGTAAGTTGACAATTGAATTGAAAAATTCCTAATTTTTTTCAAAACATTTTACACATTAAATTATCTTTTTAATAACAAACTAAATTTCAACTATAATAATCATAGTTTTATCTAGCATGAATTGAACTTTAAACCAATGTCAACCTCAATAACTATAATTTACTTATGTTATTCTAGTACATATGAACCAATCCAATAATAGTTACCACCACTTAACAAGAATAACTTGAATGACAAAATGCTCATTTAGCTCACTTAAATATCTATCTTTGCTCATCTTTGCCTATTAGGTTCACTTAAATACTTGCCTTCTTTGATCAAACCATTTCCTTGCAAATCAGAGAACAAACACTTTCCCTTTCCTGCCAATATTTGACAAGAACTTCACAGCAATGCAGCACTGTTTGTCAAGCATCAGCACCAATACAGGAAAATATAAAAATCAATCAAATAATTATTTTAAAATAAAAATAAAGAGAGAGAAAGAAAGAAAAGAAAAAGGAGAGAAAGAAAGGAGGAAGGAAGAAAAAGAAAAAGGTCATCTTCATTCCTTAAAACATACAAAGGAAGGGTTCCATTAACACTTTATACAACGAAGAAACAACTGCACTCTGGACTTATCATGCCATTAAGGTAGAGCAGCCACTGCACTTTTACTAAAAGCACCTGCATAATCCGGCAGACTTTTAAACAAAAATCCTCCAAATTGAAATTTCGAAGAATGATATAGGTTTTTGTGTCATTGCTCATTTAACTGACACTCAAACTTATTTAGATTAAACAAAGACAACCAGAAAAACAAAGTACAATGGAAGGTTATTACTTGATTCAAATATCCTAAATTTAAGCCAATTATCTAAAACATATCATCATACCCTACTAGATCTGCCTTTACCAGATCCTTATTACTACCAATGACACTGGATTGAAAGGCAGCTGATTAATGAAAGCTAGCCACCAATTACCTCGCTCTAAAAACCTGACAAAATTCCAAGATTCCCACACCATAACCCCTTTGGATGTAACTTCAGCCTTTGCCAAAAAAAGAAAAAAATAAAAGAAGACAAAGCTAAAGGAAAACTTCGAGCTGAGAACATCTCATGACCGAGCCACGAGCAGCAAGCAAATTAAAAACCATAAAACAAATTCACATTTACGTAAAGCAAACAAGTGCAGAGAATCAACATACAAAACAAACTTCCTGACATTACTTAGTAGAGTTTCAAAATTTCCAACAGATGGTGGTGTCTAAAGACACCATATTATTATAACAGCAGACAACTACACCTCAGCCGCCGAAACCATAGAGGGTTCTGCCTTGCCTCTTCAACGCGTAAACAACATCCATGGCTGTAACGGTCTTCCTGCGAGCATGTTCAGTATAGGTAACGGCGTCTCTGATAACATTCTCAAGGAAGATCTTGAGAACACCTCTGGTCTCTTCATAAATGAGACCGCTAATACGCTTGACGCCTCCTCGCCTTGCAAGACGTCGAATAGCAGGCTTCGTAATGCCCTGAATGTTATCTCGCAGCACCTTCCTGTGCCTTTTGGCACCTCCCTTCCCTAACCCCTTTCCTCCTTTCCCTCGTCCCGACATGTCTTCAACCTCTAGGATCTGCAGAATATAAATGTTCGCAAGACAATGGTAGGTGTTTAAGCTCACCTTGTCTTTTATAGTGCACTGCCGCCGGTCCTCTCAAATTTGAATTCCTTTCCCGCTCGACCAATTTCAATCTCAACCATTAAATTCATCGCTGATCTGTGGCACGCTAACCATCAAACCTCGACCGTGCGATTGCCACAACCCGGATCGATAGGTATTAACCGCTGTTTTTCGTTTTTTTAATTCTTGAAACATAAAATATTGTTAATATATGGTCCCAGGGAAGGGGCTTTGACTCCTATTTTTACTTATTGGGGGCAATTCCATGGCAATCAAAAAATGTGGTTTCTAGGATCAAATGAATCTAGCATATGTAGCATACCTATTTAAATTTTACTTGGCAATTGAGAGGGAAGGATAAAAGTTGTGTCCACCAATTTGAGGGCTTTTATGTTTGTATGGTGGTTTGCTAGCATTGATATTATTTTTATATTTAAAGTTTCTTAAAAATTAAGAATTATTATTTGTTAAAAAAATAAATTATATTTTGTTGGTGTTTTAAATTGTATTTTAGAATTTAAATTTGTGAAATAGAGTTTATTTATATAAGTTAAATAATATTTATTATCAAACTACATTTAATTATAGATCAATTAATAAAAGTAGGCAACTCTTCTACATTTCTAGTTCTACAAGGTTAAGGAGAGTATTCCTAGAGATCTTTTAGAAAAATTAAAGAGAAATGAAGAATAAATCATCACATAGTTTAACCAAGCCCTTGACATAAGGAAACCTAGATATTTGTCATTAAGCATCCCTTTGAGTGACTTATTTGTCTTGCAAACCAAAAAAGAGTTAAACAAAGTGCATTACTAGCAAGTTACATATGCAAAATTAATTTACATCCTCAAACAAAAAATCTTTTATAGCTTCATACTTTATTTGGAATCTAGAAACACAAACATGTATAGCTCTCTAGAGATACAGAAATGATGTAATATCTCATAAGATATGGCAAATGTAAATAGTATTGAGTTGTGTATATTGGTATCTAACCTACGTGAAACAAGGGGATTATATTCAACATAAAGAATGTTTGACTAGAAAAAATCAATGCTTTGGTTTATTAGGCAACAAAGCCAAATTTTGAAGAAATATGTAAACACTCTTGTGAGTCTAAAACAAAGAACTAGTACTGCATATAAAATCCCATCAAACTAGCTAAAAAAAAATAGATGCATACAAAGACTTGAGAAACTTCACATAACCAAAAATTCTTTAACTATTCATAACTAATTAAAGAAATCTCATGTGGCATTCTACATAAGGCTTTTCAAATACTTTGAGAATATTTTACAAAATTACTATAATAATGTTCCAAGCAGCACAATAAATTACGAAATGTGACCTCAAAGATGTATTTATTGTCCCTTAAAATTCTCGACCAAACATGGAGATACGAAGACATCTTTGTACAAAAGATTTTTGCTTATTAGTACCTTCTCTAGATTTTACAAAATAATGAATGATACAAATACTTTAGATCGAACATACAACATTTTGCACTTAAAATTTTTGCTGACCAAAGGACATCTATACAAATTTAGTTTATGACCCAAATATAAGAAATAATCCAAACTTTGGCAAATAGATATTTTTTCTTGAGAGAATACTTACATACACAACTAGCCACTCTACCCTAGATCCAATATGCACCATTACCTATAAATTCTGATAAATAATTAAAACAAGGTTTGCATTGAGCATGCAATTATCTTCATCTTGATGATAACAATAATATTTGAGTATCCCCAATCCCTTTTAATATACATATGATCCTATCTTTTTTGTAAAAGGCTTCCCATTATCTTGTGACAACCTCTTCACTAGAGCAATTATTCTCTTAAATCACCCAACATACTCAAGCATGTCATTAAATTCTCTTACACGTAGAAGAATTTTCTTTAACATTGCACACATGTAGCTTGTAAGCACCTAATTCAATTTATATCTAACATTCAGACATGGGTTGGAAGGCATCCCATACTTGAAAGGTCAACTTCATATTAATTTCCTCAACTAATACAGTTGTTGTCTAATCTTCTATAACTCCTCCAACTAGCAATACAACCTTCAAATATATTTTTGCCTCTATAGAAATCCATCTTCTTACCAATCAAGAAATTAATATCTCTAATCCTTTTAATTGGATCCTATAGGTACCACTAAAACTTCATCAACCTATTTAGTATGCATTTTATCTCCTCGGTGTAATTTTTATGGTTAAGGCTGATATTTGAATAGAGGCAATGTCAAGGCCTACTAAATTGGGACTACAATTATGGGGTAGTAATGTATGAAAAATATGAGAAGTAGACTCAGATGTATTTGCAAGTATTATGTTATGCAAAGGGTGATGCAAACATGTTAGACAACTGTATTATTGCAAGTCCCTACCATAAGAGTTTTGCATAATGTTTGCAAGGACTTCATCTTCATCTTAGTTTTCTAACATTGGACTATGTTCAATGGTCATTAGTATTTGTAATGAATATTGATCATCTTCATCTAGGGTAGGCCATATAGTTTGGTCCAAATTGGTATGTGGATGTGTAGGTGGGTAAAAGACTAGTTTTTTTGTCACATTTCCATTGGAAATGATCATATTACCAAACCTACAACTAATGAATGCATCTGATGTAGCCAACCAAGTCTCCCTAAGATTAATGGGTATCCCACAAGGTTTGGTTTAGGTTGTAAGACTATAAAGTTTGCAGGGTATTGCCATGAGTGCAATGTGGTAACTAAATCTTCTATAATACCCTCTTGTTTAACACTTGACCTATCTGCTAGCTATAAAATAGTAGGTGTAGGTCGGAGCTCTATTAACTAAATTTGCTTCATTGTTTCCTTTGTCATCACATTTATAGTTGCTCCTAGGTCAATTAAGGTGTTTTTATGTTTTTTGCCTAGCTTCTTAAGGCATAACTCTCTCACAATTTTTGTGTAAATTGAAACTTCCTCAATTGCTTATATCAGAGGTATTTTTTATGTAAACATTTTTGAGTTGGTCTAATAAGTCAAATTCAGTTTCAAAATTATACTTTTGTATAGTTAGTCTTTCAAGGAATGGTGGTACTGGACTTATGATATTTGGTTGATCCTGAATTTATTCACTTCCCTTAGGTTGTCTATCCATAATTTCTACTAGGGGTTCCTCATCAATCAACTCTATGATGTGAGGAGATGAAGGCCAAGCTAGAATTTTCCTTGAATGAAGATGGACATCACTTATCTCAACCTTGTAGGTTAGGTACTGGATAGTATCGTTAGTGTGAGCCTATAGAACAAGCTTGTTGTTAGGGCTAGGTGAAGGTTGTGCTAGCAATTAAGGTGCTCTTAGTTGTGATGGTGTAGTCATGTTTGGATTTGGCATTATGGTAGGTTGTTATGGCTACAAGGGTTGTTGTGGTTGTGAATAGTTTGTGTTTTGGTTTTACCATTGTTGACCTCCACGCCAATGTGATGGCCATTGATTTTGTTGGGGTGACCACTAGGAATTATAATTTGGGACCTATTAATATTGTGGTGGCCATATACCTTGTTGGTGTTGAGTCCAATTAGATGCTTGGGGCATTGGCCATGGTGGATTTTGTACATTAGTCGAGGGACGAGGATTCTAATTTGAGAAATTTGCATTACCACCTAGAACTGACATATTGTAAGATAAGGAATATTGAGACATACCTTGTATTGGTTGTCATGGTTTGTGCTAAGCAATGTAAAACACTCGGACTTCTTCATCCTCTAAGGTGTGAAATTTTGGCTTCCCTTATTTTTTCAAAGATACTAGCTAGCTTTTTGCATTTGCAATTGATCCTCTTTTGGCAATAGTGTGGACAAAATTCTATTAGGGATAACTCTGATTCTTCTTGCTTCTTTTTGATATGGAAGGTGTCCAATTGGGTATCCAAGTAGCTAATGATATCCTCCTTCATATTAGATAGGAGATTACCAAATTCCATCCTTGAAACTCCAGTGGATGTCTTATTGAGAGAAGAGGTTTTATCACCCCTGGTCTTTTTTATGAATGATCTAGAGTAATTTTTGCACGCCTTGCAAGTCTCATCAAAAGATAGTTGAGAGATGTCTCCTACTCTAATGAGATTTAGAGCATCCATACAATCTTCATAGACTCCCCCTAAAAATACCAATTTTAAGGATTGAGAAGAGAATATGTTTTGAGGCAATTTCTTAAGACAAAACTAAAATCTCTTAATGTAATCTTTCAGTGGCTCATCTTCTATCTATGACATCTAAAATATGTCATCCCTCTTTTTGGCTATACTCTGTAGTAATCCTAATATTTCTCCAAGGATTTTGTCTTCATTGTCTCCCAATTGGGAACAACATTCCTTTCCAATCCCATAAACTAGCATAGAGTAGTATCCTTTAATGTGGTTGGAAACAATTTAAGTCGATGAGTATCTATGGTATAGTCATAGCTTTGGCACAACACATCAAACACAAAAAGAATTGTGTATGGATCCTTTGTAACTAGTCCATAGAAAATGGGTGTAGTGTCAAAAATTATCACCCTTAACAATTTCACACTATGTTTGCTACCCCTAAATTATTAGACCTAATTAAGTACCTAATTTCCTAAATTATACATTCCAAAGCCTATTTTTACCACTTTTTGAAGGATTTCAAGCATTGAATAAATGCAAATAATTAATGTTTTGATCTCGACACTAAATGTCCTGGCAGATATGGCTAGGACCCATATTCCCATGGGTGTATGGGTCCCCCTATCTTACTGGCCCGGACTAATTTTTAATATGTTGTTTGTGACATTTTAACATTCAAATTTCAAGTGTCAGCTTTTGAAAACTATTTTTTTATAAATTAGTGCAATTGCATATAAATACCTAGTTATTTTATCATTTGAAATCATCTAGAAAACTATTGGAAAAATTATGATCAAGAGAACTATTGAGCAAGTCAAGAGCAATATTTCAAAGCATTATAGTAGTAATTCAAGATTCAACATCATGTCTAATTTCATGTGTTTTCATGTTCATGGTTTGTGAAGGCTAACTAGTGTAGGTCTCCAAAGCACTCAAGCATTCAAACAAGAAAGATCTGAATCCTTAAAGTGATGTGTATGACTTAAGTCCTTCAAGGAAGCCATTGAAGGGTGGTGAGTTGTATCATTTTATGGTTTCATCATTCCTTATTTTCAATTATCATTCCTATCATTGACATTGCCATTGTGGAAGTGGAAACACTTACACAGGGTTTAACTAAGGTAAGCCCCTAAATGTCCCAACATCTCTTCTCTTTGTGAATGTACAAATCTTAGGTTTGAAGAGGATTGAAGGCAATTTGTTAATTGTTGCATTCAATGATCTAAAAGTTGTCAAGCAATGAAAACCCAATTATAGAATTACCTGATGACATTCTGACAACGATGCAGTCGAGAATCAGAAGATCAGGTCCAACATTAGAGGATTACAAAATTAGTTTCAAGACCCTCTATTAGGGACCCATATGCCCTTAGGCTTATGTGTCCTTTGCATGCCAAGTCCAACTTTTTATGACAGGTGCACATCATCTGATACTTCTCAGATATGCCTGAAAGTTACTATTTCTGTATGTACATTTATAGAATATTGTATTTATCATATTAGGTCAAAGTTCAATTAGCTTAATCATTTCAAATCGTTTCCAAACCTCTAAGAAAGGGAGATCTGGGTTTGATTAGCTCACCTTTGTGGTTGATAATCAATATATTCATCTTGTTGATCTCCCCTTCTAATGTAATTTGGGAAAAGGAAGATATTAACCCTAGGTTTACACATTAAACATTAGGGAACCCCATTTCTCAATCATTACAATGGGTAATTTTGAAGGAGGTATATTTTTAAGAGCAACAACCCTTTCTTGGTTGGTTATCGAGAAATCAAATGTCACATGCTCTGTTGGTTTTTGGAAGTCTCTTATGTGTTTGGGGTAGCTACTGGTGTGAGGGATACTTCTTCTTCATTAATTCCCTCAAAATATTATATGTTTGCACCAATACCTTCAAATTATTTGTGTACTAAGGGGAGAAATCTTCCCAGAGCATCTCTTTGCCTTTGCATGTAATAATTTTGGTTATTTTGATCAACGATTCCTGCACATTGTTAGTAGATAGTTTTTATATTGATTCCTAAATACCTATTGGTCCTAATATTAAAACAAAACTTGTTATTCTATGAAAGATTGGAAAGGATTTAAAACACACAAAAGAATCCTAAACTTAGCACCGTCCCCGACAACAATACCAAAAATTTTAAGCTTCCTCTAATGCCTAATTAACTAGTGCTAATGTTTGTGCACACGACTCAATGGACCTTGTTGGTGATTTTTTAAGGAACCAAACTTGATCTTACCACTTACCTACGGATCTTCCAGAATCTGATGGTTAGCAAGGGTAAGGATTGGCTAACACACGAGTGAGGATTTTGAGGCCCTTGCTCCTACTCTTCAAGCTCTGTGAAACCCAGGAGGGTAGTCCTTGACATGTCCATACAATATTTACTCAATCAAGAACACATCCACACATAGATAAATTCCTATAAATTGCAAGTAGATAAAATTCATCAAAGATTTGGCTGACCTTTAAAAAAAATGCTATCTATTGCAAGGAATGGAAATGATACTTCAGATTGGTACATTATAATTGAAGGTGTTTTAAATGATTTTCGTTCCAAGCCCTTGGTTAGGTGCATGACTAACTCATTTATCCTCAGGACAACCTAATGAAAAGACCAATGCCTCATCTATTGGGATAATGGAGTCGCGTCTATAACAACTAGTAATACAATAGCAATTTAACTCAGTAATTTGTGGACATTTGATATACTACTTTGTAGTTTTCAACTGACTATGCCTAAAACACAACTACTTATCGGATCCTATGCTCTTTCCTCGTAAACTTGTGACCTTATTTTAGCATTTAATAAATTATTTGAATTGAAGCAGAAATAAACTCACTCATTCAATTAAAACAATTGAAGACAAACGAAAAGATCATTAACCATTTCATTCATAATCTAGAAGAAAATTGCATAGGAGAGCATATGCCTTAGAACTAACCATTTCTTCTATAACTGTTGCTACTGTAAAACTATTTTTACATCATTACATAATAGCTTGTACCCTAGATTCCTCCCTAATCTATTGCTAGAAATCCAATCCATAAAACATCAAAATTAAGCTAAAATTAACTTTTCAAGATTTCAACTCTATCAAAGAATTTCAAAATTTTAGCCCTATCAAGAAAATTTCCATTTCAGTATATGTATTTGCAATTTTCTCCTTCATGAGCTTAGTTTTTCCACCTAGACCATTTTGACACCTAAAACTCGAACCCTTGTAACTGGCCTTGAAATCCCTTTTATAGAATAAGGGAGCAATAAGCAACAGGCCGAATTACAATTACATTTCATTTGCATTTGAAAGCTATTTTCATTTGAATTTGAGACATTCCCCAGATAGTTACATGTAATCATTTGCAGAACAGGGGAAAGCAAAAAAAAAAATTCACATGATTTGTTGAAGAAGACCACCCAAACCACCAAAAGATGTCACTAGTCATTGTAGCAGCCTCCAAACTCCACATGATCCATATTGAGCAAAAATATTCTCCATCATACTAGCTAGAAGGCCTCCAAGTTTGCCCTAAAGACAAAAACCAAACATATGCTGAGAAGGATGAAAATGCCACCAAGGCAATGTTATCATCAAAAACAAAAACTAGGACCAAGATGTTATCTTGCTCAATCAACACTAGAGTAAGCACGTCCACTCTATGTCTTTGTAGAAACTAGAGAAATGACCAATTCATCCTCATCAGAGTCCATCAGATTAGCCATAGTGAGTAGGTATTGACGGTAACCTGAATCATTTTTTAGCCTCACTGCTTGAGGGACTATTTGAGATTTCAATGGGAGAGTTATGTTGTCCCATGAAAGCCCGGTGATACTTATTCCTCTTTTTTGTTTCCCTCGCATATTTCACATACTCCTCTTTAGACTTAGATGATTCTCCCAAAACAACTCTGCTCCTCAAATGATAAGTGCTTTTGACACCTTCCTGCACAAATTTCTTACCATGGGCACTCCTCTTTCCCTTTTCCTTTGGAGTTATAATAACTCCAGGTGTGCCTTGTTCACTTTCAAGGATATCATCATGAGACTCAAGAAAAATGAGTCTCCTAGACCTTCTAATTGGGGAGGAAGATACATTGTATTTACTCATCTTTAGTAAAGAAACTTCACAAACTTTGCAAAACAGAGACAACCCCAACAACATGTAAACCTTATCGACTTATGTGAAATTCAAGCAAGAATTCTCATGCAAACCCTAGGTAACAAACTTACAGAGCCTATGATAGTTTCTCCAAACTAACCAACTGATAATCAACCAACCTATAAGAATGCAGACATCAACTTACCCGAGAAAGAATAACTTATTGCCCCTGCAATTCCTCGACACAATTCACTCACATCATCTTCGTCCTGGACCTAAGCCTAATTCTTCAGCTTCTAATTGCAACAGTGTAGGAAATATGACTTCCTACTCCCATTTATCGAGCAAATTGAGCATTTTAACCATTAATGCTCAAAGAAGGCCAACACGAGCGAGCAGACGATCAACTGTTGGATTTTGAATCACAACCATTAATCTCCCATATGCTTTAAAATTTGTTTATCATCTTCAATGATTGTAAAAAAACAATCATTCATGCACCTCAAGATCGGACTTTGGTAACCTTGCATGTGTCCTCTGCCATTACTGCTCGCTCACACGAAGCAAAACAACTATCATGTCCATATTTTTAGTTTTGAATGTCAGTCGTCGATCTCTTTCTGAGATGGTGCATTGAATGACTCAGATCAATTCAACCAAGTTTAAATTTCCATTGCCATTATTCACCAGCCCATTGGCCAATGAAATTATTCCATCTAGATTCCAACTCATCAGTTATGTGGGCTCCACCATCCTTCTCCAAGCGGAGGAAGGCATACATGTGTCCTTAGCCTGCTAACCCCGCTACTTTTTATAAAGCATTATTTTAATCCTGTGGGGTCAGTGGGGAATGACCGAGATTAACTCCTAACATTGCCTCACAGTCGTTGATTTGAAACCTCAAGGCGTCAAGTATGTGAGCAGAGACCGGGGCCCACACCTGCAACAGAATACGTGTCAACAACCCACTGACCCCACTGCTTTTTTGGGAACTATTATTTGAATCCCGCGAGGCTGGTGGGGAGCTGCTAGGATTAAATCCTCCAATCTAATAGTCAACAAATATGCACGTGTAACAAAGTTAGTTTTAATGATGGGGACCAAACAAGGTCGACGAACCTTAGACCCTTGGGAATAAAGACTCAAGATACAAGTCATTTAACATGAAATATTTCGCTTGACTTAGGAAATATTAAAATGGTAGAAATGTATTTGGTGATCGACAGACCTAGACCAAGGGGTCGATAATAAAATGATTCAGATGGCTCAAGTTATAACTCAGATGACCAGTAATCGGGTGTAACAAGTCAATGAAGAAATAGAATGCCCAGGGTTTAAAACTTATAAATTTTGAAATGAGGGATTTTTGACCAAAACCCTAAACCCTACCCTTGGACACAAAGGAAATAAATCATAACCAGGTAAGGATCCAACACCAATTTTTTTTCAAAATTTTAGAAGCTCTACTAGACCTAAGGATCCCTAAACTAAGCATTTCATCACTTAAGAGAGGGTTTTATTAAATTATCAACCAAGAAATCATAAGCTTTAGATAGTGTTGGCAACATATATGCATTCATGGATTCTAAACATCCTACATTGGTTGATTATCTAGGCTAATGAAACATAGACAATTGCAGTAAAATATTTTAACCAAAATAACTTCTATTTCTCAAAACAAAGTAAGGGAATACAAACAACTACCTTTTTCTATGGGTACTTAATGCTTATGACTATAACCAATTAATCGTTATACTATAGTATGTCCTAACTTCATTAACCTTTGAATTATTGAACAGAGTATCAATCTACATATTCTAATTCAGAAACTATAATGCATCATTCATAATCACATGAACTGAAAACTATTAATTAAACTCATAATGCACAATCTAATCTATTAATCTAAATTAAATTGGTTTAGTAGTACCTCAACTGGCCTTGTTTGAGTTGTTGTGTCCATAAGAATTCTTTAATCAAACTCAGAAAAAACATGTTATCAAAGTACTTCTTTATTGCATTCTAAACATACACATAATTGTTGAACAAAATCTAACAGGAAATCTTATTTAATATAACACACATACAATCTATATCTCCTCCTTGATAAGGTAACCCATTATATAGGGTCCGCAAGGGAGTCCAATTATCTATGGAATGAAAAAAAATTGAAAACAAATGTCAACTCTTCCTCAAGAATAAGAAGAGGGTTGAGTTTCAAAACAAAAAGTAATAACTATCAGAATAAGAGTATAGAAATCAAACAAGGACTATGTACTCAATAAGTTTAATCATTTATAACATAAAATGTGCCCAAGTAGAGCATTTATTGTTATAATTCATAGTCCTATTGGGAACATACTTCTTCTCTTGCTTGCCTTATTGAAAGAGTAAATTAATTCTCAATGATTCACGGTATGATCCTTAAATGACCGCCTCCAACTTCTTCTGAAAGTGGTCGCGTTGTAGTAGATTGAATCCTTTGCATCAAATTGTAATCCTTATGCTATGGGTTGAGAAGCCCGTTGTTGTGGGTTAACAAGTCTCTTGCTGCAATTGTTAGTCTTTATTTTTTAAGGCATTTCTATTATTAACAACCATAATTAAACATAAAATCCTACTAAAACTCATGGACATTCATAACTCATACATATACATACTAATATAACATGTTTCAACTCCAAATGCTTTAAATTACTTAAAGCTATATGAAAGGTCTGATGAACGAACTATGATGGTGATGGGAGGTGAACAAAGCTGCGTGGGAATGGCATCCTGCAGCCTGTGAGGCTACGACTGCTTGTCATTCTTTCTTATTGCATGAGCTTGGTCGCTTCCAGTTTGGTGGTGGTGGGTTTGAAGTTGTTAGGTGGGGGTTTTGCTGTGTACGAGGGGCATCTATTTTCTCTTGGGCTCATTTTTTTCATCTGCTACTTTGTGCTATATTTGGATTTTTCTTCTTTAATAGTTTTTCCTTATCTCCACTCCAATGATGGATTGATGGGAAGCTTCGGGGGTCAATTCTGCTTTGGATTTTTGATCTGCTATTGGAATGAAATCTCCTTCTCTTTCAATGAGGGTTTTTTATAATAACCTATTCTCTAATGATTTGGGGAATGGAGGATTTGCCTTGTCTAGCAGTCCTTGTATCCCAAAAATTAATGGGTTCCTATAACGAAGCAAAGATAGGAAGGTGCTAATGATTCAACCAGAATTGATTACAGAGGATAGTAAGTATTACTCAAAGCATGCTTTGCTCTACAAATTTTTGGGAATGAGGGTTTCTCTCCAATTTTTTGAGATGTGGGCTCACTGTACTTGGTCCCCGGAGGGGGAGATGGAAATAATGTTTTTAGCAAACAATTACTTCATAGTGACTTTTAATTGCACAACGGATCACAATAGAGTGTTTGAAGGTGGGCCTTATTTCCACAACCAGATTTATTTATTTATTAAACCCTGGCATGCGGGTTTTGATCCTTCAGAGGCACTTCCAAATCGGGTTTCGATGTGAGTTTGTATCCCTAGATTCCTAGTTGAACAATGGTGTAATGACATTCCATTGAGTTGCTTCACTAATGGGGAAACCGATGGGTCCTTCTCAACAAACTCAAGATAGAAAGGTAATGACTTGCTCGCATTTGTGTTGAAATGGATTTAAATAACCCTCTTCCAGATGCTTTGGAAATTCATGCGGGTTCATTTTCTTGGGTGTAGCAACTTGATTATGAGACATTGCCCTTTCGTTGCCATCTATGTCATGAATATGGCCATCTATAGAGAAGGTGCCCGAAGTCTAAATATTTTGAGACTTGAACTACTCAGCTGCCTTGCAATCCTCCTAAGGTCGACAAAGGCAAGGACCCCATTCTTGGTGAGGCCGTAGGTGTAGAGGGTTTTATTCTTGTTAAGGCTCAGAATAGGAACCGAGTTCAAAAGAGGACTCTTAAGGAGGAGATACCTTTAATAGATTTGAGGTTTTGGATGATCTTAGTCAGTAGGAGGTGAATCCGGGTATGATGTTTATGGATCAGGGTGTTTCAAAAGGAATTCAGGAAGGAATTATTCCATATCACAACCAGACTTCTCAGAAGATCGAGGCTTTGCAAATGGAAACAAATTTGAGTTTAGTGGTTCATGGGAGGTCTAAGCCTCTTGCGGATACAAAGATGGGGGAGGGAGAGATATCTACTCCATTGGTAAAAGTGGGATCTGATTCGGTAAAAGGCAACAAAGCTTCCCCTTCATTGGAAATTCTTCAAAAAACCTAAAGAAAGGGGTTGTTGAGAAGTCTTCCAAAGTTGGGAGAAAGATGGACCTAGAAAAAATAAAGATGATGGGGGAGACTTTGGCAAAGTTTGGACTTGTTAAGACCCTGGATTCCCATTTTTCTAATCATCCAAAATGATCATCCTCTTTTGGAATGTAAGGGGCTTGAACAGTGACCCTCAACAAAAATTTGTTCGTAATTTGGTGAGAATTCATTCTCTGGATGTTCTTTTTTTACAGAAGACTAAGTTAACTGTAGAATGTATGATTAGTTTGTTGCCAAAGTTGTGGGGGAGGGGTGATTCCCAATGTATTGGGGCTCATGGTAACACAGGGGGTGTGGCTTGCCTATGGAACCCAGTGAAGATTCGTCCTCTTTGGTGGATGTCCTCAGAGTCTTCCATCTTTTTGGTTACCGCAAGTCTAGAGTTGGGGGAAACTATTCTACTTTCAAACATCTATGCGCCTATTGATTTTCCTAGTAAGCAGTTATTGTGGTACCATATTAATTTCATTCAGAGCCTTGTTCCTTTTTTCCCTTGGATTATGGAGGGGGATTTTAATGTCATTATTGAGTTGGGTGAGAAGAAGGGGGTATTCTGAGATTGGAGCCCTCTGCTTTCCTTTTTCGTGATAACATATCTGGTTGACATTAAGCCCTGTAATGGTCGGTTTACTTGGAACAATAGGAGAATGAGATAGAACTATATTGTTGAGAGACTTGATAATTTCTTGGTTTCAGGTAAAAGTACAAAGTCATGTCACACTTTCATAAAGGAATTGGCCAACACTGATCCACCTTTTAAACTTGAATCACTAAAAAGTGATATATATGTTTTGAATTTATAAATGATGTAAACTGTTACACCCCTAACTTTAACTATGCTTTAATTTTTACTCTGAAGTAATTAGTAGATGATTATGCATGATTCAATGATTTGATGTTTAGTAAAAATGTCTAGAAAAATCAATGCTTTCATTAGTTATGTTTGACTATAAGTGATAGGTGTATAAAAGTTATCACGATGTGATTATTTCATAAGGATTATGAAATGATTAATGATACACTAATCTCATGTTGTTGATTGCAAGTTGCATTTAGGAAACAGGTTTCTACCCTCCAAGAAAGGGAGCGAGAGCATCATCGGAGAGAAGAGTATAGATATGAGGAAAAGAACAAGATGTTGCCATATTAGGTCTAGTGTTGGTGCAAATGGGAAAACCTACTTGAGTCAGGTAAGTGATACACAATTCTCTTGGTCTAAGTTTACTTCTCGACTTGACAAGTTGTCAATGTCATTTAAAGTTTAGTGCATGTTGTTTAACATGTTTAGAAGCTTGTCGATAGTACTCGATTAGTCGACCTTTGTGTTGATATGATTCTCTTAAGGGTTATCAACTCACTTTTAATATATAAAAAAACAAATGAATATATGAATGTCGGTATACATGGGGTAAGGTAAGCATATGTATTCGTATAGATGGGTGCTTGGATGCGTATATGCGTACTAAGACATAGATATTGTCAACGTACAAACATTTACGTTCAAGTACGTATGGATACATACAAACTTGCATAAGTTGTTACGACAGATCAACTCTTAGTAAAAGAGGGACAAATCATATTTGAATTCCTCGACCCTTTAATGAGAAGATTATTTGAATGTTATGGTAGTAAGTGTATATATATATACATTTGTTAATGTCTAAATGCCAACGTAAAGCCCTTTTAGCCATTGAAGGTGATAGAAGTTTCAATTCAATGGAAATGCTTTTGAAAAGCTATTACAAGGCCACGTCATAATGCTTGAGGGCGGCACATGCTTAAGTAATGTCAAAGTCAAGTGTCACCATGATTGAAGTTGTGGCTATCTCCACGATTTGTTAAGTGATAAATGATTGCTTTTAAACCATTCTTTAACAATTTTTGAACTGTTTCTTAAGCTGCGAATAATATATAAGGTTGCACTTATTTTGCATAAGGGTATGTAGCAATGGCAGCGTCAATCACGATCCTAGGTGGAGTTATATCGGCGCAATAACCACCATTCTTAACTGAATCTTGAACTTATCATCAGAGCCATTCTTTGGCGGGAAAAAGTGATTGGGGTAACCGTCTTTTGGGGAGGCTTATCATCCTGAACACGAAATCATTTTTGGGAGGAAGAAAAGGACATGATAGCTATCTATCTAACAGATTCAACAATCTTTTGGTGGAGAATCTTTGATCTTGGAAACCGAAACTGGTATTGGAATCGAGGGAAGCTAATAGAAGGAGAGAAAATAGTCTCTTAAGAGGTAGTTTTGTTCTTGATGAACAACGAACCTGAAGGTTACTTTGAGATAGCGACATATCAAAGTAAACAATAGCGGAAGTGGAACCTTTACACAGTTCTAAGTTACCATTCCTTTAATTGATAGTAATCTATTTCACAGTTAGCCAGCGGGTGAATTGAGAGCGGAATATCAATGAGCCAGTGAGTCTTGAAATGGCAAGGGATTTCAAGAAGAAGGGTGGTTAGTGCGGGATGACTTGTGCAGGCCAAAAATAACATTGTTATTCTTGTTACCGTATTTAATTTATGGCAATGTTGCATGGAAAGTATTATCTTGCAGTCTTCCTCAGACAAGAAAATATTAACTTTTCAGCTCTACGAGTTTAGTTGTAGGATAGAGATATTAGGGAGGATTAGTACACATTGGAGAAGAATGCCAAGCGGTGGCATAGGAAAAGAAGAGAGTTATCTTTTAGCGGTGGACTAGAAGGCTATGATAGCCAGGAGAAAGGGGGAGAGGCTCGAGCCAGTGTCCAAGATACTCATTGTTGTGTCGTATAGCAGGTATGATGACTTTAGAATTCATGGCTCATACATTTAAGTGTTTCCAATATAGTTTTAAACCTTTGTTTTGAAGGATGTTGACTATGTCAGCTTGTGGGAACTAACCGCATAAGCAATGACATGCTGAGTCGGGAGTATAAATTTATTTATATCTTGATTTTATCTTACTGCCGAAGGCGCTTGAAGCTTCACTGTAATCTTTTCTTGATGTTTCTTGAAACTGTTGTTTCTTATTCGCACCCTTCCAACTTGAGGTCGTAATACCTTTGATGGTTATGCATGCATGTGCACCTACAACCACTAGTTATCCCTGTTGAGCGATGTACCTTTGCATGATGGTTTCTTTTATTTAATTATCAGTCGATAAGCCTTGGAAGCTTGGTGTTTATTACTAAGCCCAATAGGGTGATAATATTTTGTTAAAGGTAGGTCAAGTGTATTGGCCAATGGAATAGAGACCAAAATCATTTCGGATCATAATAACAATGGCCACATTCATGATAGACACAAACACTTTAAACTCAATGGCACAACTAAGCAGGTGTCTTGTGCACTTGATTCTTTATCTTTCCAATCTGATAGTGAGTGATGTAGAGCCTCGAATGCTTGTGCATAATTGTGTATATTGCGGTTATTAAGACTCTTCGTGAAGATGAGCAAGTTATTATACATATATATAGATATATTATCACTTTCTTGAAACCATGACTTTAAGTCATATTCCTTATGTGAAGTGTCTACTTGATAGGTTCTTTGATTACAAGAACTTACCCTAGATATTTTATAAACTAGCGGTATTAAAGAAGGTAAATGCCAACGCTGCAAATGGCAATATTTTATAAATGGCATTAGGAAGTTTCTTAAGGAGGAATTTATAAAAGAGATTGACTCCATGAATCTTTATGAGCATTTCGTAGATATTATAATTTGAGCCTTCTATATTTATTATGTTCTGATTTTTAAATTTGACAATAGATAAACAAAGTAAACCTTGATCAGGTGGGACAAGTGTTGAAAACAAGAATGTACCAATGTCCATGAATTGGAATTAGAAGAATTGGAAACCTAACTTATGTTGGAATTCAATTGTTCCATGTAGACCAATGGGTCGAAAGCAGTTTATTATATTTTATAAGTCAAACCTTTTAAGGGTTGGAAGATTGAATTAGATCTGTCTTTTGATATGAAACGATAGTATTCTTTTAGATATTATATTGGTGAGGGAATACCTTGAGTACTATATTAATTCATGTTTGTGAAAAGGTGAACAAAAGGGTAAAAGCACAAACCTGTGTCACACATTAGGCCAAATAAAATAATTCGACCGACTTATTTTCGGCCGACCCGTTTTCGGCCGATAGGGTTTCGGCCGAATCCACGAGGCAGCCACATGGCGCCTACGTGGCTGAAACTTTTCGGTCGAGTCACTTTCGGCCGAAACGTTATCGGCCGAAAAGAGCGGACACGGCGCACATCTGGAGAGACCTGTTCGGTCGAGCGGGTTTCGGGCTGAAACGTTATCGGTCGGAAGTTTATCGACCGAAAAGCCAAAATAAAATCTCAAAAAAAAAACCAGGCCCACTATTGCAACGCTCGGGCGAAAGTGTTGAGGGCGAGAGGTTGTCGGCCGATCACCAGGAACAGCGACGACATTTTAACAGGTTCCATTCGTGGCATTCACTGCAGTGTTTGATTTCTCGTCTCGTTTCTCTTTATTTTGCGAAATTTGTGATATATCGTTTGTTAGGGTTTGGTTGAAATGCAAGAATGAGGTCATGGCCATGATTGTTGAGACAACTATAGAATGTTAAACCTCCTATAGCGTAAGACAAATACAATGGCCATGATGGTTGAGACTGTTATAAAATGTTGAATCATTCATGGCCATTGTATTTGTGTTGAAATTGCATTAGCTTCAATATCTTTACAGGTACTTGGCTCGACATACACAAAAAAGCTCCTATAATGTCATAAGATTTCTGCCCTTTCTTCATAGAGAATACTGGTACCAAGGAATCTGTCATAATGATTTTTTATTTTTTGTTTAGCATACGTACAAGGCTCAGATTGTTTGGTGGGTTTAGGAGGTTGTTTGGGTGTTGGGAAAAAAAACTATAAAATGAAATTTCAGAAAATAGCAAAATTTAGTCTACGAAAAGGGTCATGGCCCTTTCTACTTCACAGTGTTACTTGGAGAATGTTGTGTTCTATTAAATTAACTATGGCTGCAAACTTTCCTGATTTAGAGCTTGTTGCGTTGCCTGGAAACCCTATCACGCTGCTTGGAAACCCTATTGCATCACCTGGAAACCCTATTTATATCCTTCTGCGTTGAGTTTTTTAGCAATTTCATGGAAAAACTGCAAGTTTTAGGCAATTTTAAGCCCTGGAATTTCCGTGATTTTAAGTATGTGGTGATTTTTGCAGTGAGTGAAATATGTCTGAAACATTATTGAAGACAAAATATCGTTTAATTTATTCCAAATAATTTCACCTAACAAGTTTGATCCTTCTTGTTCTAAGCTTAGAAATAAACGTGAGATTTTTCTGAGTTGAAAGAAACACTGAGTTGAAATAAACGTGAGATTTTTCTGAGTTGAAAGAAACACTGAGTTGAAAGAAACACCATAAGAGCCATTTTCATATTACCAGATGAAGTTGAGTTGAAAGAAACACCATAAGAGCCATTTTCATATTACCAGATGAAGTTAAATTTACATATACAAACCTGGGAATCATTTACTGGCTACCATTATGTGAATTTATAAGCCACAAACCACCCAGATCATGATAATAATAATTTAATTATAAATAAAGCTAATACACAGAACATAAACACTAGCTGACCGTCAATACAGATTTTGTAGAATTGCTCAATAATTTTCTTAGATGCACAAAATTCAAGAGATTTGTTGTCAAATGCTTCTATGCTGTCTATTTCGGTCACTAATAATTAAAAAAAAAAATGTCTATTACTCTAGATTCTAATTTTGAAAAAGTTGGCAAGATCCTAAAAATGTCATGCCTTTTAATCTTCCATATATACTATCTTTGATGACCCCAATAATAATTAAATATAATTAAGTAGTACTCTACTATTTATCACAAATGAACATAAAAGAAATAACATATGCTTACATGTAGATATTTACATGAACACTATTCAAATATGAAAAATAAATAGTTATCTAGAAATGCACATTTGCAACACAAGATGCATCTAGAGAAATCCTATAATAGGAATCAAACTCTAAGAAGAGTAACCTTCTACTCAATCAACAAATGTATAATAGTATTACAATATCTCACTAGGATTTATGACACCCATGTTCACACTATTAAATCAGCCCCTTGGGCATTTCGTTTTTTTTAAACAATTCACAACTACCAACTTAACTAATCAAGGATCTTCAACCTAACTTAGAAGTGTTTATTTCCTTAGTTCTTTCACAATGGAGATGAAAATCATCACCACACTTAGATGTTTACACTTTAAAGTGCTAAGCTACTATGGCTAGGGTCATTCGTAGACCCATACCTATGGTGGCCCTATATACTTATCTTTGTCGAAGAATTATCCTAATGATATACTAGTTGTTTTACACTGGTCAATTCATATGGGGAGATATCCCTTAAACCCATGGCTAAAGATGAGCAACTGGTGAGAATTATAGAGAGTTGAATCTCTCCACTCACATGATCAACCACACTTTCAACAACTATAGCTCACAGGTGTCTTTATGGGTAATGAACCATTTCAATGGACAATCAAATCATAGGAAGTGGTAATCCTGGATACTATAGTGAATAGATATGAATTAGGGCTCCTTCCCTTCATTACCCAAAACCAAAGAAATTCTCCCTACTGCCAAGATAGACATCCACTTTTTCCTTTCAACTGCTTGTCTCCTCTACTTAAGTAATAGTTCTAATGATTGTTTCTCTCTAATGGCACTTTTCCAATTTAATAATCTTCCAATTGTGTATGTATTATATGTATTAATAATCTTCCATATATACTATCTTTGATGACCCCAATAATAATTAAATATAATTAAGTAGTACTCTACTATTTATCACAAATGAACATAAAAGAAATAACATATGCTTACATGTAGATATTTACATGAACACTATTCAAATATGAAAAATAAATAGTTATCTAGAAATGCACATTTGCAACACAAGATGCATCTAGAGAAATCCTATAATAGGAATCAAACTCTAAGAAGAGTAACCTTCTACTCAATCAACAAATGTATAATAGTATTACAATATCTCACTAGGATTTATGACACCCATGTTCACACTATTAAATCAGCCCCTTGGGCATTTCGTTTTTTTTAAACAATTCACAACAACTACCAACTTAACTAATCAAGGATCTTCAACCTAACTTAGAAGTGTTTATTTCCTTAGTTCTTTCACAATGGAGATGAAAATCATCACCACACAAGTATATGTTTACACTTTAAAGTGCTAAGCTACTATGGCTAGGGTCATTCGTAGACCCATACCTATGGTGGCCCTATATACTTATCTTTGTCGAAGAATTATCCTAATGATATGCTAGTTGTTTTACACTGGTCAATTCATATGGGGAGATATCCCTTAAACCCATGGCTAAAGATGAGCAACTGGTGAGAATTATAGAGAGTTGAATCTCTCCACTCACATGATCAGCCACACTTTCAACAACTATAGCTCACAGGTGTCTTTATGGGTAATGAACCATTTCAATGGACAATCAAATCATAGGAAGTGGTAATCCTGGATACTATAGTGAATAGATATGAATTAGGGCTCCTTCCCTTCATTACCCAAAACCAAAGAAATTCTCCCTACTGCCAAGATAGACATCCACTTTTTCCTTTCAACTGCTTGTCTCCTCTACTTAAGTAATAGTTCTAATGATTGTTTCTCTCTAATGGCACTTTTCCAATTTAATGTTATTATTCCTTTGTCGCTACACAATTTAATAATGTAGAATTTGCTATTTAATGTAGAATATTATTCCTTTGTCGCTACACAAAAATAATACAGATCTACATGCATACGCACATACACATATATGTGCATGTACATATACATACATGTACATATATGTGTATGTGCGTATGCATGTAGATGTATTATATATGTACATATGTGTACATGTGTGTATGTATACATATGTATGTACATCCATGTATATATGTGTATGTGTGTATGTGTGTATATGTGTGTACATGTGTGTATGTATGTATGTATGTATATGCATATATATATATGTAGGTATGTATGTATATGCATGTATATATGTATATGCATATACATATGTACATGCACATGTATATGTGTATGTGTGTATGTATGTACATGTATTATATATATGTACATATATGTGTATGTGCTTATGCATGTACATGTATTATATATACATATATGTGTATGTATGGATGTATGTATATGCATATATATGTGTATGTACATGTATGTATGTGCATGCATGTATATATATGTGTATGTGTGTATGTATGTATGTACTTGAGTATATACATGTGTACATACACACATACACATATATATGCATGTACATGCACACATACACATACATATATAATACATGTACATACATACACACATACACATATATCATGTGCATGTACATACATACATACATACACACATACATATACATACATACACACATACACACATATACATATATATATGCATGTACATACACACACATATATATATACATGCACGTACACATACATACATGTGTACATACAGATATATGCACATGTATCTATATGTTTATATATTTTATTCCTAAGGAATTTATTTCAAAGAATTTTAACTTTATTACTTTAATATGTTTTAAGTTAGATCAAAAAATTAAGGAAATGTTAACCTTTTTATAATAAATCTAGTGTTTGATTTAAAAAATAATTGATTACAAAGAAAGGCTAGATCATATATGACCAATTGTAATGAAGAGTATTTTTTTATTTTGATCAAAATTTTAGTATAGAGTGGTTGAAAGGATAAATATTTTTTTTACATATTTACTCTTGGTTGAATATTACATGCATGCCTATGATTTAATAGGTTCACATAGCTCGATAGATATAAAGTTTGAACTAGATCTCATTAGATACATTTAAATTCAAAAATGTTTTCTAGTTTTGAAACTTGAAAATTTTACCTTTAATTTAAATATATATATTTTTTTAGTTTTGAAAAAATTTCAATTTAAATTTGTGTAGTTCATTATGTAATTTTGTTTTAATGATATGCAGATCTCTATCTATTTATATATATCATGGCCGATGAGGGATCTCATCATTCCCCTCGTTCTGAGCGAGAAGCTCAAACTAGATCAAATATATTTCAGGATAGTATTGTTAGATTGGACAATGCTCTAAAATGTTTAGAGCAAACAATTCACAACTCCCCCAATTTGGCTAATCGAGATAGATTAGTCACTATTAGACAAGAGATTATTAAGATGATTGAGACAATTCGATCATACAATCCTTATGATGAAATCAGCATTGAACAGTTTTATTTTTCTCTTGCTAGGAGTGTTACTGGCACAGTGAAACATAGAGAAGTTGCCAAATTAGTTTCAGGTGAAAATGTGTTATCCATGTTCCCATTTTATAGAGGAAAAAATAAAATTAGAGGATATGTGGTTACGAGGTGTGAAGATCCTCTTGTTGCGCCATTCATATACCCTAGATGGTTGGCAGCACATCATAGATGGCCTCACAATGATGAGCTGCCATTGTATTTTGTCAAACAGTTATATGCAGAATTTCATTTACATATAGAGGTGGACTACACATCTTATCCTGAGCATGTTGGCCAAGGTAAAGGCCGTTTTTATGACAAACCACAGTTTAGACCTTCAAATTTGCCACCGCCTGTGGACAAGAGGGCATTAGTTGGCCCAAACCTTTTGGTTTTACCAAAACGTTTGGAATTGGCAGCAGCAGGGGAGGTAGCAACAGGGTCCACTCAGAGTCAGATTTTTGAAAACATTGCCTCTATTACGACGCAGATTGATCAGATTTCATCTGATCGAGTTGGTAGATATTTATTACGCCCACGGATCAACCTTCCTCCCACTGAGGCTACATCTGCATCGTATGATCCATTTATTAGTGCCGATCTACCTACTCTTGCAGATGTCGAGCATATGACCCACACGACTCTACGTAATACATGTAGACTCTCAATTTTGGATTTACTAGCAGCATATCAGGTTATCAGTGAGGACCATGGGATTGCTCTTGACAGGGTACCAGAATTTATTAGACAACGATATCCTCATACACATATGAGCCACAGTGTGGCAAATGCAGCTCAGGATATTCCACATCAGCCTACAGAATCCCGTGCACATCATGTTTCTGTTGATCCTTTAGCTTGCCCAGGTGGTCATCAGGATGTTACAGGTCACGTTGAGGCTACTGCGACACCCGATCCTGTCCATGGGACATATAGTCGACTTCTTTTTGCTACTGATACTGTACATGCTACAGAGCCCCCTATGATGTCTTTACATTCTCGTGATCTTAGTGACATTGGTAGAGCTTTCAAGCAGGCACAACAGGTACTTTCAATTTATAATTTAAATACATGTATATATTTTTAAAATTGTGTTCTAAAAATTTATGTAACATGCATTTTAAAAACTTCTAGAGGTTTAACTCCTGATTGAAATTGTGTACTTGAAAATTTTAAGCAGTATGGTGAATTCCCAGACTTTGGAAATTTGGAGCATGATGGCGATCCCATGCAGTCTGCAGATGAGGTACATTTAAATTTAATTTTAAAAAACTAATTACTTGATGTTTAAGTTTGAACACATTGAACTCAAGTACATTGTAAAATTTTTAGATAATTTTACATATATATGTGTACTTGAACACATGCAGGGGTTGGGACGAGGCTCAGGACATAGATCGAGAGATATTGGATCGGGACATGGATCCACACATCTTGGATCAACAGAGCGATCGGTCCATGGATCGAGGGAGAGGTCGAGGGAGAGATCGAGCCATGCATCGAGGGAGAGGTCGAGGGAGAGATCGAGCCATAGATCTGATGATTCTATTCATACCAGACATCCCTCTCTTTGAGATTTGTTTTATAGTATTACATGTCTGAGATCATTTTATTATATGTTGGGGACACTTTTTATGATTTATGTATTGAACATTTGGACGTGTTACATACTTATGTTTTATGGTACACATATATATACTTGTTATAATTTACATGTCATATTCATACAGTTATGTTTTATGGTTTGAATCTTAGAGGTTTGTTATATACGTGCATTATTATGGTTTGATGAACTCACTTACATTGTACATCTATAAGTACCTTTATTTAAATTTAAATTATGACCTAACTTGTTCAAATGCACTTCTTGTACATATATAGATAACTAAATACATTGTGAAATCAAAATGTTGTCCACTCCACTATCTAATGGAACTTGCTATTTGTAAATTTAAAAAGATGGACATGTACATGTAATTAATTTAAATAAATAGTTCAAATGAATTTGTCTTTAATAAATAGGTCAAGAAATAGAAAAAATTGAATGCATATATGCTTGAGATTAATGCTATACATGTTTTAAAGTAGAACATAAAAATGCAATCGGAAATAGATGATAGTTAGATTGAATTCTTTAAAGCTCTAAATGTTCATTTTTAAAGTCAGTAAAAGTTATTTATACATTTAAATTGTGCATATATCACGCTCTACATTAACCTAATTTCTAATTCCATATAATCTAATACACATGTTCATTTGAATGTGCATGCAAAGAATTCTTGAACTAGATGATGAGCTATACTTGTGTCAAGTTGAATGTAAATGAAATCATATATATATATATATATATATATATATATATATATATATATATATATATATATATATATATATATATATATATATATATATATATATGTTTGAAAGTGTTCACTTAAGAATGAACCATATAATTCAAATAAAGCATGCAAGCTATTAGTGGAGTTGAATGTAAATGAAATCAAATTTCTAGTTTTGAAAGTTTAAGAATTCCATGTGGAACATTTATATATATGTAATTAGAAATTGATATATATATTTAAATCTTGAAAGACATGCACATTTAATATTAAATTAAAAATTGATGACAATTCTATATAAATTAAAAATTGATCAAGTAGATCTCTTGGATAACAATTCTATATATAAATTAAAAATTGATCAATCCATATTTAATTGTACTGGAAAGATGGACCAAATTACAAGACTAATGAAGTTATGTTCATTCCTAGAGAAATATACTAAAAGTTACGTTTTATAGGCATAAAAATATTTTATATATAAATAAAGTACTAAAGATGAGAGGAATAGAGATTACATCCTTATTTTTTAAGGTTGGACTATGAAATCACAAAAAAAAGCTATAAATAGCTTGATAATTCAAATTGGGTTCTACTATAGAAACCTTATATTTAAATTGTAGATGTTACTAGTGTATTAGCATCTTGGTCTTGGAGAAGGAAATATATATAATCTCTCATATATGAGTTTTGAATTAAAAATAAATATTTAAATGAGTGTATTGTGTTGGGATATTTAAGGATTTTATAAAAATATTTACTAAATAAAATCCATTTTATCAAAGAAAGAAAAGTTCATGTATATTAGAACAAAACAAAGATTCATCTTTTAATCAATAAATGACAACACAAGGTTACTCATCTTAATAAATTTATAATTTTCTAGTGATTGATTGAAATATTTTAAAAATAAATAAATAAGCTATAATATAATGAAGCTTCAAATAGTATTTTTGGTGTTATAGATGGTGGCATGTCTCCTAGAGAGATAAACTTCTTCTAGATCCACCTCTAAAACAATTAGAACTTGTTGTTGATGATAATAGGATATGGAATTTCTACATTTGGGAATTAGATATGACTTGGAAGATGTAGGTAGCTCATGGTCTCAAGCTATACATGGTAAACAAACACCCCAAACACCATCACTATGATTCACTACAATGTTCATATATTCCAATGCACCTTAAGGTGAACAAGAAAGGCCAAACCAAGACAACCTGGATACAATCTAACATTAACAAAATGGATAAATAATTTAGTTCTATACTTAAAAGATAGGAGCTAATATTCTTAAGTAAATTTGGATTTTAAAGATGAAACCAAATTATAAGGTCAAGTGATTTTTTATTAGGAGATTGGATTTGAAATGGATGATAGTCTAGATTAAGAATAAGGTCCCTAGATGTTGAAAACTTTGGGTGATGACGAAACCTGACAATATGATGTATGGACTAGATTGAGACCAAGTAACCAAAATTTGATGTTTAAGTGATGCTTTTTTATTATTAAGGATGGAGAATGGATGTACGGTTGAGATGGATCTACATGGATAATTTTGAGGGATGCTTACCTGATGAAAATTTAATAAAATTAGGATGTGATCTAATTAGGATACATGAAAATCCAAATGATCATTTAAAATTATTGAATGTCGTGCATTAGTAATGTATAAAAAATAAAGAAAACTAGAGACAACATTTATGTCTAGATTCTTCACCACTTGAAAACACCAAATCAACTAGATAATTTTATACAAGTTTGTGGAGTTGAATGTTCAAATGAAATGAAAGATTTGAATGTGAACTTAAGAATTCCACGGAACATAAATAAATTTAAATGCAAAATTGGAACATAGACTAGGTTTTGTACATATTGTTGCACGTATATATATATGAACAATCTAGCTCATGTATATAGGTGGAGTTGAACAAATATTTAAATTCAAAGATTTGAAAGTGAAAGTTTAACAATTCCATGTGTCAAACATAAAAATTTACAATCAAGGAATCTAGAGAGATGATATAAAGGAATTTCTAGAGAGATTCTCAAGAGTGAAGGTTTAAAAGAATGAACCATGTCCAACATGTAAAAATGCAATTGGAAATTTAGATGATTTAAAGGAATTTAGGCAAAATGTAAATTAAAACATTTTTAAAGTCACTTGGTTTTGTAGATCAAGCATATATATGATCTAACATACATGTCACATTCTAAAAAAAAAACCATTCTAAATCATGTCACATGTCCAATCAATACAAATATATAAATTATCTAGATTTGGAGTCATAAATGTGTACACATGTATCCAAAAAACAACTTAAAGCTCCTGGTACATAAAATCTGGATCCTCTCTATCTTTAATTATCTCTAAAATCTTCTCATGATCTTCAATAGGCAACCTCCACTTTTGTTTGGCACGTCCTCTTTTAGGTAAAGTTTCTAAATTTATTTTTGTTGCCAAAACTAAGTGACTGTAATGTAGAACCTTTTGTCCTGGCCTATAATCAACAAATATAATACCATTTTTATCTATCTTTATTTGCTGATAATATGTGCCTTCAATAACGACTGATCCAATGGGATACTCTTGTCCATCACCATCTGTCATCGATTCGAACAATTTGCTTTTTGGTTGTGTACATCTTAGTAGATAGTAATCTACACCTTCCGCATTTTCAGGATCTGCAACTATAGCGAAAATATCTCCTGTACACACACCACATATTTACATATTTAAGTAAATTATACATTTAAAAGTTGTAAAAAATTATATTTTATATTTGAAACTTACTTAAACATAGAATATATATATATATATATATATAATTTAAATCTTGATTTTAACTAAATTAATCAATTTGGACATACCTATAACAACTAAATCAGATACACGTTCGTAATCAGCTGAATATAGTGGATCATAGACATCAACATTGTCATCTTCAACAAAAGGAGGCATTGATATTAATTGTTTCATTTCCCATTGTGAAACATACCCATCTCTAATATTCTCACATTGATCAATATTTGCATTGTCCTCAATGCAATCAATACAAAAACATGATTTTTCTCTCACATTCATTGCATAAGGCCTACTACTCCCCGTTGTCATGATTTGATGTAGATTTCTAATACCATGAATTGCTTGACAATTATAAGGATTTGATCGATCAATATCTATTTAAATTCAAACTTGAAAATTCAATTTGAAATCATGTATATACTTGAACTTTGAAATTCAAATTTTTAAAACAAATTTTGACTAGACATACATACCTGTAACTTCCCAAAAATACCGTGTGTTGTATGTTGAGTCGCGAGCAGAAAAATGACTTTTGCACCATTCAACAATTTCGTTTGCATTCCGTATGGCATTACCTACAAGTTACAGACAAGTTGGCACAATTTGTCACCTATTACTTTCAAAGAACTTAAAAGAAAATTTAATTTAGTTAAATTAAATATATATATACATATCTAATCTTTTAAAAAGTATGAAGCTAAATTGGACATACCAGCAAGTTCATGTTGACGAAGTGCACGCTTCACACATGCTCCTGCTCCATCGTGCTCTCCTTTTCCATGTCCACTCTCATAAAAATTCCACAAAAATTTGGTGTTGCATCTAGCATGTTGACTACATAACCAAACAAAGGCTTTTGCAGACTTAAATTGTCTGTGAAGTTACAAATAATTAAACACTTGAAAACCTTGAATTATCTTCAAAAAACAATTTAAGTCTCAAAGTTTTAAAAGTAAATATAAATTAATTAAAAATAATTTAAAAACCAATGGACTTACCAGCACATCCATCAGACCATATCCATTGTTGTTCTTGATTTATGCCACGTCGTCTTAGGTCTTCAAAAAACATTTTGAAACAATGAGCTACATAACTTCTATCATGATTCGTATCATCACTGATATAAAAGTGAACCTCTTTGATGATAATTCTATCATCTTTGCTACTTTGTATTCCATCGACCGCTAACTCTGCATGCCTGTAGCAAACTTGCACGAAGATTGCAACTTGCTCTGAATGATAATATTGACTTTGAATCTCAGTTTGAGGACTAAATGTATAGTTCTCAGAGAAATCTACAATAGAGAGAATACAACCTGGTGGAAAACAATTCTTTGAATAACGAAATTGCTTAGATTGCCATCTTGCACCATGACAATGTTGGATATGTGGATATATGATATTGCGAAATTTACTCATGAATTCATTGTAAGGCAATCCACTCTCTTTGAGAACAATTTTTTTGGCCTCAACTCCTGACTTCGTTAAGTATGTCTCATATTCAAATCTCTTCCAAGTAACTTGCATTTCATTATTGTCAACATGTAAAAGATTCTTCAAATCTCCACAATCATTACATACATTTTTTATACACTAAACATTGAATTCATCCGAATTTTCTGATTTTTCACATAGAAGAGACTTCACAAATTGTGTTGTGCTTCCAGGGATGGCTAAATTTCGATCAATTGTTGCCATAACTTTTCTATATGATTGTAGGTGTAGATCAAATTCAACATGATTTCGACAACAACAAGTTTCACATACTTTATTTATACGTACAAATGATGGTCGTAGTGTTTCAAACATCCTTTGACAAATCTTCACATTTAAAAATTCTTGTTTAAATGCTTCAAAAAGTTCACTTTGTGTTGTATCTATAAAATGTTTTGGATGAGAAATTTTTGTACCATCATCACCTATTATTTGTATAGTATCCCTTCTATTGGAAGAAACACGAGAGTGGGTGGTCCAATATTCAACAACTTGTTTCTTTACATCTTCTAAAATTCTATCTTTTTGAGGAACCCTACAAATATTTACCCAATTTTTCTCAAATTTTCCATCTATTTCATCTCTCTTTTCAATATATCTTTGAACAGTTCTCCTAGAAACATTTAGTAATTCAGAAATTGCTTGAACTTGTCTTCTATATGATAATTTCTTACTAGAAATTACAGTCATCAACGCTCTACGTGCAGCACTTAAATCACTAGACCGACTCTTCTTTTCAATACATTTTAATGCTTCTTGCAGGTTTTCAACAATTGTTTGTTTTAAATCTGATGACTTTTTCCTATTATCAACCCCTAACAACTCCAAAATAGGGGTCATTTCTTTTCATCTAAATAACTTTGCAATTAACTGTGCTCTTCCAATTAAAGATTTCTCTTCAAAAAATTCATCCCATATTTTTTTAGAGTGTAATTTTAATGTGCTTTCAGATAACATATCTTCAGATGAAATATTATTGAAAAGAGAATCTTCATCCATCTCCATCAAATTTTCCATACCATAGTCCAAAACATTTATATTAGTACTAGGTTCAGTTTGTTCTTATACCTGTACGTCACCTTGATCATCAATATTTTCCATGGGTTGTTGTTCAGTAGATGTTCCTTCATCCGCTTTTCTCTTTCTTTGTCTTACTCGTGTTCATTCATACTTCCTCGATCTAGTCCTTTGATTTGCCATCACAAATTACACTCAAATTTGAATGATTGCCTACATAGAAATTTGTACACACATAAGCTTTCCATGAAACATGTACATGTAATATAGCATAAATATTTTAAAAAACTTGTAACTAGATGCAAAACATAAACATAAAATATTTAAACAAAAGTTTTTAATAAACATAAACATGCAAAACATAAAATATTTTTAATTGAATAATGAATATATTTCTACACATATTTTTTGATGTTAATATTTTAATAAAAAAAAGTGAAAACAAACTTCAAATGCATTTTCAATAAAAAAACATAATCAATTAAATAAATTAAAGATCAATACACCTTAAAAATATTTCTCCTCTTCTCCAAATGCTTTTTTTTTCGTCGAAATACGTCTTGTAAATTTCAGAAATGATAAACCTTCCAAAATGTTGAAATAAATCTTCTTTAATCGAAATATTTGTTATTTTCTAATTTTTTTAATTTGATAAATTTGGAAAAAAAAAAACTTTTTTTTATATCATTCATTTTCGGCCGAGTCGTTATCGGCCGATACATTTCCGAGCGATTCACTTTCGGCCGATTCGTTACCGGCCGATAGTGTTTCGGCCGAAACCTGATCGGCCGAAACCTGGTCGGCCGAAAACCTACCGGCCGAAAGTATCTAGTTGGCATCCTACATGGCAGCTTACTCATCATTTTTCAAAATTTTCTGAAACATTCATTTTTGGCAGAGTATTTCTCTAGTCAGATTGATTTTTTTGCAAAAAATAAAAATACCCTTTTGTAGAGCTTGAAGTGTAGAATCCAAATATAGAATTTCTATAATATTTTGATTAGTTTTGATATCTTTTATTTTTAAAATAATGCAAGTAGGTTTTAAAAATTAGAAAAGAGGCTGATTTGATATTAAAAAAATGATAGGAAAATTTATTAGAATGTTTTAAATATTATATGAGGCACAAGAGGAGAGAGTCTACTTCAAAAGGGTATATTTTGTTTTTTGAAAATGATTGAAAAAATTGAAATTAGTTGACGGCCCGTCAAAACTGTCAAATTCTGACATGTTTGACTTTAAAACATTATTACGAGAAAAATATACATCAAAATGTGATTTTTTTTTCCATGCACAGGATATTGAAATTACCTATTTGGAAAAAATAGGGAGAAATGAAGTTTTTTTCATTTTATTTCTTGACGGCCCGTGAAGTCACTCTTTTATGAAATTTTCAGCATTCCAAAATTTGTCCTTAAATTGATAAAAACATAATAAAAACAATTTTTTTTTAAATTTTAAAAATTACAGGAATAAACTACACCAAAAGTTCTACATTTTATTAGTTTACACCATTTTGAAATTCAAAACATAAAGACCACTTTTAAGTGGTCGAAGTTCAGAATTTTTTTTGTTGTTGGCCGATTCCTTTATAAAGTGTGACACAGGTTTGTGCTTTTACCCAAAAGTAATGCCAAGTGGTCTAGAAAAGACTAGAAGCATTTTGTTCTTATGATTTGCTACATTCATGTTAATACCCTTGGAAAGACAAGGATGTTTGATATTTCCATGTATTGGGTTAGAGAAGCTAAACCCTGGAATTGAAACAAGAAGGATATAGGAAATCTATAATGCTTATGTCGGATATGACATTGTACATATATATATTGTATGACAGAGAAAGGTCGAGAAAACTATAGATCAAGATAGGAAGTCTTTATAACACCTTAAGAGATTCTTCGATAATGTTGAAACTTGATTAAATGCATTGAGATGTTGGGTATTGAATCTTGAGAAGTAAATGATAGGACGTCATAAACCCTAGATATTGCAAGAATGCAATAAGGGACATTTGAAAAGGTTTGAAATATCTAAATCTTTATATTACATGTTTATAATGAATTATGTATTAATTCTAAGTAGGATTGACTAGAATGGTTTTCTTTATAGACTAGTTGTGTCTAGAGTACCAATAGAGTAATTAAAACTTCAGATTGTGATAGTTCTAAGACGAGTCAGAGGTGTGTGTCTGGATGGCATGACCAATCAGAATGATCATACTTAGATAGAAGGGATCTAGAGTTGTATGGTTGATTGAGTTTTGTAGTACACATCACTAGGACTCAGATGGTGAAACTTGGCTGTTCCTTATATCTATACTCTTCGAGAAGGGCGGGTTACTTCCAGTTTGGAAGTGCGCAGGGGACCACTTGAGTCCGTGGTTGGAGGAAAATCACTTGGATGATGCTCTCCCTCTATAGCAGTAGACTCTCTGAGACTTATGAAGATAGAGATGGACATTCCAGATGCAATGAACTCCATGTTCTGGCTTATGATAGAAAAAAAACCTATGAGGTAAAACTATTCTTTATGCCAAATTTATTTTATGTGATATAAATGAATATTGTAAGGAATTAGCTTGATTCTAGTTATGATTACATGTGAATTCAAGTTTGAATTTATCTGGAAAAGATGTACTTTATTCTTGTGCTTATACAAATGTAAAAATAAAATAAAAAATTCCCTCTCATGTTTACTAAGTTTATTTACCTTTTAGTAAATTCTTGAGTTTACTTGTGTATTAAGAGGATGGTTGTTACATAAACTAATAAAATATTTAATTTTTAGTATATTTTATGTTTGTTATTTTTTGAAAAAATTAAAAAAAATATTTGAATATATTTTTTTATAAATTAACACTATAATTTAGTTGTTGATAAAATGCTAAAAAATGAAGTTACATGAGACGCCAATCTTTATATAGTAAATTATATTTTTTTTATGTATTTATAACTCGAAACTTTAGGGCATGGATATATTTATTTCTAATTTTGATAAATATATATTTTTAAATAAATATTAAAATATGTGTGTATTAAAACTTAGTTGTTTCCAGTCGACTTCAACTTTCATATTAATTATTTTGCTAAAATAGAAAAAAAATATACCTTCTTGATATAGATTCTTTCGTCTAGGGCATCATATTTTTTTCAAATTTTTCTAATAAGTTTTACTTATTTTCTTTGACATGTGCTGATAACTTACATTTAGTAAAAATAAAAAGGAAAATATAAATAATAATTAAACTATTAAAATATATCTATTTTTCAAAACTAAACTTATGGATCTACAAAAGGGTATTTTTTATATTTTAAAAAATATATTTTTTACACAAGTAGAAGTTGTTGAAACATCAAGTTTTTCAAATGATTTTATTTTTTTGGTAAACTAGACTCAAAGTAGTGCTAAATATGTATTTATCCAACAATTTTAGTTGGAAAATTTGTGGGAATATATAACTTAGCTAGAATGAATCTTACAAGATCATATGTTTGACCAAAATTAATTTATAGTTAAAAATATTTAAATTCATTTGTGTTGATAAGTTGGTCGAAAGTGTGACATAGCTTTGTGCTGATACTTTTTCCTATTTTTGGGTTGGAGGATTGTGGTCTACTTGCTCTGAGATTTTAGACTGGAGGGGTTTGGATCACTAGCCTATTAAGTTATCTACTACTTCAACATGTGTCGCTCAGTCCCCCTCTTTCAAGTTCTAGCTTATGTGGTTAAGAGATTCTTCCCTACATGAGTATGTGGCTAAATGGTGGCGGAGGGGAAGACCTACTTATGGGAAGTTGCCATGTATTCTTTTTCCAAATGGCTGCAATATGTGAAATGTCAACTCAAAAAGTGGAACAAGAAGTGTTTTGGAAATATTTTTCATGCTAAGGTTGATGCTCAAGCTGACTTGGATGTCATCACTCAGGAGATAAGGGAGTTTGGTCTTTCTGAGGATTTACTCAGGGAGGAGGCAAGGGATATGAAATATTTGGAAGAGTGTGAGCTGTGTGAGGAAATTTATTGGAAACAAAAGGCTCGTGTTGAGTGGTTACAGGAGGGAGACAAAAACACTGCTTTCTTCTTTAACTCGGTGAAAGTCAAGACATGGTAATTCTATGCATGTTCTTGTGAATGATAGGGGTGAGCATTTATATTCTTTGCAGGATATGTCTACAGAAGCTTCATAGTTCTTTGATTCTTTATTTAGAGAGGATTCTCAGGATGGTTTGGCGAAAGAGAACCATGTTTTATCTTATATCCCCTCTTTGGTTATTGGGGAGATGAATGAGCATCTTTTGGGCTATATCTCGATGGAGGAGTTAGAGGCTACTATTTTCCATATGAAGAAAGGGAAATCCTCGGGCCCTAATGGCTTTCCAGTTGAATTTTATCAAGAATTTTGGGATATCATTAAGCTAGACCTTTTGGAGGTGGTTCATGAGTCTCAAAGGAATAAGCAAATGTTATGACCTTGAACTCTACATTCCTTTCTCTCATTCCCAAATGTGAGGGGGCGGATCTTCTGAGTCAATTTTGACCTATTTCTCTTTGTAATGTAGTTTATAAAATCATCTCCAAGTTGATTGTTGAAAGGATGAAGCGATGGCTTAGAGGACTTGTCTCTGAGGAAAAGAGTGGTTTTGTGGAGGATCGACAAATTCTAGATGGGGTAGTCATTGCTACTAAAACCATTCATTCTATGGAATCCTCGAAAGAAAAGGCTATGTTCATCAAGCTGGATATGGCAACGGCCTATGATAGAGTTAAGTGGTCCTTGCGAAAAAATCTTATTGCTTTTGGTTTTGCTAAGGAGTGGGTCCAGTGGGTTATGTGTTGTGTTACTTCCACTTCTTTCTCGGTGTTGATAAATGGTGAGCCTTATTCTCTTTTTAGTGCTTCTAGAGGCCTTCGTCAGGGGGATCCTCTCGCTCCTTATTTATTTATTCTTCATGTTGAAGGCCTGGAGAGACTGGTGAAGCGCAATATGGAGTTGGGTTTTATCCAGGGATTGGCACCTACAATTTGTGGATGATATTTCCTTGATGGGTATGACTAAGATCAAAGAAGCTACGAATTTGCGCAAGGTTTTGGATATCTATCTTGTTACTTTTAGTCAAAGGATTAATGAAGATAAATCTTACATTTTATTCTTCAATACCCTGCAACTTATTCAACAAAGGATTGCTCGTATCTTGAGGTTTTAGATTGGTCTCTCCCTTTAACTTATCTTGGCATTCCTATCTCTTTTGGTAGTCTTCCCAAGGAGTCATGGCAGAATATTCTAGACAAGTTTCGTGTGAAGGTTAATCATTGGACTTATAGATGGTTGTCCTTTGTTGGTCATGTTCAGTTGCTTAATTTTGTGGTAGATGCTCTTCCTACTTATAGGTGTATGCTACAGGTGGCTTTGGTTGGGTTTGTGAAGGATTTGGATTCTTTGGCTAGAAAATTCTTATGGGTGGGTAGTTTGTCCTCCTCTAAGTGAAGCTTGGTGAAGTGGGATGTTGTGTGTAGCTCGAAGCAGTTTGGGGGTATTAGATTGCGCCAGTCGACTTGGTTTGGGTTGGTGTGTGGATCAGGATCATATTTGGGCCAAGATTTTATCTCACAAGTACCTTATAAGGGTTTTAAAGGAGGAGCTTCCCAGGTATCCTGTGGTGGGGAAAGGTTTTGTGATTTGGGGAACACTTAAGAAAGGGGCTACGCTATTAAGGAGGGCTTGTTCTGGAGATGTAATATAAGGAGGGTTGATGCTCTCTTTTCATTTAATTCTTGGGATGGATTTTCCCCCATTTTGTGTCAGTATCCTAATCTATTGAACCTTTGCCAGTGCTTCTTGGAGGCTGGTTAGTCAAGGGTGATTGATTTTAAGACTTCTTATCCATGTGGGTAAATGGAGGTGGCTAGGTGGAAGGATCCTTGTGATTAGCTTGTTGTTAGGTTGGAGGAGGAGTGTGTTGGGCTTCAAAATATTTTGGCTAGTAGACAATGTAGTTCCATTAGGGAAAAAGATATTTTGGCTTGGAGCCTGAATCCTAATGGTGCTTTCATTGTGGCTAGTGGGTATCAAGAGTTGTTGCCTCGTAAGTTTGGTCGGGTGGAGGTCCCTTGCTGGAAACATGTGTGGAATAATTTTTCTTGGCCAAAGTGTAATTTTTTTGTGTGGAATCTAGCTTGGAATAGATGTTTGACTTGGGATAATCTTCAGAAGCGGGAATTCCAAGGTCCCTCTATTTGTGTTTTGTGTGGCTACAGTGAGGAGGATTCTCCCCATTTGTTTTTCCATTGTTCGTATTCTATGTTGCTTTGACATTTATGGTGGGGTGTTTGGAAACATCCTTGTGTTCATGCTTCTTCCCTTGTTGAGTTATGGAGTAGTCTGGGAAGACCCCCTACCCAGGCCTCTTTCCTTCAAATTGTATGGTGCATTGGTCCTACGTTCATTCTTTGGAAAATCTGGTTGGAAAGGAATCATAGGATTTTTCGTGGGGATAGGCTGATGGTTCAACAGGTTTGACACAAAATTGTTGGTATGATCCAAGAGACGGTGGAAGCCAAGTGTGAAGTGGCTTATTCATTGGAGAGGAGTAATGATGATATTGTGAGTAGATTGGGCTTGCAGGGGTTGACTTTGGTCTCTTCTTGTGTCGGATGAGGTGGATGGGCTAAAAAGAATATTCAAAGGGTTGGAAGATGGTTGCCTCCTCCAATGGATTTTTTGAAGATCAATATAGATGGTTCTTCTATGGGTAATCTTGGGTCTGTTGGGATTGGTGGAGTTGGAAGAGACTGTTTTGGCTCCGTTATTTTCTTTTTCTCCATTCATAAAGGGCAACATTCTAACAACTTTATCGAGGGGTTGGAAATTCTTTGGGCTATTGAGCATGCTTGTGCCTTGGGTTGGCATAGGATTATCTGTGAATCTAACTCGTTGATTATTGTTAATATGTTTCAAGACCAAAAGGTGGTTGAGGTTAATTGGTAGATTGTGTTGGTGGTTCGAAAGATTTTGCATATGTGCTCTATGTTGGAAGTGGTGTCTTTTGCCCACATCCCGCATGAATGAAATAGGGTTGTTGACTGTTTGGCTAAGTGGGCTTCGGATCATGAGGATGATTGGAAGGTTGAGGGGTGGGGACATTTATCCCCTAATTAGTGTCATAAATTAGAGAGGGTCATTGCTGATGATATGGGGGGATAAGGTGTTGGTGGCTGTATGGATGGTGGATTTTGGTGCTTTCTTTCTCAGGAGCCTACAGGTTCCCTGATCCTTATGTACTATTAATTTCTTGATTTCAATAAAGTTTTTACCCATTTTTATTAAAAAAATATGAAAGGTTTGATAATGTATCGAGTTTAGCAAAAAATAAAGATAAAAGTATGTGACTTAATCAAGAAAATAGGACATTATAATGACTCATCAGTGCTACCCTCTCTCTCTCCTTGGGCACATACTATCTATCCTTAAATACCTATCTCCCCCTTACATACCTACCCTCTCTCTCCCTCTCTTCCTCTCCTCTTCTCTCCTTAGTTTTTTCTAAAGCACATTTTTTATAGATATCTCTACATAAAAATAAAAAAAGGTTAAATTTTTAGCTCATATTTTTCATATATATTGCCCAAATGATCTTAAAAAATACATATTTCTCTTTGACTTAAATTGGGTTCAGTAAATGTATGTGTACATGTGTATGCAGGTAAGTTAAAACTTGAGAAATTCACGATGAGGAATAAAAGGACTAGATCAAGGTTGTATAACCGAAAAATAGAGACAAAAAATGAATCAAGAAACATTTATTCAAGAACAACCCAATGAAATTATTGATGACCAAATTAATGTAGAGGTACAATAACACATTGACAATAGTGATAGAATTTTATTTGTATGGTATGGATAATCTAATGGAGATGGATGAAGATTCTCTTTTTAAAGAGATTTCACCTGAAGATATGTTATTTGAAAGCACAATAAAATTACACTAAAATAATATAGGATAATTTTTTTGAAGACAAATCTCTAATTGGAAGAGCACAATTATGTGCAAATTTATTTAGGTGAAAAGAAATGACCCCTGTTTTGGAGTTGTTAGGAGTTGACAATAAGAAAAATCCATCATTTTTTAAAACAAATAATTGTTGAAAACCTGCAAAACACATTGAATTGTATTGAAATCCTTGAAAGTCGAGCTACTAATTTAAGTGTTGCATGTAGAGCATTGATGGATTTAATTTCTAGTAAGAAATTATAACATAGAAGAAAAGTTCAAGCAATTTCCCAATTACTAAATGTATCCAGGAGAACTCTTCAAAGATATATTATGAAGAGAAATAGATTAGATGAAAATATTGAAAATAATTGGGTAAATATTTGTAAGGTTTCTCAAAAGGATAGAATTTTAGAAGATGTAAAGAAAAGGTAATTGAATACTGGACCAACCACTCTTGTGTTTCTTCCAATAGAAGGGACACTATACAAATAATAGGTGAAGATGGTACAAAAATTTCCCATCCAAAAAATTTTATATATACAACACAAAGTAAATTTTTTTTTTGTATTATTAATAATGTATCAAAAAATGATTACATCATTCTTCCAAGGCAACATTCATCACATAACAACCAGTTTATAACTGTCTTCCAAAGTTTATGTCAGAGTGTTTTAAAGCTACTATCACCAAGTATATACAAAATTGGTGAGGTACCATTGTTATACAAAATATACAACCTTTATACGTTCAAAAGGATGTTAGTCTATACAAAATTTTGCATATAGTTGTCATAGATTATAGATAGTTTGAAATAAACAAGCTATAGGTTAACCATTACTGCCTTCAGAGGCTTGTATATTGGGTCAGACATCCCCTGTAGCCGAAATGGCATCCTTGTTCTCTGGGACTCTTGTAGGGTGTGGATCCTCGGGTCTTTCTGAAATCAAAGTCATGTTGTTAAATTCTCTCTAGAATTCATACAAGGCCCTTAAGAAAGGTTCAACCTCCTTATTGTCATGGTGATGTGCATGCCCATGCCTCACCTCCTCTCTATTGATTATCATTGAGGCCTACCTGATTAGCCTCCAGAATTTGGTCATTGAAATCTCCAAATGGACAATAACCTACAAAAAAATGTTAAGACATGTGAGTCTTTTGGAAGACTCGGTAAGTGACCTCCTACTACCCTTAAACTTATCCAAATTCCTTGCTTTCCAAATATGCCAAGATTTTAGTAGACAAACAATACCAAAAAAATGATAATCTTTATTCATCTTCATATCGTTGATAATCACTTTATTCCATAAAATTCTATCATCTTTATCCCAAATATAAAGTTCACTACAAAATATTCTCCAAATTTCTTTTGCATAAAAGCAATCAACGAAAATATGCTTGATAGTTTTAGGAGTTTTACAGATGTTACTATAATGCAACGTTATTTACTAAACCTAAAAGATGCAAAAACAAATAAATGCAAAGGAGAAATAACACAACACCACCTCAATATTAGCGTAAGTTGACTTGAACAAAATAAAGATTAAAGCAAGATATATACCTTGTCCAAGTGATCCTTTTGGTTGGTCCTTTGATTGTTTATGAGTTGTGTGCTCCTTGATGGAAAATAGACTAAAATGCTATGCAAAGTGATATAAATTTGATGTAGAATGCAATGAAAGATGTGGGTGTTTTGATAGATGAATGCAAATGGAGGCAATGCAAGCTTCAAAATGCAACCATGGAGGTTGAATGCAAAATGCTTCAAGTTGAATGCTTGAGAGTAGAATGCTTGAATGTGATATGAGTTTTATGAATGAAAATGAGAGAAAATCTTCCATTTTAAGGGAAGAGTCTCTAGAGGATTTAATGGCTAGGATTTAGCCAACATGGACAAGATGGAGGGTTGTGGTGAGTTGAGGACTCACAAGCCCTCACATCTTGCCATGTGGAAGAGGAGGTGTCACAAGGACATGTGATGTGGAAAGAGGACATGTGAGGTGGAGGTACTTGCAAGTACCTTGGGATTAGGGGATAGTTCATCATAAAGGAAGTTATTGTCCCCATATGAGGATGATGGTGACACGTGAGAAATTTTAGAAAGTCCTCTCTTATCATCATGGGGATGAGAGAAGTTGGGGGAATAAAAGTGAATTTTAAATTCACGTGATTGGGGAGTACCTTGGGGATAAGATAAGGTCCTCATAAAGGAGGTCCTTGTCCCATGTGACTGATGTGACAAGTGAGAGAATTTAGAATTTCCCAACAACCTACATGGGGACGAAAAATGCATTGAATGAATAAATGTGAATTTTTAATTCACATGGGGAAGAGGTCAAGGTTTAATAAAGAAAGCACTTATGAAAGGTTGAATTGGAGGACATACCAAAAATGGCATGTGATTAGATTAAGGTTGTGCAAATAGGTGATTAAAAAGATTAATGAAGAATTAGAGGCAAGTGGAAAAATATGGAGGATGTGACATTAATCCTGATTAAAGGTGTGCACATCTTAATCATGGATTAATTAAACTAATCCATATTAGAAGTGGATTATGGAGGATGTGACATGTGAGGAATTAAATAAATTTCTTATTTATTTAATTTTTGGAGGAAAATGGGGATAAAGGGTAAGGTATTTAATTATTTAACTAGATACCTTAGGGATTTAGAGGACTTTAGGGGTATTAATTAAATAATAGTAATATTACTTAATTAATGCAAATAAGAGAATTATTAGATAAAAAATGATAAATTTGATCAAATGTAAGTGGTCATATTTAGATGTCTACATTTTTCCCCTCTTTGAGATGGTGTTACGAAGTAGCATCATTTCAAAGAAGATTAAAAGATAGCACCAAGAAGAGGATGGTTAGATTGAAAAATATGTCCAAGTCATTAATGGAGTGACTAGGAAGAAGGATGATAGGAGTGAAGATGAAGATTAGGGATTGAGGATTCCCCCTCAAGAGGACATGCGAGTTCAAGAGAACATGAGTGTGCTCTCAAAATGGATGAGATGATGCAAGGCGAGATGGGGAAGATGAGGCAAACTGATGGAGAATAAAGCAAGATAAGCAACAAGAGATTGGGAGGAGAAGATGAGAAGAAAGAAAGCACAAATGGTTTCCAGGACAAATGTGATGTTGCCCTAGACAAGCTACAAGCCAAAATCGGTTGATGATGGATGGAGTGTTGTCGATGAGGGAACAATATAGCCCAAAACAACACCAAAGGATAGGGAAGGATACATCCCGATGATGATGACAAAAGTGTTGTTGATGAGAGAAGGATACATCTCAAAACAACACCAAAGTATAGGGAAAGATACATCTCGATGATGATGATTGGATCAAGGCTTGTAGCAAGGATAGGAACAAGACCGGGGATGTGATTAGATGATTTGTGTTAGATATTATTGGATGAGGATTGGATTGAGATGTGTGATGGATGAAAATAATGAAAATGATGGAGGAAAATATCATGAAATGCAATGAAATTGATCATGAAATGCCATCCTAATGCAATGTGCCATTTTTGAAGCACTGATTTTTGCTATAGCATAAGACACCAGGTGCCAGGGTATGTAAAACCAAGGCAGATCAATGTCTAATGCATAAAACAAACACAACAGACAAGAAGGCTATCCCAACACCCAAAGTCACGAAGACCTTGGTCAGGCCAGGCATTGGGATAACCACAAACACAAAAGGATGCCCTAGCGTAACACAAGACCGCAAGGATCTTGGTGGGTACTACGTAGGACAACCAAGCAGACAACAACAAAGCAAAAAGATCAAGATATGCTCCTATGTTAACCGATCAAAACACACCATAATATGATAGATCATGGCGATCTTGACAAGTTATAATAAGGAGCTCAAATAATAAACAAAAGCCAAAAACACCAAAAGATCACAATCAATTTTAAACATCCTTTTCCACAGGATCGAGAGGATGGATGGGATTGATGAGGTATATTAGGAAGGATACATCTTGTTGAGACCAAAGATGGATACTAAACTAAAAGATCGATATGACGTAGGATATTCAAAACTGATTGGATCTGATGATACTGGTGGATCTCGTTTGTTAAGAACCAACTAGATAGGGGTTTAATGCATAAAACAAATACAACAGACAAGAAGGCTATCCCAACACCCCAAAGTTACAAAGACCGTGGTTGGGCCAGGCATTGGGATAACCAAAAACACAAAAGGATGCCCCAACGTAACACAAGACCGCAAGGATCTTGGTGGGTACTACGTGGGACAACCAAGCAGACATCAACAAAGCAAAAATATCAAGATATGCCCCTATGTTAACCAATAAAAACACACCATAATATGATAGATCATGGCGATCTTGACAAGTTATAATAAGGAGCTCAAATGATAAAAACAAAATACAAAAGCACCAAAAGATCGCAATCAATTTCAAACGTCCTTTGCCATAGGATCGAGAGGATGGATGTGATTGATGAGGATTGTTAGGAAGGATACATCTTGTTGAGACCAAAGATGGATTCTAAACTAAAAGATTGATATGACGCAGGATATTCAAAACTGATTGGATCTGATGATACTGGTGGATCTCGTTTGTTAAGAACCAACTAGATACGGGTCTAATGCATAAAACAAACACAGTAGACAAGAAGGCTATCCCAACACCCCAAAGTTGTGAAGATTGTGGTTGGGCCAAGCATTGGGATAACCACAAACACAAAAGGATGCCTCAGCATAACACAAGACTGCAAGGATCTTGGTGGGTACTACGTGGGACAACCAAGCAGATAACAACAAAGCAAAAAGATCACGATATGCCCCTATGTTAACTGATCAAAACACACCATAATATGATGGATCATGGCGATCTTGACAAGTTATAATAAGGAGCTCAAATGATAAACAAAAGTCAAAAGCACCAAAATATCGCAATCAATTTCAAATGTCCTTTGCCATAGGATCGAGAGGATGGATGGGATTGATGAGGTCTATTAGGAAGGATACATCCTGTTGAGACCAAAGATGGATACTAAACTAAAAGATTGATATGACGTAGGCTATTCAAAACCAGTTGGATCTAATGATACTGGTGGATCTCGTTTGTTAAGAACCAGCTAGATAGGGGCATGCTTGACGACATGACACAAGAGAGACAAGACACGAGACACAAAATTGACATACCCTAAAGACCTAGGGGCTTGGGGGTTGATCAAAGATCAGCCTTGCCTACATGAAAGCATAGAGCCCTCGTAGTTCGATAAAAGACTAACGAATGACCATGGATGAAAGCAGAAAGAAGACAATGGAATCCTCGATGGATGACCAAGACAGGATGGATAAAATCCCTAGGGTGGATCAAAAGATTGACCTTGCCTATGTGAAAGCGCAAGGGCAATGTAGTTCGACAAAAGACCGACGATCGACCATGGATAAAGGGTGATGAGATGACCATGATAAGAGGATAAAATGACGGGACCGATACGATGAGATAAGATAGACTTGTTGGATAGGATAGTGGTGATCACGTGTAGCTCAGGAATGGGATAGTTATCCAAATCATCAAAAATGAATTGGGAGGATGATACGATGGGGAGATGAGTGATGAGAAGTGATAGGAGATTGGAAAGATGTGCGAAAGAAGTGAGAGTGATGACGATGAGAAAGAGGGCATTAGATTATGTGAAGGGTGAGCCTATAGCTAGATACCAATGACAAGGTATTATGAGATGGGATGAGGATAGAGATGAATTGATAGGGAGATAAGGATGGGGGATGGAAGGGATTGTTTGGAAAAGGATGGGGAGATGAAAAGCATGTTGTGATGGATGGTGTGGATGGGTAGGAAGATAAGGATGGGGATATTGAAGGGATGGTGTAATGGATGGATAAAGGGATAAGGATTTGGAAGATGGAGGGGATGACATGATGGATGGGAAGACTAGGATGGTGAGATGGAAGAGGGGTAAGGATGGGGAGATGGAAGGGATTGTTTGGATGGATAGGAAGATAAGGATGGTGAGATGAAAGGGATTGCCACAATGGATGGATAGAAGGATAAGGATTTGGATGAGGAAAAGGTTACTGGATGGAGAGATGGAAAGGTAAGGATTTAGAAGATGGAAGGGATTATTATGATGGATGGATAGAGGGATAAAGATGGGGAGATGGAAGGGGTTGTTTGGATGATTAGAAAGATAATGATGGGGAGATGGAAGGGATTGTTTGGATGGATAGGAAGATAAGTAGAGGGAGATGGAGGGGATGATATGATAGATGAAGGATGTCTCCAAGGACTATGTCACAAAGGTTGTAGATGCCCCCACTCTAGATATCTCATGTGTGATGAGGCAGGAGGGATGGAAGACGAGTGGATGGGAAGATAAAGGGGATAAATGGAGGAGGATATGATGGGTGAATGAGGGAGGGAAATGGATGTACATGGGATGCCTGGATAAAGAAGGGAGGCTAATGGTAGCATGACAGGTTGAAAAAGAAGGTAGATGGATGCGGATAAGGAATAGGATAGTGTATGGATGAGGGGAATGAATTCCAAGAGGTTTCCAAAGCATGTATATATGTTTGCCCCTATCTATATCAAGATCACCAAGAAGATGGAGGGGTTGGGATAAATGGGATATGACAATTAGGATGCGTAAGACAAGTGGGATGGAGGAGATGGATGAAGGGGACGCAGTTGCCCCCAAGTGTGGAAGTAAGCTGGATGGGGGAGTTACACATGATGCCTATTTGCCAGGTTTTCATCATGGTACTTATGCAAGGCGCTTGTTTTCCAAATTTTCACCATTGGACGAATTATTTCTCTTTACTTTTTTGGATTTTTACTTTTTTGACTTTTTTGGATTTTTTGGTTTTTTTCTGATTTTTTGACTTTTTTGGATTTTTGACTTTTTTGATTTTTTCGATTTTGTGAATCTTTTTGGTTTTTTGGATTTTGTGATTTTTTTTTGGATTTTTTGGATTTTTGGATAATATGCAGCTGGAGATGGATAAGGATATGGATGTGAATAAGTGGATTTAGAAGATGTGATAAGGAGATGGATAAAGGACTCAAGCATCAAGTTCCATACAAGGTATTAAGAGACCATGTGTGAAGTGACTATTGGATGTTGGTAAAACCTTATTGGGATAAATGGATTATGTAAGAGAATGGATTAAAGGGATTTGATGGGGGAGATATGTGGGGTAATGGATGGAATGTTGGAAAGTGTATGGATGGAATGAGGGGGAGGATGTGTGATGGGGTAATGTTTTTAGGACCAACATTGACACATATGGTGGTGTATGTGAAAGGATAGGAGGATTAATGGATGGAGAATGTGGGGATAATGGAGGAGATGGGATAGTGAATTTTGGGACATAAGGACCCAAAACAGATTTTGGAGATGGAGGGTGCGTATGATTAGCTTTTGGATTAGCAACTTTGGATGTTGTTACAGATTTTTCATTTGAAGGCATTGCATATTTTTTCTTTGGGATCCACATGGTTTTGATCTTTGCTTTGGTGGGCCTTCGTGGCCTATGGGTTTGATTTGGATTTTGGAGTTGATTCTTCTTTTCTTCAACATGTCTTTTTAAGGGGACATGAGGAGCTTTAGATTCATGTGGATGTTTAGATTTATGCATTTTTACTTTGGTATCCAAAGTGCTTTTAATAGCAATGGGATGGGTGTGAGGAGATGGATGATATGAAGGAAATATAAATGGAGTGATGGAGGTTGGCTTTTGGGGATGATATGTGGATGGAGGATGTGTAGGTACATTCCTTTGTTGATCCTGATTAGGGAATATGAGAGTGGGATGTTCATGATGGGTGACATGGATAGGTGATTGGTGGATAAAAGGATGAATAAGATGAGATGGAGAAGGTGATTGTGGGATATAAGGGCCCAAAATGGACTTAGTGGCTGGAGGATGTGTGATGGTGGATGGAGGGACATAAGGACCCAAAATGGATTCAAAATATGAAGGCGAAATATGGATGGTTGTTTTGAGGTGATACGATCGAGGGGGGATGGTAGCGAGTGGTTTTGTGGAGTGTCAGGAAGAGCCTATTATGCTTTTGGAGGAGGCTCATTGAGGATGTATGGAGGTTGTACCAACATTTTTGGATTGTGAGTCTTGAGAGATATATCCAAGGCCTTGTGTACATGGATGGGCTCTAAAATACCTTGTTCATGAAGGCCTAAACCTTTTCCTTGATAGGTCATGTTCTTGAGATTTTGATCTATGGTAGGATACTTGTTATTTTGGAAGAATGATGCGAGTCCATTATTAGATGGAGGAGGATGGGTGGTGTATATGCTCGGTTCCTCTTCTACAAGGAAACCACCATGAATAAATGTGAGAGTACCAAGGGAATATAAAAGTGTTGTGGGGATAGTAGGGTTAAGCAACAATGGAGGATCATGAGATTCTGATGATGGGGTAGCAATATCCTGATCAGGAGGAGTGAGTGGTAAGGGATCAAGAGAGGGATTAGGTGATAAGGATAGATCCGATTTTTTGCAGTAGGTGATGGAACGATTGGATCTTGAGTGTAAAGGGATCATGGGATGGAATGGATCTGGGATTGTGATCTTGAGGTGGACTAGAAGAGGCAGGATCTGATCGAGAGAAGGGGATATGTTGGTATGCTTAGGATCAAGCTCTTGACATGACTCATCTTGTGTGAGTGGTATGATGGAGTGTTGAAGAGACTCCTCTAGTGGGGGAGATGGAAGGATGGGGGATGCATGAAGTTCATGGGAATGGACTTCATTGATACTAGGAGTGGGAGAAGTGGATTGGACGGTGTCTTTGTGGATGGACCTGGGCTGCCTGAAAGCAGGAGATGAGGGTTCAATGGATTATGTGGGTTTGATGATTTCAACAGTTTGGGTGGTGCTAGGGGTGGTAACTGTAATGATAGGTGTGGGACGAAGAAGGGTCTCATCATTGGTGACTACACATGGAGAAGTGGGGTAGCATGGTTCCATGGGATTAAAAGATGTGGAGTTGGGGATGTCTTCTAGTCAAGGAGTCCTCGAGGACTCTAGAGTGAGAATCACTGTGTGCTGGCCTCTAGGGCTTACTGCGGTGGGAATAGACAACGATTAGGATTGGTGACCAGGATTAGATTGAGGACGTACATGGAGGAATAAGTATAGAGGACTAGGATTAGTGGGGGGGTCAAGACTAGATGGAGGGTTAAGGTAGGGATATTGTGTTATCAGACTAGAATAGGAAGACATGGATGGTGAATTGATGTTGGAGGAAATAGATGGGGAATTAAGATAGGACTATTGGGAAGGTGGATTAAGATGGGAAGATTGGGATGGTGAGTTAGGATAGGAGGACATGGATGGTGGATTATGACAAGAGGATATGGGTAGTTTATTAGGACAAGAGGATGTGGGTGGTGTATTAGGACAAGAGGATGTGGGTGGTGGATTAAAATTGTGATGTTGGTGTTTCTATCCTAATCTAAGTATGCAAATTAACTAAACTAGAATGCAAAGAAAAACACAAGATCACCTCAAATGATTATCCTAAGGAAAAAAACACAAAAGAAAGATAACAAAGCTAGTGATTATACCTTTTGTGTGTCGATCCCCTTGGTTGGACCTTGATGTGGATGATTTGTGTGCTCCTTGCATGGCTATGAAATGAAGGGTGGATGCAAGACAATGAAAACTTGATCAAGCTATAATGGAAAATGCACTTGAACTCTGATGGTAATGCAAAGAATAATGCTATAAAATGGCTTGATAATTTGGTAGAATAAGGGTGCAAAATGACTAAGTTATGCAAATGCATTAGAAGAGGGGGTATTTCTAGAAGAATTTGAATTCTCTAGAGAATTCAATGGTCAATATTGTGCCACCATGGCTAGGATGAAGGGCTATGGTGTGTTGAGGACTCACAAGCCCTCACATCTTGACATGTGGAGGTTGAAGTGGCTAAGGATGTGATGAGGTGTAAGTGAGGTGGAATAAGGACAAATGATGTGGAGGAAGGAAAAGTAGTTTGAAAGTACCTTGGGAGATGAGAATATTTCCTCAAAAAGGAACTTCTTGTCCCCAAGTGAGAATGAAAGTGACACTTGAGGAATTTTAGAATTCCTAAAAATCCCCATGGGGAATAGGAAAGTAGTTGGAAAAATAAATGTGAATTCTAATGGATAAGACAAGGTTCCCAAAAAGGTGGGATTTTGACATATGTGAGTGATGTGACAAGTCAAAGGTTCTAGAAGACTTAGACACATGTGAGTGATGTGACAAGTCAAAAGGTTCTAGAACTTGCATGGGGATAAGGAGAGCCTTGGAAGGATAAATGTGAATTAAAAATTCACATGGGGAAGAGAGGAGTCTTGGGTGAATAATTGTGAATTAAAAATTCACATGGAAAAGAGGGTCAATGCTAAATATGGAACATGTAAAGGTTGACCAAAAATGTATGCTAAATGTGGTAAGCGGATTAGATTAAGGTTGTACAAATACATGGTTAAGGAAATTAAGAAGGGATTAGAAGCAAGTGGGAAAAGTTGGAGGATGTGACATTAATCCCTGATTAAGGGTGTGCACATCCTAATCATGAATTAATTAATTTAATCTAGATTAGAAGAGGATTATGGAGGATGTGACAAGGAGAGAGAAAAAGGAAGAATTTAAAATTTGATTTAAAAAGGTCAAATGACTAAATCAAGTAAAGTGACATGCTTATTTAATTTAGAGAAGAAAAGTTGTAAGGTAAAGTATTTAATTGTAAAATTAAATACTTTAGGTAGAAAGATGAAATATTAATTGAATAAATCATTTAATTAATATTGACAAAATAGATGAATAGAGTAGACGATTTTGACCATATGGAAGTGGTCAAATTTGGATGTTTATAGAATAGCTGCATTCTGGACAAATGAACTAGGATGGGAAGATTGGGATGTCTGATTAGGATAGGTTGGCGTAGATTGTGTATTAGGATAGGAAGATGTGGATGTTGGATTAGGATAGGTTGATGGGGATGCAGGATTAAGATAAGAAGGTGTGAATGTAGGATTAGGATGGGCAGACTGGTAAGGAGGATTAGGATGGGGGGACATGGATGGGGGATTGTAATAGGAGTATTAGGATGGTAGATTAGGATGGGAAGATTGGGACGGTAGATTGGGATAAGAGGATGTTGGTGTTGGATAAAAGAAATATGTAGATGAAGGATATGATGAATATGCAGACGGGGAAGATAATGGATATCCCTTCTCAAAGGTAGCATAAGGATTGCTAGTAGGTGTGGGTGAAGATTTGATGGGATAGCTTGGATGAGTGATTGAATTTTGGATAGCGGTTGGGGAAATCTTACTAGAAATGATAGCATCAAGGGGATCTATGCCATATACTTCTTGATCAACAAGACTCTCATTATCGTCGTTAATGTAATTAGGATTCCCCTTGACTACTATTTTTGGTTGCATTGGTGAAGGATAAGGATTCATGATGTCGGATGGGATGGATGTGGATTGAAGGTATGGGAATAGATGATTAGAAGGAAAGAAAAGATGATGAAAAGATAAGTAGGGTGGATCAAAAGATCTTGGATGGAATGGACCAAGCCCGATCGATTTAGGTCAAACCTATATTGGGATTGGATTAAAGTTTAGGTTAGGATTGGATTGTATTTCAAATTAGGATGATTGAGGATGTGATAGGATTGATTCTACACCAAGTTCAGGGGTTTAACTTGATGACGTAAGGTGCTGACAATCAATTTTTTTTAGATTTGGCAGTTTTCAAAAATTGTCAAATTTTGCCATTTTAGGTAACTGCACAGGCATATCTTTGAGAGTCTAGTTTTTTCCCAAAAACTTCCTGAAACTAAGGTAGGATTAATTTCCAACTAACATCCTAAATCTGAGACATGCATTCCGAGTTATTAACGAAAATGATTTTTCAAAAAATAGAAAAAAACACTAAATTGCGATTTCGAGGGTCAAGGTGGAAGTTTCAAGCCATGAAAAATGTGCTGAAACAAGGGCCACCAACTAAGGGTTGGTTGGGAATCCACATGCCACCTCATAATGCAACCACTCATAAATTTTTAGCCCAAATGGACACCTGAGTCAAAAGTTATGGCCTCTGGAAGTTTCTGCATCAAAATCAAAACCCCTAAAATGAAGTCTAGGTGATTGGGATTGATGAACCGATGATGGTTATGGACTCTAATGATGTTATAAGATGCACCTATGTGATTTGGTTGATGAAATAATGAATTTCATAAAGTGTTGATGAACAGAAACGACGATGATGAGAAGACAGATGAAGGTCTGCTTTCGGGCAAATTCACTTATCTGGGTGGCAAGGTCGCCCAACTAGGGTGCAAGGTTGCCAAGTCAAGTGCAAGGTCACCCAAGTCAAGGGAAAGGTCACCCAAATCAAGGGAAAGGTTTTCCAAATCAAGGGTAATGTTTCCCAAGTTAAGGGCAAGGTCGCCCAACTCAAGGGAAAGGTCACCCAACTCAAGGGCAAGGTCGCCCAAGTCAAGGGAAAGGTCACCCAGGTTAAGGGAAAGTTCGCCCAATTGGGTGAAAAACTTGTCTAAATTAGAAAAGGGGTCAAACAAACTATCAAAACGGGCAAACAAACCTTCTGAATGGGAAAACAGACCATTGGAAGGCAAAAATGGACGCTCGGAATGGGTTAACGGATGCTCGGAACGGGCAAATAGGGTAACCGAACGGGCAAACAAACTATTGGAATGGGGAAACAGATGCTCAGAATGGGGAAACAGATGCTAGAAATGGGTAAACGGATGTTCAGAATGGGGAAACGGATGCTCGGAATGAGCAAACAGATGTTCAAAATAGGGAAATGGATGCTCAGAATGGGGAAACAGATGCTTGGAATGGCAAAACAAAGCAAGGTCGCCCAAGTTAAGGGAAAGGTCACCCCTTTTGTTGAAATAGGTGAATGTGTTAGACTGCTTGACTGACAAAATGACTCAGACAAAGGGCATAATCGCCCCTCTAAAGGTCAAGGTCGCCTATCTTAGGGGCATAATCGCCCATGTTGAGGGCAAGGTCGCCCCTTTTAGTTGACCTAGACTTAACTTGGATAAAAATGGCTATGAAAAAGTACAAAAAACATAGCAAACAACAATTAGAGGGCAAAGGCAGACTCGACTAAAAATACATGCACTGCTTTCTCACAAAAAAGACAATTCAAGCAACACAATCCTAAGATTAGTAAGAGAGTATGGCCAACACAGTCCTCTAACTAGGCTGAACAAGGTGGGCTAGGGAGTCCTCAATATATTCATGGTACGTGAGGCACAACCGTGAACACCAACCCATCACAGGCATGAGTCGGAAGCCCCAACAAGGTACTGGAAACTTGGACCAACTCTTCACGTCTTATCTAGGTATCACCCTAGCTTCGACGCTTCGCCAGAAATGATGTGACTGGATTGGGATACAACTTTGGCTCTCCCCCTTTATATACCCTGTCGGTACACGTGGTTGGGATCGTCCCTTGGGGTGATGAAATCCCCAAGCAGGTCCCACTAAAAGAAGATACTAAACATTTTCGGCTAGTCCCCAGGCTCACACGAAGTGCAAGGGGAAAGCTTGAATGATCTAGTGCCTCCTAGGTAACACAAAGGACTAAGTGAGCTACGATTTATTTTCACCCAGGATCACCAAATGGCACAAGGGGATTGGATACGTCAATAGCCCACTTTCAAGCATGACAAATAATTATTTTGACTCCCCCTAATTAGATCTATGTGCCTAACTAGTATGAAAACAACAAATAAACAAGCTAACTAATGTTCTTGTCTTGCTTGTCCTGCAACAAATATGTTAGAAGTTTAACCTCCAGTCTCAGACAAACGTGAAACAGCTCATAGATGCCTCTGTCTGGGGTAGAATCGCCTCTGTTGAGGGAAAGGGGGTAGGGTCGCCTATCTTAGGGCACGGTCACCTGTCTTAGGGCATGGTCACCTGTCTTAGGGTAGGGTTGCCCTTATTAAGGGAAAGGTCACCCCTGTTAGGGCAAGGTCACCCCTGTTGAGGGAAAGGTCGCCCCTGTCAGTTGCAGAGTTGCCTCTGTGTAACCTAAACCTGCAAAAATGTAAACAACAACAAACATGAAAGAAACAAACCCGTCTGTGGGTCCCACCAGGTGTGCTAGAATGTAATGCAACGTTATTTACTAAACCTAAAATATGCAAAAACAAAGAAATGCAAAGGAGAAATAACACAACACCACCTCAATATTAGCCTAAGTTGACTTGAACAAAATAAAGATTAAAGCAAGATATATACCTTGTCCAAGTGATCCTTTTGGTTGGCCCTTTAATTGTTTATGAGTTGTGTGCTCCTTGATGGAAAATAGACTAAAATGCTATGCAAAGTGATGTAAATTGGATGTAGAACACAATGAAAGATGTGGGTGTTTTGATAGATGAATGAAAATGGGGACAATGGAAGCTTCAAAATGCAACCATGGAGGTTGAATGCAAAATTCTTGAAGTTGAATGCTTGAGAGTAGAATGCTTGAATGTGATATGAGTTTTATGAATGAAAATGAGAGAAAATCTTCCATTTTAAGGGAAGAGTCTCTAGAGGATTCAATGGCTAAGATTTAGCCAACATGGACAAGATGGAGGGTTGTGGTGAGTTGAGGACTCACAAGCCCTCACATCCTGCCATGTGGAAAAGGAGGTGTCACAAGGACATGTGATGTGGAAAGAGGACATGTGAGGTGGAGGTACTTGCAAGTACCCTGGGATTAGGGGAGATTTCCTCATAAAGGAAGTTATTGTCCCCATATGAGGATGATGGTGACACATGAGAAATTTTAGAAAGTCCTCTCTTATCATCATGGGGATGAGAGAAGTTGGGGGAATAAAAGTGAATTTTAAATTCACGTGATTGGGTAGTACCTTGGGGATAAGATAAGGTCCTCATAAAGGAGGTCCTTGTCCCATGTGACTGATGTGACAAGTGAGAGAATTTAGAATTTCCCAACAACCTACATGGGGACGAAAAATGCATTGAATGAATAAATGTGAATTTTTAATTCACATGGGGAAGAGGTCAAGGTTTAATAAAGAAAGCACTTATGAAAGGTTGACTTGGAGGACATACCAAAAAATGGCATGTGATTAGATTAAGGTTGTGCAAATACATGATTAAAAAGATTAATGAAGAATTAGAGGCAAGTGGAAAAATATGGAGGATGTGACATTAATCCTGATTAAAGGTGTGCACATCTCAATCATGAATTAATTAAACTAATCCATATTAGAAGTGGATTATGGAGGATGTGACATGTGAGGAATTAAATAAATTTCTTATTTATTTAATTTTTGGAGGAAAATGGGGATAAAGGGTAAGGTATTTAATTATTTAACTAGATACTTTAGGGATTTAGAGGACTTTAGGGGTGTTAATTAAATAATACTAATATTACTAAATTAATGCAAATAAGAGGATATTTAGATAAAAAAAGGATAAATTTGACCAAATGTAAGTGGTCAAATTTAGATGTCTATAGTTACATATATCCACATCATAATAATTTGTTTTGAAAGGAACTTTATACAAAGTGATTAGCCATCTAAAGCAAGCCTTCTTGGGCTCTTTGACATTATTCCATATAGCATTGAGATTTTTTTGCCATTGATTATCAGAAAGGGAAACATTTGAACGCTTATTAAGATGATTAGTGATAAAATATTATTAGTTAGTGTTTTATAAATTATTTCAGCTTTTATTTTAGTGAGGGATGATCCATCTTTCCAAATGAGGTATTTGGATACATCAAGTTCCTTATCAATGCAATTGTGGAAGTTGGCCCCTTTACAAGCCTCTTGAAGGGTGTTATAAGTTCTCAAGTTGAATCTGGAAAATTGAACTAAAAATCCAAGTTGCTCCAGCTTTTGATTTGGCCATTAGAAATAATATCTTTGAAGGTAAGGATGCCCCTTTGGGCTCACTTCTTAGTAGATCACCCCTGCAATAGAGCAAAAGGCTTAGACTTATGCTCTAGGTTCCACCATATGGAGTTGTAGGCTTGATAGTTTTTATTGTTGTATAAGGTTATTTTACCATTATTTAGCATCACATTATGCTTAACTAACTCCCAAGCTTTCCACAAACTTTTGAAAGACTAGGGAGTCGAATAGAACCATAGGGTGTTTGCTAATGAGAATATCACTAATAGGTAGCATTTTCCAAGCCTTGGCTTTTTTGGGGGTGGAGAGTTGTATGTTGTTTCTTATTAGAACCTTCCAGGGTTCATTACCAACCAAGGCCTTTACAATCCATTTTGCTGCAAGGGCAATACCATGAATCCTTAGATCCTTGAAACCAATACCACCTTTCATTTTATCAATGCAAAACCATTCCCATTTAACCGAGTGTTTTCTCTTTTTGCCTTTCCCATCCGACCAGAGGAAATTCCTAATTCTCTTCTAAATTTCGTTGACCTGGTAGATGTTGAAGAATCATACTGAAGCAAAGTATATGCTGTAAGAAGAGAGGACTTTTGGCATACTTGAATTCTTCTAGCCAGTGATATGTACTGCTTATTCCAACCTTCAATATTCTTTTCAATTTTTACCCTAATCCATAGCCATATTTCCTTTAGATGAGGATTGAAAGCAAATGGGATCCCAAGATATCTAACTTGCTTATTGGGGCCACCCCATTGGAACTCATAGTTCCTGATCCACTCAAGTGTGGATTCTTTCCATCCAAGGAGAATTGATTTGGCAATTGAATTTTTTACACCGGATGCTTGGTAGAACATTATTAAATTTTCTATCAATGAGCACATGTTGTCTTCTTCAAGCTCCAAGAAGATGGTTGTGTCATTAGAAAAGTAGATGTTTAAAACTTCACTTTGTTCTAGGATTCTTATACCCTTAAACTTAGGTGTCATAGTTTTCTCTCTTAATAAATAGTGAAGGGAATCTGAGGCAATAACAAATACGGTTGGTGCCAATGGACAACCTTCCCAATAAATCTTTTCAGGTCAAACTCCTCTAAGAGTGATCAATTCACATCCACCTATGCTACATATTTTAAGAGGGTGTCAACCATTTTGCAAAATTCATTGGGGAAGCCAAAGGCTTCTAGGGTGGTCCTTAGGAAGACCCATTCAACCCTATCATATGATTTTTCAAAATCGAGTAGGAGCATGGCAACATTCTGATTGGAGTGCCTAGCCCATTCCATAGACCCAACTTGTGATTATATTTTCTAATAAGTATCTCCCCTTAATGAATTTGGTCTAAGTGTTGTTAATGAATTTTGGGAGAATATTAATAATTCTTAAGGAAATCACCTTGGAAATAATCTTTTAGGAGACATTCATTAGGGTAATTGGTCTCCAGTTCTTGATTAGAGTCTTATCTCCACCTTTTAGAAGAAGCTTAATAATTCCTTTATTTATACTTTTTTCCAAGGACCCTTTATCCAATGCGTCCTAATAAACTTGCAATAGATCTTTGCTGACCCAATCTGAGAAGGTTTTATAAAAATCAACAGGTATTCCATCGCTCCCAAGGGACTTATCATTACTCATCAAGAGGATGGTGTTCTTAATTTCCCCTTTCAGTTAAGACTGCAGCTAACCCTGACGCATCCTCCCTGAATATTTTTTGGGGAATAATATCTTTAATGAACTTCCTTGCATTGTGGCTACTTTCACCACTACTCTCAGAAGAGAACAAATTTTTGAAATAATCATCGAATTGATGCAAAATGTCTTTCTGCGAGGTGAAGGTCTTACCTTCCTCGCAAATTTGCTTAATTTGCTAACTAAATATTTTTTACTTCAAGTACCTAAAGAAGAATTTAGACCCATTATCACCACAACTTAGCCAATTGATCTTAGCCCTTAATTTAAGCCCTTGAATTTTATGAGTCTAAATCTTCCTTAACTTGTTTTTGGCAAGGATAAGTTCTTCGCATAGAGCCTTATCATTCGGGATAGGTTGGATCTTATATTTTGCTAAAAGCAGATTGTCATGTAATTCTAATTCTTCTTTCCTGCTATCTAATGCTTCTTTCTTCCCTATAGTCTGGAAGAGTTTTATCTAGCTAAGTACATTTTGCTCCCACCTTTCAATGGCACTTAAGTCTTTAAGCATCTACTTGTTAATTTCCCTGAGAGTGGAGATGGCATATAGGCAATCGTTATCTTTTAAAAGGTAAGTATTGAGTATAAAGTTGGAAGATCTAATAAAATCCTTTGGCCTACCTTGGATGGTGTTTAGAGTGACCTTTATGGGGTGGTGATCTAACAAGGTGTAGGGGTAAACATAGACTTTGACCCCATCATTATTAGGAGTAAAGTTGAAGAAATATTTGTTGGCATATATCCTATCCAATTTGTAGTAAATCATTTTTCCACCTTTTTGGGAATTGCACCATGTAAACCAAACGCCTTTACAATCCTTCTTGCCACCTTCCATTAAGTCAATCAAGTTTAGTTTGGATTTCATCCTTTACCATTAGAAAATTTCACTCCCCTTCCAACCCATGTCAATGCCAACCCACTTGTCTTCTAGATGTTCCACCATGTTGAAGTCCCCCTATTATCTAAAGGACATCAGGTAGGTTCATTAACCATTGCCACAGGCTCATTTTGTCTTTGTGATCATTCAAAGCATAAACAAAGCATATGCCAATTTTGCACTCCCCTTTTTCAAGAGTGATCCAGATTGCCTTATTACAGAGGGATGTACCATGGTTAATTACATGTTGAGCCAATTTATTGGAGAGAAGGATAGCAACACCACCCCTTACCTTATCGTGCAAGGTGGAGAAACAGGAAGACCCATTTCAGATGAACTTTAAATTGGTATCTAGTGTGAAACCAGTGGCTTTTGTCTCTTAGAGGAGTACAATATCCTTTTATTTCTCCAAACTGAGAGGACTAATAATGTATTTTATGTCAGGTGACTCAAGTCACCTGACGTTCCAGGAAATGTAATTAAGATTCATCTTCAATGTTCATAGGAGTTTCTTCTAGATCACCCTTGAAGTGATCAAAACATTTTGGTAATTTCCTTCCACTTCTATCCTCTTAGAAATAGGAATTTGTAACACAATACTTCTTTTTTTTCCTCTTAGTTTTTGCAAGTTGAAATCCTCCCCTGTCCACAACTAGGGACTTCCCATATTTCCTGGGTCTACCAGGACCAAATTTTTCCTTAGGATTTTTTACAAGCCACTTATTAGTGATATTCTCATTAACAGTGTATCCTACATTTTTAAAGGGTTCTGAAATATCTATCATATTTTGTTTATTATCCTTAGTACCCTTGGTTATTTAGGGTGTATTTGTTGCAAATTTATTATTCTCCTCTTGAGTGGAAATGCCTCCATAATCATTTTTAGGAGTCGAGCATTCAAAAGGCTCTATATTTTTGATATTTTGGTTATTATCCTTATCTTGACCCTCAACTCCAAATTCCTAAAGATGAGTGGATGAGGAGCTATGGTTGGGGATCAAAATAGAAAAATCCAGGGTGATTACTTTTAATTTCAGAGACAAGATCTCCCACCATGGACGCTATTTTCTTGTCCCCAACATTGGGACACCCATCCACCATGTCAAGAGTTTGTTCATTGATTTCAATTTGGAATTTATTAGCACCTTTTTTTAAACTATACTCCGACACTTTGGGAGTGGCCTTATTGTTACTAGATAAAATCTTAAGATAGCTTTCCTCGATTCTGTAACTATGAGAAATATTCAAGTTAGCAGATTAGTGCATGAATAAACAAAACCCAAAGTAAGCAATGAAGTATAAAGGAGGAAATAGCACGAAAAAAAAGATATTACCAAGTGTCTTCAACCTCCATGATTGACCTCCATTGCACCTTCTCTATTTGTTGTAATATGTAGTTTTCCCTTAGATTTTGTATGAGCAACCTATGACTATGCCAATGCCCTAAGCAAATGTTGAAGGATTTGATCTAAAATGCTACACTATGCAACTAGTAAGCAAGCCTAAAGTATGCAAATGCCAAGATGTCAAAATTCCAAGAGATGAAGTATGCCTAAGACAAGATTACATGAGATGTAGATATCAAAATGAGACCAAAATTTCCATTTTATAGAAAATGCAATTTTGGATGAATGGCCAAGATTGAAGATTGTCAAATGCCCTAAGATCAATGGACAAGATTCAATGTGACAACCCACAATTAGGGTTAGGGAAACATTAGGGTGAATTTAAAATGAATGGACAATATTTGCCTTCTAGAAGATCAAATCAAAGGACAAGATTGCATGTGACAAGAAGACAAGGATGGCACAGAAAAAGAGAGTTGGAAAATCAAATAATATTAGAAATTACTTGATTTATGGAAGAAAATTGTTATTTTGAATTAAAAATTTAATTTAATTCAAAAGGTGGGACCATGTGATAGTAAATAATTAATTTGAATTATTTACTAAGAGAGGAAAAATTAGAAAGTGGGACCAATTTAAATAAATAATTTTATTTAAAATTGGGAAAATGCCAAGGTGGATAATAATTAAATAAATTAATGAATTTATTTAATTATGAGAAGACATTAAAAATTAATGACATATTTAAATAAATAAATAAAATTTATTTATTTAAATAATCAAGAGGAAATAATGGACAAAGATAATTAAATAAATTTAAGAATTTGTTTAATCATGCAAAGACATTAGAGAATTAATGACGCATTTAAATAAATAAATTAAATTCATTTATTTAAATAATCAAGAGGAATAAAAGACATGAATTAATTAAATAATTAAAAATTATTTAATTAATAGTTGAAAGTGAACAATAGGACATAATTAAATATTTTAATTATGCTAGGAGGAATGTGGTGAAAATAGAGCTTGCAGGCCTAGGTCATTTTTATGTGTCTACATGTTGCCCCTCTTTGTCATAATGTAGCTTGTTGCATTGTGACAAAGAAAATTCAGCCAGAAATATACCCCGACGAAAGTACAAAGTATTTATGCCCCCTCGGGAATTTTTTTTTTTTTGGCCCGGAGATAGAAAAATTTGGAAAGTGTTCCGAAAAGTCAATTTGATGCCTAGAAGATCAATGGTCCAAGCGGTTTCAAAATTTCAAGGTGTTTAAAGTAGCCAACAGGTTAGTCAATGGTGGTCAAAAGAGCCTCCAATAATAATTTTTTTCAAAAAATCCCACCTTTTATCCTATAAATAGGTTCAAAAGGGGTAAAAATTCATTTCATTTTCACTTTTTCCTTTGGAGATTTGAGAGCTCAGAGAGAGGAGACATCGTGCAAAAATGGTGATTCTAGAGACCGAGCATCGCAGATACATCATTCAAACTTTCAAACAGCCAGAGGGCACAGAGCCACCGATAAGTACACCTTGCCCACTTTGTTGTTTTATCATTTTACGTGCATTTTTATGGCTAGAAGTTAGGGTAACGAATGTGTTGCGATGCAATCGCGTTCGCGTAAGCCGCATTCGCTATCGCATTTGACGCATTTGATGCGTCGCAACGCAAACGTTAGGGGTCCATTAGGTAATGACGCATTTATGGATTGGAAAGACGCATTTTCCATAGTGAGACGCAAATGATAGGTATAGAGACACAATCACTATGTCACGACGCAAATGCAAGGCCAAGCGACGCAAGTGATTTGACAATGACGCATATGGAAGCAGACGCGACACATGTGCTAAAGGATAACACATTTGTGGGCTTGTGCAATGCAAACACTCCGTCATGATGCAATTAAAGGGCCAAGCAATGCAATTTACCTAGCGTGTCGCAAATGTCGTTGACGCGATGCATTTGACTTTGACTAGGGTTGACTAAAGTTGACCTGGTTTTAGATCCAGTTTTTGCTTATGTTAAATTAGATAGATGGTAATAAGGATGTTTTAATGATGTTCTAACTCTCATTTTTGCATGTGTAGAAATGATTACCTCCAATCTATACTCGCGAGTTCAGGCCTTCCACGTATGCCTTCTAGGATCAACTGCAGGACAAAGAGCATAGACGACTGATGCAGCTCAAATTATATTATGTCACCTATATGTCCATTGTTCGGGAAAATAAGGGACTGTTGACAGCACTGGCCGAGAGATGGCATTCAAAGACATGTTCTTTCCATTTGCCAACATGAGAGGCCACTGTGACGCTAGAGGATGTATACCAGATTCTACGCCTGCTGATCTGAGGGGAGCAAGTTGTATATGATCCACACCAGGGACATTAGACTATCACTGAGTTTTTCGAGGCCGAGGATGGTGCGGGGCTAGGCATCGAGGGTTATGAGATTCGTTGAGAGTTCATGGCAGAGCATTATCCTCAATGGGATGTTATGTTATGCACAATGATTACTGGTGTTTTGATACCAAACTGCCGCAGACATGGGTTCCCGATCGGTTGGGGAGATGTGTTAGTGTACATACGATAGGACAGGACAATTTTTGCATCGGGACCTTGTTTACTTGGTATGCTTTATCACCAGTTACATGAGGTAGCCTACAAAGGAGTGCATATCATCAACTGTGACACAACCTTGCTTATAATCTAGGCTTGGGAGCATATCCCTATCTTTTGTCCACCTATTCAGAGGCCACAACTAGCAGAGGGGATGCCATATGTCTATTTTTATGCGGGAGCTCTTCAGCAGATGAGGGTTGGAGAGACAGGCTATTGGCAACACAGGATTGATACACTGATGGCTTTTGTTTGGAGACTGTACATGGACTATGTTCAGTGGGCAGACGAGGGCGAGCATTTTCCATTCTGCAGGTAGTTTAGGTATCTCATTGGGCGCATAGTTCAATCACAGTTGATCATTAAGATGTACCTGCCCTAATGGGTACTATGACAATTTGGTGAGCAACAAGATGTACCAGTGGGTATGATAGAGTATGCCCGATCATTGCGTGAGACTGTATAGGGGCCAGTAATATTAGTACCTCTATTAGAGCAACAGATTGATGGGTTGCCAACACAGTAGTGGGCATGGAGAGGAGGTTCGACAGATCCTGGGACCACACGTGAGTTCAATACCTAGTGGAAGGTACACAAATCAATACCATTGACAGATCTCGACAAGCCGTCACCAATTGATCGACGATCATTTATACCACGGGTGCAACAAGGCGGTAGAGGAGGCAGAGCCGGTGGTAGAGGGAGGGGGAGAGATGGAGGCTGAGGAGATGAGGGGAGAGGTGGGGGAGGCTGAGGAGATGACAAAGGAGATGGAGGAGATGGTGGGGTGGAGGGAGGAGGAGGAGAGGGGGAGACAGGGTAGGAGGGTTTGTTAGTGTGTGGAGAGAGTGCCACTTGATGCCATTCCTAAGGTGCCAGAGGAGGAGAGAGATGAGGGGCCCAAGTAGGAGGAGGTGAGATAGGAGGAGGTACAACCAGAGGCTAAGGTGAGACAAGAGGCAGAGGTGGAGGCCAGGGAGCACATAGTAGAGGAGGCCCTGGATCTCGATGGAGGGGAGGAGGGAGTTGGGGATGAGGAGCTAGATATTGATAGTGAGGATGTTATGGATGAGGTAGAGTGATAGTTGAGGGAGAGGATGGTGGAGGGAGATGATGACATACCCAGAGGACCACCATTGCCTCATGATGCGATTGTAGACCATAGACTAGCTAACATGCAAAGGAGATTGGATGAGGCCGCCGCAGAGATTAGATCCCTACAGGCAGAGATGGAGCTTACATGGATCGAGAGGGATTAGGATGAGATTCAACGATGGGAGACAAAGCGCTGGTGCACCAGGTTTGCAGAGTTATGTGATAGACCAATTGGTGATGTGGCTAGAGAGTTGGCTAGGGTTAGTGCTACTAGAGGCCAATACCGTATGTTATATGAGAGAGCAATACCAACTGATCAGAGGGAGCCTAGGTTGTCAAGATCACAAAATAGGTTAGGGATTGGATCAGGGAGTAGCAATCGTACACACAACAGCCATAGTCAGAGCAGTGTGGGTGGCTCTACTTCTTTAGGTCATACATCAGGTCACAGATCCCACCATAGCCATAGGCATTCTTCGAGGAACATGTCTAGCCACAACCATGGGTCATCTGGTTTAGGTCACAGGTCAGAGCACAGTCAACCTATGATTACAGATCCATCTGCCACACAGACCCAACCAGCCATGTCCATGATGTCATCAGTTCCTCTTATCGAGCATCGATCACCACAGTTTTCTCCCTGAGGGGATGAGGAGAGTACATCATAGACATTGTTATTGTTATCTTGTTATCATGTTTCAGACATTATGTGATGACACTTATATTTTGATCATTGGGCTTGCGAGCTCTATTTTTGGGATATCTCATGACTCTATCTTGTGACATGATTTTTTAGATTATACATATATGATGCAATTTTGATGCGACCTATATGTTTTATGTTATCTGATGATGCCTTATGTTTATGTGCTGATTTATGTCTATGATATATGCATTTATGATGATGATTATGGTGATGCATTTTATATGTCATGTGATGTATGCAGTTATGATGATTATTTTATGCTTATATGTCATGATGATATTATGTTATGATGATGATGTTCTATATGGATCCGCAATGTCTTGATTCTAATGAATTCCATGTTTATGATTATGGACTATATATGTATGGATAATGTGGCATGTGATGTTTTCTAAAGTGATGTATGTGTATTAATGATATGGATGATGTATGGAAATGTTAAATGCACTGATATGTTATGTGAATGTCAATCGATGAATGCAAATGATATGCTCATGATATAAATGGAAATATTTGAATGGATGTTTAATGACTATATGCCTTAATGAGTATTCGATGCATGATGTAATGTGTATAATGGACTAATGCAATGTCTATATGGTCATGTATGCAATTATTTTTGTATGTCACAGGATATCATCAAGACATAAAGAAGGTGAAACGACAAGACAAAAGGAGACGAATGTTAGTGTGGAGATCAAATCCTTCAACATATTACCATAGGACTAATAATTGTTGCTCTTAATCATCATTGGGTAGATTATTGTAATGGCCAACAAACACCATGATATGGCATAGACCACTGGTGTGCAAGGTCGTACCATCACATGAGACAAGCAGTCACAGACAAGGATGATCATGACTCATACTAAGAGTGCAATTGCCCCAATCTTTTTGTCACAACTAACCACAAACATAAAAAGACAAGAAAGACAATAAATACAAGTCACGAAATGTCGTTGCTCCTCTAAATCCTGTTACCAAGACATCCTCAATGAACTAGCAACATGAGTGTTCAAAAAAGACAATACAAGCCAATCATCATGGTACATCACTGCTTCTCTAAATCCTGTTGTCAGGACATCCTCGAGAAACTAGTAGCATGATGAAAGATCAAAGGAAAAAATGCTAAGATAATGTTTTCCAAGTGTGTTTGAATGTCAAGTGTTTTTGATGTCAAGGTTTTAGGTTTGACAATGTCGAGATGACGAATGCCAAAGTTTCCAAATTCAGGAAGGACACATACTGAATGATGTCGATGTTGAGAGGATCGATCCTTAAATGTCATAAGGATCCCTCAAAATGTTGGATGATAGTGACGATGCCTAGGAAGGAAACATCCTAAGGCATAAATAAATGACAGGGGTTGCTCTTCATAAGGACACATCTGAAGAATAACCAAGAGTTTTGACAAGTTGACTTGTTATTTTCCGAGTTTGACTAAGGTTGATTGAGTTTGACTTGTTTTGACATAAGTGACTTGTGTTGACAGAATTGACTACATGCCTATTTTGACATGTTGATGCAATTGACATGTTGATTAAATGATTGTCATGATTTGTTGCAGGAGTTTGTCGATTTGTCTTAGGAGTTGTTTTTGGAATAATTTGTTTGACTTGAAGACAATTAACGTGTGTGTCAATGTAGTGTCATGAACCCTAATGGACTGACCTAGTGCGGCCTCGGGGGCTCATCAATTGATGGCCTTGCCTACATCATACACTCATAGACCTCGTATTTCAACACGAACAATGACTTTGTCTTGATGACCAAAGATTGAGTCATGATTTTATTTTGACAAACCTAAAAGGACTAACCTAATGTCTCAAGGGCTCATAGATGAACCTTGCCTACATAGCAAATGCGAAAAGACAACATAGTTCGACAATGACATAGACTGACTGACTTGACAAGATACAACTCAATTTTTGTGTTTTTGTCATATTTTGATTTTTTTGTATTTCTTCAAGACGTCAATTTTTAGGTCCTTTTTTTCACGACATTTTTTGAGTTTTAGGTCTTTTTTAGGATATTTTATGATTTTTAGGTCTTTTTTAGGACATTTTATGATTTTTTAGATTTTTTTCAAGACATTTTTCAATTGGCAAGACCATGTGCGATACCCACTGCAGTTGGATGATAAAGGGTTGCCCCCAGTCAGGTCCAGGACTAGCCAAATTTGAAGGACATGGAAAGGGTCGTGCATGGGATGACTGATGGACGGTATGGCAAGACCTGATGTCAACCATTGTTGGCCATGGAAAGAAATGGTGAGGTTATTGTGATGGGTATCATGATAGTGTCAGAAAAGTGGGTATTTATTATGGACTAAGATAGATAGAGTGATAGTAGATGGCAAAGCAAAGACCGAGTACATATGGTGCCTGTTTTCCAGGTTTTCACCATGGTACTTATCCAAAGCACCCATTTACCAGGTTTTCACTATTGGATGAATTATTTCTCTTTACTATTTTTGTCATTTTTTTTTCTTTTTTTTTTGCTGTCACCAAGATGCCTATTTGTCAGGTTTTCATTAAGGTGACAAATTTTTATATTTTTCATTTTTTTATATATTTTGATGGTTTTCAACTTAGCTCTCTAATGCTATGCGTAGAACTTTCAGAGATGCAGATTGTTGATGGGCTCTGTCAATTGTTCACCATCTGGAGTAGCTAGCTAGTATGCTCTAGAACCAAATGAGGTCGTGATGATATAAGGACCCAACCAATTGGGCGTGAACTTGCTAGGTTTTTCTCTATCAGTCTAATTCTTAGGATTTAGCATGAGGACCAGGTCGCCAATGTCAAACTTTTGGACCATGACTCTCTTGTTGTAATTATGACAAAAGCAGTTTTGATATGCCTGTAAATGATTTAAGGCATTGTGTCTATGTTCCTCTATCATTTCCAATTCATGCATTCGTGATTGTCTATACTCTTCATCATCAATCAAACCCTTTAAGGAGACTCGTAAAGATGGAATTTCAACCTCGATGGATAAGATGGCTTCAACTCCAAAGACCAAGGTGAATGGGGTGGCTCCTGCAGGTGTGCGAATGCTGGTGTGATAATCCCATAGAGCAGGGTTAAGTTGGATGTGTTAGTCACAGCCAGCGTCATTGACTGCCTTATTAAGAATTTTGATGATTGTTTTATTGGATGCCTCAACTTGACCATTTCCTTGGGGGTAGTATGGCGTGAAGAAATGATGTTGGATGTGGAAGCACTCGGACAACTCACAAACATCTTATTTTTAAAGGGACGATCATTGTCTGTGATGATGGATTGTGGGACACCATACCGACAGATGATGTAGTTGAGGATGAATTTGGAAATATGCTTGTCGGTTATGTATGTGAGGAGATGGCTTTGATCCACTTAGTGAAGTATTTAGTGGTGGTGATAATGAATTTGTGGCCATTAGAGGAGGTAGGATGGATTTTTCCCACAAGGTCAAGTCCCCATTGTGCAAAGGGCCAGGAGAAGTAATCGGTCAAAGTTCCTATGCTGGTGCATGAATCAAATCACTATGTATCTAACATTGACGACATGTTCTGACAAACTCAAGTGCATCCTTTTCCATTGTCGGCCAGTAATACCCAAGTCTCATGATCTTCTTAGCTAAAGTAGGACCACTCGAATGAGATCCACATATACCCTCATGTACCTCGCGTAAGGTTCTTCGTGCTTCATCAGTGTCAAGACATCAAAAAAGGGTATTGTCAAAGCTACGACGATATAGGGTGTCACTAATGATGGTGTATTGGGTGGCTTTGCGGATAAAGGATTTTAGTTGGTTGTTGGATAGGTTTGGGGGAAGGGTCTGGGACTAGAGATAGTCATAAATGTCTTGATACCATGGTGATTTGGGACCAACAAGCTCGCAAACCATTTTTGATTCTAGAATGTCATATACATGAACCAAAAGTTGTTCCACCAAGAACTCAAATTGGGGCACGTTGCTTGGAATGTCTCAGAGAGATCCAATTGCAGTCATTGCATCTACTGCCTTGTTTTGTGCCCTAGGAATCTGCTCAAAAGCAAGCATGTGGAAGTATGACTGAAAACTATCAACCATTCGTTTGTAAGGCATTAACTTCTCATCCTTGGTGTCATACTCATCGTTGACCTGGTTTATGACCAACTGAGAATCGTTGAGGACATGCAAATTTTTTATTTTCCATTTTATGGCCATTTTGAGTCCTATGATAAGTGCCTCATATTCTACAATATTATTTGTACATGGAAAAGCAATGCAAAATGACTTCAGAATGGAATCTACTTGTGGTGTGATAAACAATATTCCTGCTCCCGAGCCATGACTAGTATGAGACCCGTCAAAGTAAAGTTTCCAAGGTGATTTAGGTTCTACATGAAATATGGACTCATCAGGAAAGTCTGCTACCAATGGGTGATCACCTTGTATAGGTGCGTTTTCTAGTTGATTTTCTATTACTTGTCCCTTTATAGCCTTTCGTTCCACATATTGTATGTCATATTCACTCAAGATCATAACCCATTTTGCCAAGTGACCTGTCAATGTTACGCAACTTAGGAGATATTTCAAGGGATCAATCTTTGCCACTAAGTGTGTCCTGTGATTCAAAACGTAGTGTCTTAACTTTTGGGTGGCAAAGACAACTGCCAGACAGGAACGTTCAATGGATGTATAATTTAGCTCATATCCAATCAATGTCCAATTGATGTAGTATATGGCCCTTTCCTTCTCATCATGATCATTTTGTGCCAGTAATGCCCCCAGTGCTGAAGTTGTTGCAGAGATGTATAGAATCAAAGGTTTTCCTTCGATGGGTGGCATTAAGACGGGAGGTGACATAAGATAGTTCTTTATCAGTTGGAAGGCCTCTTAACATCTATCAGTCCACACAAAGGGGATACCCTTGCACAGGAGATACTGAAATGGTTGACACTTGTCATCCAGTTGTGCAATGAAACGTCGGATAGGCTACAATCTGCCTTGTAATGTCCTGAGCTCACTTATCCCTTTTGGGGGAGGCATGTCTAATATTGCTTTCACTTTGGCATGATCCACTTCAATGGCTCTGAGAGAAACTATGTATCCCAAAAAATTTCCTGATGTCACACCAAAGACACATTTCTTAGGATTCAAATGTGAAATGAAACTAATTCCCCAATATAAAAATACAATAATTTAAATTGTTTCCACTAATTAATCCCAAAAAATTTATGCACAAATTTTAATATAATATTTATAGTTCAAGTAAGACTTTGAAATTAAATAAATTGATCAATAATTTCACTCAATATATTCAAGCATGCCATCAATAAATTACTAATTCAATAAACTCAAATATTTAAACACTTTATTGCTCATACAATTTATTAAGCTTTAATACTTATCTTTGGAAATGTGCAGAAGAAATCCCCAACTATTGCTGGAATGGTCCCTGGTTTAGCCTCTTCCGTCTGTGAGCAGTCTGGGAGGAAAGCAAACTTTGCTGCTCTACATGAGTGCTGGTTCCACTGGAACAATGCTCAACACTCATGCCACAAAACCATGCCCTGGCCAGGACCATCCTGAATGCACACACTTGTACCCCAGGTTGGACACCCACTATAGGAGTGCCCCTTCTCCGTCCTACTCACAGCCTGCTAACCTGAAACCCTATTCCCGTAATGTGCTCCACTTCATTTTCCTCTTTAATATTTTTTTCATGTCCTTTCCAAGTCTCACATAAATGCTTTATATAAACTTTAAGGGGTGTTTTTCCAAACCATCACACCCTTTCACAAGATTTCCATTTAATAATTATTTCAATAAATAATTATGTTTCCACCTCCTTAAGAGATATTTTACACATATGCTTTATTAATATCTCATTTAATCAAAGGATCATAATATCCTTTATTCTCCCTTTAATTTTAAAGGGTTTTTTTCATAATTTTTTCTTCTTGGGGAAAAAGTCACATAACAAAATGGACCTTATATTCTTCCAGTATTTTGAAGATTTTGTTTAGCACATTGAGGTGATCCTTATGTGTCAAATACTTTTCCAAAATTTCATCCACATAATCCTCCATTAGCTTGTGCATATTGTCATGGAATATTGTTGTCATGACTCTCCGATATGTGGCACCTGCATTCTTGAGACCAAAAGGCATGACGTTCCAAAAGTATGTACCCCAAGGACATGTGAATGTAGTTTTATGCTGATCTTTTGGGGCAATTTGAATCTGGTTATAACCTTAGAAACCGTCCATGAGGGACAACATCTCATATCCTACTGTAAGGTCAACTATGATGTCTATGTTTGGTAATGGAAAGTCATCCTTTGGGCAGGATTTGTTCAAGTCACGAAAGTCTGTGCAGATGTGGATTTGACTATTTGGCTTTGTGACTAGCACAAGATTTGAAATCCATTCAACATAGTCTATTGACCATATGAACCCCACATCTAGCAATTTCTTGAGTTTTTCTTTGACTAACAAGGTGATTTGTGGGTGCATCTTTCACAATTCTTGTTTTACTGGCTTGGTGTCTGGAAGTAATGGAAAATGGTGCAAGACTAGTTCTGGATCCAACTCAACCATATCGACATATGGCCATGCAAATTTAATCTTACGCTCTGAAAAGAATTTATGAAATTCAAGTTTCTCTTCCTCTGTCATAGATGTTGCAAAGAGGACAATTTTGGGATCTTTTGTTGTAGCTATGTTGACTTCCATGGTGTCCTCTATGAGCATTATCGATTTTTCCTGAGTCATGGGGAGAAAGTTCAGTCCTCCATCATTGGGCACCTCGAAGAGGTTTTCACCCTCAGATACATCCTTTATTTTTACTTTTTTTTTATCGTTAGAAGGTGCCTTTCAATTTTCACCTAAAGACGTGCCATTTTTTGTTTTATTTTTATTTTTAATTTTGAGACTAAAGGATGGCACAATCTGCCCAAAGTATGTTGCACAATCTAGTTCTATGGTAAATCTAGCCTTGTAGTCTCCACTTGGTATGCCCTTGCGAAGTACCGTGAATTCTACAATGGCCTCATCATTCTGAAATATGTCCATAACCGGCGGGCCTTGTTGATCCCAATAAATTAGTTGTGGATGGACTAAGGAGATACCATCACCAATATTGGTGAATGGCGGGGAGGACACATAAAGCATGCAAACATATTCGTAGAGGTTAAAGATAAAATTGTCATCATCCAACTCCCAGTCGGATTCTATCCAATATTCTACTTCACTTGATTCGTACTCATTGTCAAAATAAGGGACAAATAGACTAGCATTGGGGTTGGTAGTGTCATGTGGTGATTTATATGAATCCAAATGATGGTCATTAATGTTAGATGACTGGACAGGTATGTCAGGATTATGGCCAGTGGGATTAGAAGATAATTCAGGCTTGTCATTATTCCTTGGGAAAAAGAGCCTATCCCAGTCTTCTCTTTTCCTTGGGATTTTAGGGTTGTCATTATTTTGTGCTAGATCAATTTTAAACATTTACCAAAATCTTTCTTCAAAGGAAGGTTCTCCTGGTTCAAGGAACAATTCATCAAGGCAACAGTCACTTAGGGATCATTGGGAGCCAAATTCCCATTCATGTGAGTCGGTTTCGGTAAGGGAATCCTCAATAGTCTCAACACTTTTTGAAGCATTCACGCTTTCACCCGAAAGTACATTGGCACATTGATCATCATTCTCAGGTAGCCCATACCCTAACCCAAGATACTTTGGTCTTTAGGAAGGCATTATAGGTTCTCGCATTCAATTTTATTTTTGCCAAGGCCACTAGTTCCATCGTAGCCTTTTGTCTTCATTATATCATAGCCTTTCTTGTACATTTGGACTGGTAATGGGGATGGATCTTCTAGGTCCCTGTAAATCCAAGTTGATAGGTCTTCGATTTCTTCCTTCTTCATGTCACCCCATTTTATAAATATATGCATTGGAGGAACTTTGAAGATTTCTTTAGGCTCCATTTTGAAATAGGGACGACCATAGGCCTTAGGAGACTTAGGTATTTTGGTGATGTAGTAGGCCGTGTTCAATTTATACTCTCCACATCCTTGGCCCTAGATCTTGACATTGGGATGAACCTTCAAAACGGCGGGAGATGGTGTGGTGGAAGTGGAAGGAGTGGACATGGACGATTTGGCAAGTGTGGATGGGTCAATGAATTTGGAAGAAGAGGAGGTCGAAGCTTCTCAGTTAACGGGCACTTGTTGTTCCTAAATACCCCTTAGATTGGTGCAATACTGGAAAGGATCTGGGTCTCCATGTATGGTGATTTTGGTGTTGTCAAAAGGAAACTTCAGGCGTCGGTGGTGGGTAGATGGAACAACTTTTAAAGCATGAATTCAAGGTCGACCAAGCAAGATATTATAGGGTAGTTTGAGATTTAGGACTTGACATGTCGCATCCATGATGACCGGCCTAACTCTAATAGGAAGAGTGATAACACCTCGAGAGGAACATTCTTCATCATCATACGCCTTTATAACAATGCTCTTTGTAGCATTTATGCAAGCATCAAAGAAGCCTAGAGCCTTAACCAATTTTAGGGAGCATATGTTCAGCCCTGTCCCACCATCTACTAAAACTCATCTGACCTTATGTTTATGGATAAATACTTCAATGTGTAAGGCGTCATTATGCTTGGATTTTGGTGACGAGTAGTCCTAGTCTGAAAATGTTAAGTGATGGGGAGTGGTTAGGTATCTCACCATGGCTTCAAATTGGTTGACATCAATGCCATGAGGGACTGAAGACTCTTGTAAAGTTTTTTCAAGTATGGCCTTGTGCACAAGAGAAATGTGTAACAACTCAAGTATAGATATTTGACTTGGTGTACTTCCTAATTGGTCAATGAGGTTGAACTGTCCCTTAGGTTGCGACTCTTTGGTGGATGGACTAGGTACCATGATTTTCAGTTGCTTAGGGGGAGGAGGACTAGCTATGGTGACTTTGCCACCACGGCTAGTGACATTACATTCAGGTGCTCTCTTGACAGTAATTGTATTGACATATTCATCGATCACTCGAAGGTGATTAATGATGGGCCCACCAGAATAGTCAAAGGCTATGCAGGTATAATTGGCATGATTATTATTGGTCTTAGGACCTGACGTAGAGGGATTATTCGAACCATAGTCCTACAATGGGTTTTTGTGAATAGTATGTTTTGCATTTGATGCAAATTATTGTCCACCCAGTTCAATTGTGCAATTTTCAATGAGGTCTTGTACCGGATTTCTTAGTTGTTGACAAGAAGAGGTTTTATGCCCTTTAGCACGGTGGTAATCACAGAAAGCGTTGTCATCCCACCATGATGGCTTAAACTGTCTTGGGTCATATGGCTTACGGTCTTCTAATGTGATGACATCATTTTGAAGGAGCTTTTTAAGGATGTCTTTGATTGTTTCACCCAAGGGAGTATATGTGCGTCTCTTTGGAAATTGCCTAGTCTGTCGTGGTTGCCCTTAGTTTTGAATATTTTGATTGTTGTGACTATTCTGAATGGAATTAGTAGCAGGTTTCAGAGTAATCATTGGTGTGTTTTGCGGTTGAGCTCCTTTAAGAGTGAGTACCAGACCCATTTTGTTTACCGCCTTAGTATCAACAACACCATCATTAGTAATGTGTTTATTCTTGACCCAGTATTTATTTGTGTTTGTAGGTGGGTTTATGTTCATGTTCTTAGGGCCATATTTTAGTTCGCCTTTAGCAATAAGGGCCTTCTCAAGTTGGACACCCTTTTTGACTAAGTTTGTGAAGGTTGTGCAACAGTGGACTTGCAAGCCGTATTTCAATGGGCCTTGGAGGTTTTGAACAAACATGTCAACTTTTTCTTTCTTAGGTATGTCAATATGGCAACAACTTGCTAAACTTATCCATCTTTGAAAGAATGGAATGAAAGTCTCCCCAAATTCTTCTTGTGTAAGTGTGCATAGGTTGGTAATGGAGACATCCGTGTTAATGTTATAGGCATAGTTTTCGTACAAATTTGTCTGCAAGTTCATCCTATGATTTTATTCCTTTTTGTAAAGTGACAAAGCATTCAAGTGTGGGGCTTGCAAGACTCTTAGGGAAGAGTCTCATCAAGTAAATATGTTCATATGCAATTTCCACGCAATTGGTTGTGAATTTTTGAATGTGTTCAAGGGGGTTTGTCTTGCCTTTGTATTTAGTGAAGTTTGGTGCCATGTATCCAGGAGGGAATGGTGGCATGTATAGACTTGTGTCAAAATGGTATGGACATAGGTCATATGATGTGTGCATCTTTTTCTGTTGCATTTGCATACTCTCCACTTGTTTTTGTAAGGTCGTGATTTGGGCTGTAAGTGCATCAATTATAGGATTGTTCATTGCATCACACATGCTAGTGATAGGTACTCCATGAGTCCCCATTTGTTGTGAAGATGCATTTTGATATTGTTGTGGAATGTGTTGCTATGAGATGTATGGCATGTTTTGATTTGAATGTTTTTGGTATTGAAATTTTTGATTAGGGATGTGTTGATGAGTGTGGATGTGTGATGCATATGTGGAAATATGTCCAACCATATTAGTCGATATTTGCGAGATGTGTTGACCTTGAATATTTTGGTGCCCAAATGAAGTCATTTGCTGTGTAATCCGATTGCCTTGTCCAAATTGGTAGAATTGTCCATGGGGAATGTTGGTTTTTTTCCTTTTAGGGATGTGAGTATTGGTGTTAATTTTTTGATGACGTGTTGACATTTGGTTGCGGTCCTAGAATGGAAATCCATCGTTTATTTCCCCCAAAGGGGTTGAATGAATTTGTTCCGAAGGCATTATTCGAAGAACCAATAGAAGGATTTGATGATGATGTTCCCATGGCATTAGATGAAGCTCCAAATAGGGAGTTTGAAGAGCTTTCCCCCATTGTTGAGGATCCAAAGGTAGCTCCAATTGACTGTGAGGACATTGTTGACATGGTAGGCATTGATTGTGACATAGCTTGTGACATGGTTGGTGTCCCTCCAATAGATGTTGCATTGATTATGTTGGAAGTGTTTTGATTAGATGTGTCATTAGAGGTAGCACTGATAGTGCTTGTGGTAATTTGCGAGGTGACATCAACAAATGTATTGTTTGCATTGTTTTGAGGTTGACTAGTGTTGAAGGTGTTGTTTGCATTGTTATTGTTGGCATTGTGATCAGGAGATGTTGCTCTTAGAGTGATAATGTCAAAGCCACGTGGAAATTTAGTCCCTTGGTGTAAAAGCATGGCTAAATATTTGTCTCCATCATGCAAGACCAAATCTTCCACAAAAGAGGCCACTTCAAGATTTTGAGTTGCAACTTCTATGTCTTCCTCAAATACACATTCGTGTTCATCTCTATGTATGAATGGTTCGAAGGGGTTACGTGAAGAAGATGGCATGTTCATGTTACTGAAAGGATTGATAAAGGATGTGTGTTGGTCCATGTTTTGATTCATGTCATTGGAAAATATATAAGTGTTGGTGTCTTGTCCAAAATTAGCCATTTGTCTTCTTTTTCTTTGAATCCTAGTCTCAACCATATAAGGAGTTTCCCAAATTAGAAAGAATGATGAAAATGACAACTATGTTTTTGGATTCTTTGAATAAGGGACGGTAATGCAACTATGTTTTTTAACAATAAGAGATGTAATATGATAATGTGGTCTAAAGGAAATTCCAAATTCCAAAGGACAATGAGGACTAAGATGAAAGGTATGACTCTATTTTTTTGGATTTTTTAGGAATAAGGTATGCAAAATGAGGACTAAGATGACTTCAATGATCAAAGTGATTTTGATGGACTTTAAGAAAATTTTAACTCAACCACTCAAAGCTTGATCTATGTCTCGATTTGGATCATCAAAGGACTTGTTAATGTGACTAAAGGACAAGATGACAAGATGAAAAAGTGAGGTTTCCTAACTAGACTTTTGAGTTGGAAAGTCTCACAAAAAGGACAATGACTTAAAAGAAGGATTTTGACCAAGTCTAATGACAACCTACTCTTGAAGGCAAGGATTTTGTAAAGTATGGTAAGTTTTCCCTATTCCAAAGACAACGAATGAAATGAGGACCTAAAGACTAGTTTATGGCTGAAAATGATGATGAAGGACTTTAAGGATGCAACTAAAAACTTGCAAGGATGAACCTATGGGAAGAATCCAAGCTAAAGTATGCAAAGAATGAAGGATTTGAGCACTTCCTTGTCTGGTTTTTAACTGAGACTACTGGAAAAAGATGTTTGATAGCAAATTGGACAAGTTTGAACTTGGGTTTTGGAATGTGATAGTGTTTTTGTTTTTTCCAGGCAATTGCGTTGTTTCAAGTCTCAGATCTGTTGTGGTTTGTCAGATGCTTCATAATTTCAACGAATGCGGCGTTACAGGTGATAAATGCAGCTCAAGAAAGTAATTGCAATGTTATGTAAATCAAATGTGGTGTAGTACAGGAAAATGCGTTGCATAGAGTAGCAAATACGGCTTAGCAGAGCAAATGCGTTATAGAAAGTGTCAAATGCGGCGCAAAATAGCGAATGCGTTGCAGGTAGAATGCAAGTCTAGTTGTTTGCAATTTTGGCCAATTTTCAGGGTTGTTTTCAATTTGAGTCAATGTTTCCAGGTTTTTGAAGAGTGTTTTTTTATTCAATGTTTCAGAAAATACTTGGAAAACATAATATTTTGTATGAAAACATGCACAATGAAGACAAGTACAACCCTAGGTTAGGCAAGGATTATATTTTCTAGATTCCACGTGGGTTTCCCCAGCCACACTTATTCTTAGCGGGTGAATCCAGAGGCTTGGCCACACAGGCTCCCACTTACATTGCACTCAATTCTCGGGTCAACCAAGCTTCAAGTCTCCATAAATCTCCCATGACATACTTATCGCCTCTAATAAGAATTGGGAGAATGTGGATTCCTTTGCAACGACTGTTGTTGCGCTAGCAAACAAATGGGTTTTTGGCCACTAAACAAAAGGGTTCTAGTAAATACTCGGGGACACGACACCTTGTGAGCGTATAGCAAGCCACTTAAGGCTTTAATAAATCTACTAGGGGCTCTTATACCTTTAAAAGAAAAGGTAGGTACCCATTTTCAAATGACACTACATGGCTAACGCCTACATACCGTAAGGACTTGACAATTTAGACTCATCCTTTTATATACCAACCTAAGCGAAAAACTGATTGGATTCGTTCTCTCTTTCGAGGCAGGCCCCTCTAAGGTTCAATAAATAAAAATAGATGGGTCTGGCTTTCTGATCACCTAGTTTGCACAAGGTGAGAGCATAATCACCTACCACCTTCAAGCACAATCAAGCAATTTTCTTTAACCTCCTAATTAAATCTAAATGAGAAATAAATGTTCTTTTTAAATCACCAATGGAAGTGTTTTCTAATCTAAAACAAACATGAGTGGTTTCAAAATAAAATCCTTGGACATTCGAACCTACAAAACCACTCATTAGTAGTCTTAGAAGATGCCTTGGACTCACGAAAAAGTTGAAGCCACACGCTGCCACAATAGATTAATAAATAGAAAAACCTCTAAGCTACTAAATAGAAAAGGAAAAATTTGAAAAACTTGCAAAAACCTGAAAGAAATTTTTTACCAGGCGATTGCATCGTTCTAGGTGTCAAATGCGTCGCAAGGCAGAATCTAGAAATTGACAGGCAAATGCATCGTTCTGCACAACAAATGTGTCTCAGGGCCGAAGGTTAAAATTTGTAATCAAATGCATCAACCTACAAAGAAAATGCATCGTGGGATGGCGAATGCGTCATTTTGCAATGCGTATGCGACACAGTAGAGCAGATGCATTGTTTTGTCAGTCGAATGCGTCGTGGTAAGTCAAATGTCTCATAGGAAACAACAAATGCGTCGTATTGTACCTGTACCTACAAAAATGAAAAATGGCATACGAAAATAAATAAAATGAGCGATTTTGGTGTTAGGTTCACCAATGTAACTAAGGGAAATATTCAGGTTAGTAGATTAGTGCATAAATAAGAAAAACCCAAAGTAAGCAATGAAGTACAAAGGAGAAAATAACATGAAAACAAATAAAGATATTACCAAGTGTCTTCAACCTCCATGATTGACCTCCATTGCACCTTCTCTATTTGCTGCAATATGTAGTTTTCCCTCAAATTTTGTATGAGAAACCTATGACTATGCCAATTCCCTAACCAAATGTTGAAGGATTTGATCTAAAATGTGACACTATGCAACTATGCAACTCATAAGAAAAGCTAAAGTATGCAAATGCCAAGATGTCAAAATGCCAAGAGATGAAGTATGCCTAAGACAAGATTACATGAGATGTAGATGTCAAAATGAGACCAAAATTGCCATTTTATAGAAAATGCAATTTTGGATGAATGGCCAAGATTGAAGATTGTCCAATGCCCTAAGATACATGGACAAGATTCAATGTGACAACCCACAATTAGGGCTAGGGAAACATTAGGGTGAATTTAAAATGAATGGACAAGATTGGATGTGACAAGAAGATAAGGATGGCACAGAAAAAGAGAGTTGAAAAATAAAATAATATTAGAAATTACTTGATTTATGGAAGAAATTTGTTATTTTGAATTAAAAATTTAATTTAATTCAAAAGGTGGGACCATGTGATAGTAAATAATTAATTTGAATTATTTACTAAGAGGGAAAATTAGAAAGTGGGACCAATTTAAATAAATAATTTTATTTAAAATTGGGAAAATGCCAAGGTGGATAATAATTAAATAAATTATTTTATTTAATTATGAGAAGACATTAGAAATTAATGATTTATTTAAATAATCAAGAGGAAATAATAGACAAAGATAATTAAATAAATTTAAGAATTTATTTAATCATGGAAAGACATTAGAGAATTAGTGATGCATTTAAATAAATAAATAAAATTCATTTATTTAAATAATGAAGAGGAATAGTGGGTGGAAGGGTGGGCTCCCTCGTCGCCCCTCACTTGGGCATATGGTGTCCAAGGTGGATTTGAGGTGGCGGATGGGACAGACATGAAGACATTGGATTTGGCTTGCTCTTGTCACCTCCAATTTCCTAATTTTAGCCGAATGAAGGTGTTCTTCACTTGTTTTATCGGTTGCCTCCAAATTTTGTGAAACTTCTGGAGTAGGACTGGGGGCATGCTAGGCTCAATTCTCACTGCGCCGTCAGTGTGACATGTCGGGCACGGCTATCCTCGCATCGTTTGCAGACGTGCCGAGTGGAATTCCCATCAATTGCATTGATAATGGTTTTAAGTAGGATGAACGTAGTCCATATATTCACTCATGTCAAGGACGTTTTTGCTTCGTCATAATCTTGCTCCGTATGCAAAGACTGACTGATCATCATTCGGGTTTTTAATTGTGCTAATGAAGCCACTTCTAAATCATGGGTTTCGCATTTTGGTTTTGTCGTCTATTTTTTTGTTGCAGGGAACAGCTGCCAAAGACTTGCAAATGGCAAGAATATCGAAGTAGAAATTTGTCATACACATATCGGTGGAAGGTCTAGAATCTTTCGGCGTTGACACTCCAGTTTCTCTAGTGGCCAAGGAGAGGCAAATTTCCTTTCGAGAAGTCACAGATTAGCGGTTAAAGCGCATCTTGCTCATGGATGACCCGGCGTCAATTGTTGTTAAAATGGTCCTTGGCAAAGGGCACTTGGAAAGAAATGAATTCGCCAGAGACAATACACATATTTCATCCCAGTTTCTTGCCGTGCTCCTGGACCTGGACACCCTGAAGGCAGAGGCCATGGAGATGATGGTTCGTCTGTTCCGGGATGATTTGCTCGACGGTCTTGAAATGACATTGAAGGCGGCCTTTATAGGCAAAGGTATTCCGCGCCCTGCCGACTTGCCTTTTCTTTGGGAGTCTAATGAAGCTGTCAAAGTTTTTCCATTTCTTTTAGACCTCAAAGGGCCTGCTTTATCAAGGCACATAAAGATTGCAGATGTGGCGGTGGATTTCCTGAAGCGAAAGTTGAAGTTGGTGCCGGTGGAAGGGTTGGAGTGGTTGGATGGTTTCATTAGTTTTGCAGAGTTGAATGGTTTCATGTGAATATCGTCAAGTGTTGGTTGATGTCCGTTCTTGGTTTCTTTCAGTCTACAACTTGTTAATGTTGGTAGTTTCAAACTTGAGTAGTATGTTTTTTGTTTTTGCTTGTTGAGGCTAGGCCTCTGTTTCACATCCTCTGTTTTGAAAAATTTTCTTGCACTGGGACTGTTTGGAGTTGTTGTTTCTCCGGGATAGGTTTTTTTTGGTTGATGATGGAAATCTCTGATATAATTACTGCTTTGCAGATGGCTGTAAATTTCTTTATTATCTATAAAATTACCACCTTACGGATCAAAAAAATAATAATGAAGAGGAATAAAAGACATTAATTAATTAAATAATTAATATCTGAAAGTGGACAATAGGACATAATTAAATATTTTAATTATATTAGGAGGAATGTGGCAAAAATAGAGCTTGCAGGCCTAGGTCATTTTTATGTGTCTACAGATTATTTCTTTGATTTTTTCATAGCAAGTTATTGAATTAATAGCTAAAAGTGGACAATAGGACATAATTAAATATTTTAATTATGTTAGGAGGAATGTGGCAAAAATAGAGCTTGCAGGCCTAGGTCATTTTTATGTGTCTACAGATTCTTTCTTTGATTTTTTCATAGCAAGCTGTTGGGTAGTCATGTTTTGAAGAAAAACATCACCCGTAGGGGTGGGGAGGGGAAAAGGCTAGAATTTTTGGGAGAAGTTGACACACTAGCGAGAACCCTACCATCTTGCTTAGCACTAGTGTTTGCATTTTCAGAAAGAATATCAAATGAGTTTCTTAGCCAAATCAGGGTTGAATTATTGACTGACGGGGAGGTGCCACTATATGAGAAGGCATTATCTGGGTACACCACCTAGGTTCCCAGGGAGGGAGGTCTTTCTTGTCCTTGTGAATTAGGGACACCAACCTGGTATGAAGCACATAGACTATGGATTTCCTCCACATGAGCTGATAGACTAGGTCTTTTTTTCAGGTTGGGAGGCCACACCCTCTCCATTAGGGTTAGACTCGACCTCTTTAACTAAATTCAATTTCAGATAAATTTTAGCAACCTTCTTTTGGATTAATGGATAGTGTTTATGAATATGGCCTTCCTTTCTACAAAGGTAACACACGTTTAAGCTGCCTAAGACCTCTAGATGGTAGAAGGCACCACAACCATCTTCACATATCTCAATTTTTCTAGGTATTTCAACCTCTAGCATCAAATATACAAGGGCGCAGGGATCTAAGTGCGGGAGGGAGACTTTCATCTCATCCACCCTGATTACAAACATGTATTTGATTTAGTTGTTATAGGTAAATTTTAAATTTTCAAATTAAAATTTAACTTAAAATTGATTTATATTCTACTAAAGCTGAGCACAATTAGAAACATTTGAATGATTTATTAAAACTCTAATTTGATCATGTGTGTATGTTTACTACATGGTGTACATGATATATTTTTACTATGGTTGTAGATCCTAACAATACAAAAGGTGTAGATTACTATCTACTTATATGTGCACAACCAAAATGCAAATTGTCACAACCAATGATAGATGGTGATGGACAAGAGTATCCCACTAGATCAGTCGTTGCTGAAGGCATATATTATCAACAAATAAAGATAGATAAAAAAGGTATTATATTTATTAATTATATGTCAGGACACGAGGTTCTACATTATAGTCACTTAGTTATATCAACAAGAATAAATTTTGAAATTTTATAAAAAAGAGGGTGTGGCCAACAAAAGTAGAGGTTGTTTGTTGAAAATCATGAAAATATTTTAGAGATCATAAAAGATAGAGAGGATCCAGATTATATGTACCAAGAGCTTTAAGTTATTTATGTATATTTTCTATGACCATATATACATGTTGTAACATTTGGACCTAAGTTTTAAAATGTTTTATTATATAAGAATTCAAATAATTTCATTCCATGTTGTGATCTAAATTTGAATATTTTTTTGGATTAGATAGTGGTACATCTGGATTTTAAAAAAATAGACTTGGTTGTTTAGATCTAGGATATTTCATATTTTTTATATAATCCTAGACATCATGAGTTTATATTTTGGGTTAGTTACTCATCAACTAATTTTTAATTTTTTCTTAGATATTTGAATTTCAAGTTTTCTAGGCTAAAGATATTACTTAAGAACATTGTTTTCTTGTTCCTTAAACTTTCATGGGCCCTATTCTTGACACTTATAGCTATGGCTTAAATTACCAAAAAATGGAAGAAGTTTTCAACAAGGTGATGGGTCTATATCCTAAAATAGAGTTTTCACTCTTTCCTTAACACAAAATTTTAATAAGGCCTTGATTGATAGTGAGGAAAGAAATCATTTCTCAATAGATTTAATTTACATAAAAAATTAATCCCCCTACAATAGGACCATATGGTCTTAAAAAATCTATTATCAATCTATGTATTTTGAGACTTCTTTTTATCCTATATATTTCAAAGATGCATCAAAATATTCTAGCAAGAAAAATCTATTGAGGTAGATTTGTTGATCTTGATCCACTTTAGTTAAAATATTTTATCCAAAAAATATTTAATGATTGGTTGGAGTGGATCGCTCTCTATGGAATTTCAAACAAACTATTTCTAGTATTGGAGGAAGATGTCCTTGATTGTATCAGTCATAGAAATTTTGATTATTCTAGATGAGTATGCAAGTGACCCATCCTTTCTTATTCTTGTGCTTAAAGAAGTAGAACAATAATATTAGATTCTTTTTTTAGACTGCATGAATCGGTCAGGTGTCTGTCCCCCTATAAACTGCAATGCGCCTGGTAAAAAAATTTTGCGTGACCGGTGGAGTTGGCACAACATGCCCTTCAGTACCATGGGTATGATGGGGAGACTAGACCTCGTGACCTCTTACCTCCAGCAAGATGCTTTAGCCAATTGAGCTAGGACCACCACCCCAATAATATTAGAAATTTAGATCCAATTGTCTTATTCCAATTAAGTTGTGCTCTTAGTTGAGCCTCTTTACCACTATAAATGTAAAAATTATTTAAATATGTCTTTGTTGAGGCCATAAAATTGAAGTGATATTTTTACAAGGAAATAAATAAGGAGATACCCAATCTTTTCTAATTGACCCTTAATTTTAAATTCTACTCATTTTATTCTCTTATCCATTCATCTCCCACATTGATGGGGGAATTTTGTGTACCTAGAGATGACTTAAAAACACCATCTTACCTAAATTTATTCATGTGAGGGGTGAGGAACTTCATTCCAAATAGTAAAAAATGAGGCCACAAAATTAGGGTGCAAGATATGTAAAGTTAACTAAAATATTATTGATGTTTATGTTAGGAAATAATACATGAATATCCATAATCTTAATCCATTTCCTACATAGCCCCATGAGAGATAAACATGCATACACATAACCATAGTGCATATATCAAATAGAAAATCCACAAGATAACACAAGATATACCCTGGAAAAACCCTCGAGAGGGGAAAACCAGCCTCCAAAAGCATCCATACTCCTTATTATTCAGCAATAAAGCAATATAAGAGTTACAATGAATACCTCCGAAGCATCAAGCCTTCCAATACATCCTCATGTGTCCAAGCATTAATCCACACGTCCTATGCCATGCTTCACATATGCACTCCTCATAAAGACTCAATAATGATAACCCACCAACCCAGCCATAACCACTAAACATGTGCTTGCTTTTATAGATACAAGCTCACACAAATACAATCAAGTGGTAAGATAAAACCATGTGCCACAAAACCACTAACCCCTTATTTAATATTGGGTACTAAGTTTTCACTTTATTAATATTTCTCCAATATTAAATTATTATCCTATGTCCCCCACACATTAAATAATAATGCAATGTTACAATACAACATAAAGTGGTCCCCAAATAATTACCTAGTGTGACTAACCACACCACCTAGGTGCATCACAAGTAAATAATTATTTAATTACATATAATAAATCAAATTATGCAATGGTGTACAATACCATATCCTAACATTCTCCCACTTATTATATATATTGCATAAGGGATCAATGAATGAAATACATCAAAATAGCCTTACATGAAACCACATGAATCTCCAACATGCTCTTAGGCTCCATCAAGATACCTACAATAAGAATAAAGTGACAACTATCTCAAGCAAGAACTCTTCTCATCCTCTAACATGCCACCTATAGAAGAAAAGGAGCACGCCAAGGTGAAGATGCACCAATCCAAGAACACAAGAATCAAATCCAAGTGATAAAAAAAGGCTCCAAATAAGTTGTCGAGTAAAAACCCACATGATCAGAAATAGCATCCACAAAATGTGCTAATACATCCAATCATCCATACCTCCTAACTATCAATAACATCAGTAAACTCATGCCAACAACATATGCAACCCATAAATCGCAATCACAAGCTCCCTGTATTAAACCTATCAATGAAGAACATACATATCCAAGAACTCCCACTGCATAGGTAATGTCAAAGCATATCAAGCCTACCAATCAACACTATACCAAGGTGTGAGAAATGATCAACAATGAAGTACCAAGAACAATAACAATGATCGACACATGCAACCCAGATAACTGCATAATCTCTCACAATATGTTGCCACCATCCTCCCAAATCATATGAACATGAACCTCTGAGAGAGAAAACCTGTAAACCATAACATGTCCTTATACCAAAACCTTAAAAGTGCAATGATGTGTCGAGTATGATCTCCTAACAACCCCAAATGAGAAGCCTCAACAACACCCAAAACAATGTTCAATCTCTTAGATCAAACAACATTTGAATCATGTAAATGCCAGCATGGATGTAAGCCTCTCTAATCAAGAAGATAAAACTCAAATTAACCATTCCCAATCTAGAAATCAACCCAATAACCATCTCCTAAAAATCCTCATCAATAAATGATAATATAAACTCAAAGCAAGAGGAGATAACCATGTTAACCATCTCTCAAAATGACTCCTCCAAAACTAATTATCCATAGCTCAAGATCCATATTCATGAAAGATAAAGCAATATAAAATCATGCTAAACAATCCTCAAATGAGTCTCCAAAATCAATCACCATGACTCTACTCAATCCCATGAGAAATCAAACTATGAAACATAGCACATCTGGAAGAAATAATGGGCAAATACCTCTCAAATGATAAACTGTTGAGTAGACCAAGACTGGGGAATGAGAATTCTCCTCTAGGATAGCCAAGTCATCATGAATCACTCCAAGAACAATCTCCTCTATCAGTCCATCATGAACTCACATCCATACCCAGGTGAAAGCTCCCCAGTCTTCTTGCTGAAACCTCCAAAGAGTAACTATCTCAAGTAAATGTCTCTGACCACAAGAGAACTACAACCTCACCCACATCTCCAAGTATCCACGAGTACTTGTAACCAACCAATACATGCCAAAATCCAAATGCAACATGTAGCACCATCATGAAGTAATAAAACAAATGATCAATGTACTTAATACAAAGAGAACCACCAAGATCAATATCAAAGCTCCAATCCCAAAAATAAGAACCTATCATGACATCACAATCTTACCATCTTCTCCTAGGAGATCACATGCACCAATGCATACATTTTGGTCTTAAGAAAACATATAACATGCCAAAATATAATCTAGAATCAAGAATATATCATGAAATAATAACACACTCTAAACTAAGAAACAACATCTCTAGTCACGTGAAGATAACCATCACCAATGATGCATCCATGTCACTACCAACAATTCCCGCTGAACCATGATACCAAGCTACACATGGAATCATGACAACCATCTCCTCCATGAAGATCATCTAAGTCTACACACATAACTAAAATGTCAGTAACATCAAGTGAAACAAGGATCTCCAATCCAAGAAGATACAACTGCCAACAAACCATCAAGAACCAATCCTACACCGCCAAATCATCACTATCGAAAGCTCCCATTGAAAGTGTAAAACCAATGAATGTACCAAGCAATCATGACATCATAAACAAACCACATGCTACAAGTCCCATCAACTAACTAATAAAGTACTCTAACCATCCATCCTATCATCCCAAAACAACATACTAATGCATATATGACCACAGACAAGGCAAACTAAAAAATTATGCATCAACAATGAATCAAACCTAGTGGATATAGACAATCCACATTTGAGTCATCCCACTGCAATCAATAGGCTATGCATACCTACCAATCACATAACTCAGAGATCTAATCACTAAAGCATGCAAAATCATCATCACATTAGTAACCTACAAACTGAGATATCAAAGAAGATGATCTTGTAGACATCGAGACTCAAACACCAAATCAATAACAAATTTGATTTTCCAAACATGTCGACAAATGAGTAACCATAGTCAAGGAACCATACAAGCATCAAGGAGATAGGAACAACCTCTTAACACTAAACCAAACCATCACCAAACAACTACATATGTGATCATGTTGTGCCAAAGCATAAATGTACCTACATACCCATGACACCATAATCATAGCCATCATTGTACCTACACTCAACTATCACCCATACGAGACTCCAAGTCTCCACTCATGTCAAGCCATGTCCTCAAAACTGAAGACAACTTGTGTATCTGTCACCATCAAATTCCAACTCTGAAAAACACTTGTAGACCTATACCAGGAAGCACCAAACTGATAATCATTTGTACCATCATAAATATCATATAAAAACATGTACTTTCTCGAGGTTTCGCCTCTTGACTCATTTGGATGCTCACCCAATCACACCCTAAATCTCAAGCACCTACAAGTGATCAAACAAGTACCATACATTCCATACACCACAAACTAATAAACAATCTAAACCACTGTGTAGTACACTACACATGCTCTCCAATGCCTATTCGAAATTGAAAATCTGATTATGTATGCAAAAGTTATGACCAAAACTATGTATAAGAGAATATCTAGCTTCTAGGATAAAAAATTGATCAAAATAAAAAATTTAGGAAACCAAACCTATACTACTACGTAGTGCTTAGAACCATCTTTCCAACAAGTATAAGAAATTAAAAATTTGAGCTCTTGGGCAAAAGTTATGCAAGTTTGAAAAAACTGCCAATTTGACTATATGAGCAAAACAAGGGTGGCGCTTGGGTGGCCCACCGACAACTCGCTGATGGTGGTGGCCAACTAGTGGAATATTTAAAATCCAATTTAAATTTAATTTAATTTTCACATATTAAAAATCTCTGCCACCCTCCATAGCAGACCCAACACCACATTAAAAACTGGTTTAATCTCCTTTTAAGTCTGACAGATATCAAATAATATAAAAAAATGTTTTAATTTTTTTGAAATGCTGGCGATTAAGATTTATGCCACTTCAACCACTCCTCTGTCAGATGGGAGCCAGAGTCAGGGGCCCGACAACCCCACCGACTAGGGTCTTGTCAGCTAGCAATGCCAATAGGGACTGCCGACTAGTAGTATCCTATGGTATTGTTAACACGATAGGACCATATCTATTGGGAGTAGACATGTATGGGGTATGCGGACCCTGACCCCCATTCATAATATTTTTTTTTTTTTAAATTCAAAATTTTTTTAACATAAAATTTTTCAAATATTTCTGCAAGATTTTTTATAAAATAATTTCAAAAGGCCAATGGGATTTTTTCACCATCGAAATATATATTTTTTATTCTAGAAAACTAGCAATAGTACAATCGTACGGCTGAAGGGCCTATGCCTAAATTTTTTATGCATTTTTTTCAACTTCTCCAAAATAGGTCAAATTTTATGTCATTATTTGTTTCTCAACTGTTCTAGATCCAATGGTGAGGTCCATTTTGTCTCAAGAGGTCATCCATAAAACTTCCCCGATAAAACCCTCATATGAAAGTTGAATCCAAGAAACCCTTTTGACCCAAATTTTAAAAGTTTCGGATTTGCAATAAACCCAACAAATCTTGACAACCCAAAAGCCTAAATCTACAAACAAACATCTGCAACATGTGTTCCATATCTTGCAATGCCTTAGATCTAACATGCATGTCCACAGATTCAACTTTGCACAAATATCTCAAAACAAGGGTTATAACAAAAACCCATCAACCATGAAAGCTATGATACCACTTGTTAGGAAATGATGCATGAATACCCACAATCTTAATCCATTTCCTACATAACCCCATGAGAGATAAACATGCATACACATAACTATAATACATAGATCAAATAGACAAGCCACAAGATAACACAATATATACCCTGGGAAAACCCTCAAGAGGGAAAAACCCAGCCTCCAAAGCATCCACACTCATTATTCAGCAATAAAGCAATACAAGAGTTACAATGAATACCTCGTAAGCATCAAGCCTTCCAATGCATCCTCATGTGTCCAAGCATTAATCCACACATCCTGCGCCATGCTTCACATATGCACTCCTCAAAAAGACTCAATAATGACAACCCACTCACCCATCCAACCTTAACCACTAAATATGTGCTTGCTTTATAGATACAAGCTCGCACAAATACAACCAAGTGGTAAGATAAAACCATGTGAACACAAAACCACTAACCCCTTATTTAATATTGGTTCTAAGTTTTCACTTTATTAATATTTCTTCGATATTGAATTATTATCCCATGTCTCCCACATATTAAATAATAATACAATGTTACAATACAACATAAAGTGGTTCCCAAATAATTACCTAGTGTGACTAAATTAAATTATGCAATAGTGTACAACATTATAATAAACTAAATTATGCAATAGTGTACAACACCATATCCCAACAGTTTATTGATTCCTCCACCACCATTTTTTATTATCTTCCAATCATACCAATAGGTATTAGCATAACTTCCAATTTCTCCCCTTCAATCTTTTTCCCTTTAAATTTAACTAATTTATGACGAATTTGAATGATACTTCACATGGTTCACATTTACAAGTTCTCTCGAATCGAATTTCATATTTAAAAAATAAAATTGATGTTTCAAGAAAAATAGTTTTGCATAACTTTAAACAAAATACATTTTCAATATTATGTTTGTATGACCTCTACATTTTTTTCTTATTTTCCCTCTTTTTAGAAAGGGGTACATGTAATAGAGTGTGATATAGAGGATTTGGATATAAGAGATGATTTATCTATTCCAAACAAAATTCTAGGGCTGATTGTGTTACACTCTGTTTCTCAGTTACCTAGTTACTTTTACCTTCGTGAGTAAATATGATGATAAATGTAAATCATGACTTTAATATGTTTGATAGGTGAATGAAATATTGAAATATGTGTTAAGATGTTATTGCTTTTGAGGTAATGATTATGTTTTATACTAATGGAAAAATGTGATGAATGAATATGTATTGCAATGTGAATACGTTAATGCTTCGATGATGCAATTGTATTTCATGTGAACGACTAACTACCTCTGTGATGCACTAAGTTGGATGCAAGAAAGATTCAAGCCCTTAGGTACGTGAGGGGGAGTATCACTCAAGAGAAGAACTTGGTTTGGTAACCCTTAATGAGCCTAATTGAGCATACACACACTCACATCTAGTTTAATCAAGTTGATTCAAGTTGACTTGGGAAATGGTAAGTAACCTTGAGTCTTGTTTGTGCATGATCTATGAGTGGTTATAATATTGTTCAATGGATGTTCTTGACTAGGGTTATGTGATTAAGTCTTTGTGTTGAGAGGAAGTTCTTCTTCTTCATGTATTCATATTTATGTGTTAATCGGTAAAGTATATACATAGAATGTATATATGTGCATATCCTCGTTAACCCATACATGTGAGTATATATGTGCATGCGTACACATAGGTAGATGTATCTATGCATGCTTATGAACAAATAACCCATATGCATGAGAGTATTGATTGGACAAATGCGACATACACACACACACACACACATATATATACATACATATGCACTCCATATATATACGTTGATTGGTGAATATATGAGTAAATGTGTTTAAGTGTGGATATATAAATAATTATATATATATATATATAATTTTTTATTTTTTCTTGTTAAATCGTTGCTAAGGGGCAACACCCCATATTGCTTCCAAAAAAAGAGTTCACATGTGTTTTTGAGAACCAACCAAAAAAAGAACATCCTGTTGTCCTTCTCTGTAAAAAATGGCCATTCAAAATACCCATTCCTACCCGATTGTGATTGCTTATACAATTTTACAAAATGGCCTGGCAGTGGCTCAAGCATATGACTACTACCCCGGGATTGACTATTTTTCTAAACCCTAGTATATGCTAGAACTGAAATAAAACTGCAAAAAATTTAAATCTGTACCCGACCCAATAGCTACCATCAAACTTCCTCCTCATCCTCAGAATCTTTCGACTCCACACACTTCATGTATGCAATGTAATTTGCAACCACCGAATAATCTGCTCCACATTTTTGGTGAGCTGGGTCCTTCACCTTTTCCTCCAGGTCTCTAGGGTCGTTCAGATGCCATTCCTCGCATGTATCGAAGTCCCAATTGTCATCGTCCCTTGCTACGATTTCTTTAGAGAGCCCTTCGTCATCCACATATCTCGTTGTCCAGCCTCGTAGATGATTGGGGGTCAGGTTGGCAACTCTGAGCAGGAAGGTGATGCTCTAGTCATGCTCATCCCAAATATTTTCAAACCCTTATGGGTCGATGGTCCTGACCAGAGGAAATTTCATGACCTCTCTTTCGCGCATTCTCATCATGTAGTAATTTTGTGGCATTGGGATGAGCTTGTTCTCATCCACATTGTCTAGGGTCGTGTGGATGTCTCCCAACCACGCGTGTATGAAGACCATCTAAGTCAATTTCTTCCCTGTTTCCTTCAAAATACCCATGTGCAGGATTACTGCAAGGAACATGGCTGTGATTTCTTAATTGGACCTGAACCTGTGGTATGCTCTTAGGAATTCAAGGCCTAAGACTTTTTTAGTTGCCTAGAGTACCAGTGGATGGGATGAGGCCAACAATCCCTGTAGCCTCTTGTCTGACACTTCTCCTCAAAAGGATTGTTGTTGCTTTGATGTATCCAAGGCCAACAGAGTCTCCATTACGCTCTCGCACACCTGTTGCTCCTCTACCTCTGTAAATGCAAAATCACTCTAAATTTTGAAAAGATACCGATCAAAATGGTCTAATTAACACCAGCCGAGGCCTTAAAACGGTTGAAGCCTTACTTCTTCTTTATTATATTTTCTACGATCGTGCCTTCTAGAGTGTGTAAACTTTCCATCACCCCGCTGGAGGTACTTTCCAAAATTAATGCATGATAGTATGAGATCCACCCAACCTTTCCTTTTCCTCAAAACTTGTTTATTTTATTTGTTCATTACCTTCTACCAATGGCCCTTGTCATGATAAGCAAGACCCTGGATTTCGTCCTTGATACCATATGATTTCCTTTCGTCGCCAATTGAAGAATCGATGACAAAATTTGTCACCGATGCCAGTTCTCAGGTTTGCTTACATGGAAAGTTTTGATGCCTTTTTTGCCAACGCGTCCGCCTTGTCATTGCCTTCTCGATAGATGTGGCTAGATGTGGCTAATTTTGAAGGTGTCAAATTTGGCCACCACTTGCTTGACCCTCTGCAATAGATGGTTGAGCTTCTATTTTGGTGTAGTTCCTCGCCTGATGGCATTGATAAAGATCATTGAATCACCTTCTAGATGAATTTTCTTCACTCCCAAATCAATCCCCATCTGAAGACCTATAGCTGTTGCTCTGAGTTCAGCTTCATTATTTGTGCAAGTGCTCAAAGGTGTGGATTTTTCAACTAGTATCCTGCCCTGCTCATCTCTTACAATACATCTCGTGCCACCTAGTCCTGGATTTCCTCATGCTTCCCCATCAAAATTAACCTTAGTCTAGCTTGGCTTTGGCGCCTACCATGCTACTTCCTCTCTCTTGGTTTTCGATGTCTGGATTGATCCATTCCCAATCAGTAGTGGTGGCTTAAGGCCAATAATTTTTTTGGTTAGGCAATTGTCCCAATTTGTGAAGGCTTTTTGTTTGGCAGATTTGTTTTGAGCGTCCTCATTTACCATTTCTACTATGGCCCTTTCAATTTTTTCCTAGAGTCTATCTTTGTTCAATTCCTTTCCTTGAAAAATTATTTTGTTTCGTTCCTTCCATATATCCCATACCACAATGGATGGCGTAACCTGCCATATCCCTCGAAAAACAAAATTATTGATTTTTAGCGGCCACATTTTGAACCATGATGCAAGGTTTGTTGGCATGGGGTATTGCAAGTTTAGCTTTTTTTTTACTATGCTCCAACAATCCTGTGCAAAGGGGCATTCCAAGAGGAGGTGGTTTATTGATTCCTCACTTTATTTGCATAGAGTACATTTTCCTGGGCCTTGTATACCAAAGGTAGCTAGCCTATCCTCTATTAGAATTCTTCCTTGGGTTGCCAACCAAGCAAAGTCTCCAGCCTTGGGAAGGCATTTCCTTCCCCAAAATAATTTGTGTGGCCAGTCTTGTCGAGCCAACGCCAACTCCTTTATCTTGTAGCCAAGTCTCACCTTGTATGTACCTGTTGATGATCCACACCATTAGATCAAGTCTTGGTCATTGGATGGGATGAAATATTTGTCCTTGAGGATCTTTGATAATGCATCTTTTTGTACTTGGAGCATTGAGAGACTGAAGATCATTATGTCTCCAACTGGGATACCCTAGATTGACAATTCTCTTGTCATAGTTGGCCACCCTGACCCCCCACAAAGCCTTGTGGTTTCTTCCTTAATTTTATCCAGGCCCAAAGTGTTGTTGATGGGAGGTTTTCCACACCAAGAGTCATTCCAAAAGGAAGAACTCTCTCCATTCCTAATTTCCCAAGTTACATGATTTGCTATGATATCCCTGCTATCCAGGATGAAATTCCATATTGTTGAACCTCTCGGGGGGTTGGTTGTAGTGAGAATTCTTGCCAGGTCATCTGAGTCTAGATACTTCCTCCTTAAGATTCTAACCCATTTTTTCTCACCTTTCATGTGGATGTCCCATACCAATTTGGCCCCCATGGCCTAGTTCATTATTGACAGTTGTTTAATCCCTACCCCACCAACATCCTTTGGTTTGCATACCTTATCCCATGCCAATAGAGGAAATTTATTTTGATCTCCTGTTCTGCTCCAAAAGAATTTCTTAAAAATTTGGGCGAGGGCTTCTTCCACTGCTTTGGGTAGTTTTAGACAACGAAATTGAGTACACTGGGATGGCTGACAAAACTGACTTGACCATCAGTAGTCTGCCTACTGAGGACAACCATTTTCCTTTCAAATTTCCCAACTTGTTCTTGTAGTTGTTGACTAGATTCTCCCAATAACACTTTTTATTGATACATGCAAATAGGGGCATCCCTAAGAATTGACTTGGCAATGAAGCTACACTCAAATTCAAGATCTTGGCTAAATCTTTCAGCAGGCTAGGTTGTGTGTTCAAAATAAATACCTCCGATTTACCCCAATTGATGCTTTTCCTTACGCCCTGCAATAGTCATCTAAAATGTTTCTAATCACTCTTGCGTCCCTCCTACTGGCTTCTCCCATCAAAACTACGTCATCTACAAATTAGAGGTGAGTTGAGGGGTCCAATCCATTGGCCACATGGATACCCTTCCATTTTCCTTCCCTTTTCAATCTTTCAATCTCCCTACCCAACACTTCTGCCATGATTATGAATAAGAATGGGGATACAGGATCCCCCTATCTTAACCCTCTTGAGGAGGGAAAAAATCCATGAGCAGAACCATTCACTAGTACTGAGAATTTTTTTGTGGAGATACAAAATTTAACCCACTTGATCTAGTTTTCCCCAAAGCCAAATTTCCTTAGTACCTCCAATAGGAATTGCCTGTCAACCATGTAATATGCTTTGAAGATATCTAATTTCAAGATCATGTAGGCCTCTTTGTTCTTTCTAGCTGAGTGGATAGTTTCATGTGCAGTGATTATTCCTTCCATTATTGACTACCCTAGGGCAAAGCCACTTTGCCTTTCTAATATCACCCCATTCAATACTTCTTTGAGTCTGTTTGCTATTATTTTGGTGACCACTTTGTACACTGTGTTGCACAATGCGATTGGCCTGAAGTTTCTCATTGTTTGTGGATCTTTTTTCTTGGGGACTAGGGCAAAAAATGTGTGATTCACTACCCCCAACATTGTCATTCTTCTTCTTGACTCCTCTACTGCCACTCCTAGATCATCCCCTACTGTGTCCCAAAATCTTTGAAAGAAATTGGCAGGGAATCCATCGGGGCTTGAGGCCTTGTCAGGGTTCATCTAGAAAACTGCCTTCTTGACTTCTTCCAAGGAGATCTTTTGGTATAGGCGCAAATTCTGATCCTCATTTATGATTGTGGGGATTGCACTCAGAAGATTGTCCCGTGCTGCCCTGTTTTCCTGGATTTCCTTGTTTAGAATTTCTTCAAAGAATTTGACCACCTCCTTGTTGAATTCTTCAATAGACTGAACTATTTCTCCACTGGCCTTCTTGATTTTTGCAATTTTGTTTATGTTTCTATTGGAAAAAAATTATTTGTGGAAGAACTTGGTGTTTCTGTCACCCTCTTTCAACCATATTTCCCTTGAATTTTGATGCCAATAGCATTCTTCCCGCTTTAGGATTTCACCCAGCTCTTCTTTCAAACATTTTTCATTCTCATAGTCTTTTGCATCCATCCATTTCTCTATTATATGTTCATTCAGGACTCTAATTTCTTGTTCCAACCTTTCCTTATCTTGAAATATGTTCTTTAAGTGTGTTTTATTCCATTCCTTAAGTTTATTCTTGATGTGTTTCTAGTTTTTTGCTCATTTTGAAAAGCTCTGATTAGTTCTGGTAGGTGATCATCTCTTAGCCACATGTTTTCAAATTTGAAAGGACTCCCCTTGGGAGGGATATCCTGCCCATATGACAATGAGACAGGGAAGTGATCTAACCCTATAAAAGGTAGAATGTGAGCTTCGTGTGTGGCAGCAAGCTCTCCCTAATCTCCCTAGAAGAGGAACCTGTCCAATCTCTCAACAATGTTGGTGAAATGTTTCCTCCTATTGGACCATGTGAATGTGCCATTTTTGGTCTGCACATCTTTTAGGAGATTTCTATCTATGAACTCTTGAAAATCTCTCTGAATGGAAAAAGTTCTTCCTAGGCCTCCTTGCTTCTCTTCATTAGTCAGGGTAGCATTGAAATCTCCAGCCACAATTCCCATCTTACCTCTCCTATTCTCCAACTCATTTGATATTTTGTCCCAAGTTATTTTTTTTTCCCCTGTGGCTATAGGCTCATAAACATTAATGTTGAAGGAGGCTTGCCTTCTAAGGTCCTTGAACTTGATCATTTTCCAATTGTCCTCTTCTTTTACCATTTCCCCTTCTATTGTTAAGGGATTCCATAGGACTCCCAGACCACCTGAAGCTCCTATGGCCTCCTTGAATTGGATTTTCCACTGTCTCCAATTGCACAATCTCTTTTGTCCTTCTTCCATACTCCATTTAGATTCTTGAATGAGAACTATTTCTGCTTTTGATTGGTCAATTTGGCGCTTGACCATGTGCCACTTGTCAAGGCCATTGATGCCCCTGACATTCCATGTTATGATCCTCATTCTGCCCTGGGAAGGATGCTATCCTTCCCAACAATTAGTTTTTTTTTTACAAGAGGCATTGCCTTCCATCATCAGCTTGGCTTTGTTTGTCATCCTATGGATTTTTTATTTATGTTGGGTGCATTTATCTTTGATTCTAATTGTTTCAACCGTCTCACCTCAAACAACTCACCTTCCTCTGCCGCCTCCCAAGGCTCCTCTTCTCCCTCTAAAAATTGATCGCTCTCCTCTTCCTCCAATTGAACAAAGTCATAATCTTCCTCCTAGAGAGTGTCAACGTTGCTTATTGTGGGGGTCTACTCATTCTTCCCAGTCTCCTCCCCTATTGGTTGGGACCCTAATTATGAACTTTCCACTTTTTTTGTTAGTTTCTCGAGTTGAGTTTTGATGTCCCTCTGAAGTTCTTGTGCACCTTCCATGAGGGAATTGAGTGCTTCTTCTGCTCTAAAGTTCCCCTGACCCTGCTTTTCCTTTATTGGTTGGGGGGTAATGTTAGGTTCCTGAGTGGTTTGATGCTCTAGCTTACTTCTAACTTCACCAGGATTTTCTTTTGTGGGTTTGGATGCTTGTTCCCAAGGTGTTCTATTTTCATTTCTCTTTATTGTTTGAGATAGCCTCCATTCCCCTTAATGAGGGGCCTTCCAAGGATGCGTCCCTGAAAAGACATTTTTTGGGTTCAGCTCCTTCCCAAATTTCTATCTCCTATTGCCAGCTTCTGAATTTTGTCAAAATTTCTACGTTTTTAAATAACCCGACTTCATCTACTTCAACTAGTATGCGTGCTTCAGCCCCTTCGATCCCATTCATGAAATCCTTATCCACTCCTAAGCACACCCCTAGGGTATCTCCTAACCTCACCATGGCCTCCATATTCCAAAATTCTGAGGGCAAATCCACCAACTTGATCCAAGTGGGGATTTGGTTAATTTTGTAATTCCAGGGGTCAAAGCTTGCTCTCCAACCCAAGCAATGAAAACTATGACCATTCATGAACAAAGGCTTCCCTTCTACAATTTCCAACTTTAGTTCTTGATCTATGCATTCTATGAGAAAAAAGAGTTTGTTAACTGGTAAATACTTACCCGGTCCTTGAATTTGTTCTTCCACCATGCCTTGATTTCCTCTTTGGGATATCTTGGGCCCATCCACTTGGAAAATAGGGCTTTCTCCATCAGTCTGCAAACTCTTCGTTCATTCATTTCTGACGGTATTTGATACAATTTGCTTCCTTGCGGTCGCAACCAGTCACCTCCACTTGTTTTGTTCTAGAAATTCCTTTTGTTTGCTTTCCTTCTGAGTAGGTCTTAGTCTCTCTGGTTTATTCTCCTTATGAATTTGAATTCTTCTCCCGATTGTTGGTTCAACTTCCTTTCATTCCCCGGTTTAGGGTTCCCCGAGCCCCTGGCTCTCCACACCTTACTAGTGTGCTTCTGGATGTCATTGCCTTTGTTGCGCTAGCTGGGGTCTGAAGGTTTCCCATGGTGATCATTTTCCTGAAACCACCCACGCCTTGGTTCATGCTTGCTCCAACCTTGCTTTCTCCTTTGGTCCACTATTGGCTTCTGCTTTTGATCAGGGTCCTAGTTCTCTTTGTCTTCAACTTGGTGTCTGCTCTGGTTACTACCACCATCTTTTGAATTTCCTTTTTGCTAGTAGAGGGGATGGCACTTGTCCACCCACACACCTTTTTGAAAACCCATTGCGGTATGTGATCCGCCTTCTGCTGGGGGACACCTCCATCCATTTTCTTCCCTAGTTCGTCCTCCGCCACCATGTCGCTCCATCGTTTCTTCTCCACCTCTGCATTTTTTCGCTCCTGCTCACCAGCTTGTGCCATTTTTTTAGTTGTATATGTATATATAATTATTTTAATATATGTTTTTATATAAATATTGATTGGTAATTGATGCATTTAATAATCATGTGAATATGATCATATATAATGTTTGACATATATTGAAAGTGCATTTTATTAACATAAGTGCATTATCATAGCGTTGCATATATGAAAAGGATAGCACATTAATAGAGCACTGCATATGTGAAATATAACCAAAGCATAAAGTGTTGTGAGCAAAGCATAAATATGAGAATAAGTCAATGATTTATAAGCAATGTAACAAATAAAGGCATGAGTGAGTTTAACGCACTAACTTTGTCTTCAACCATGCAAGAGAAGAGGGCGCATAGGTTGGATATGTGGCGCCATGTTTCATGAAATCTATAGCTAATATAATTGTTTTTTGAGCTTTTAAACCCATGAATAAGCAGTGAGTAAGCATGCGACTTGGTCTTCAAGCCACAAGCTAGCCAAGTTAGCCAATATGTAATGCAATTGGGAAGTAATAGCTTGCATTTCTGAGTTTGATTCTTGTTGTCATAATGAAATGAGTGACTCATTCTTAAAATGAGAAGCCGGATGTGTATGTGTTTGTAGATTAGTATTTTTAGCAGCCACCTCTCATTTCTTGAGCTTATTCGATAGGGAGGCAACATATTTGCTAACTTGTTTTTAGCCTTTGGATGCTCAAATTTTAGTATATATAGAGGTACTCTCTCTACCATTTGGGATGCCTTTTGAAATCAGATTTATTCTTGTTATTCTGATGTGATTTTTTGTGTAAGCAATATTTGAGAGTTTTGCTTAGAAAAGAGAGTTGTTGTGAGTTTGTGTTTATTTGAGTTTATTTGAGAAGAGGCTAGAGCTTGGAGATCATTTGACCATTGAAGGAGTATAATTCATGGTTGTGGAGGTTGATATTGGAAAGCACTCTTATCAGTCGAAACTTTATATCCAAGCATGTTAATTTCTATTCCTCTATTGTTTTTGTTTTAAAGGTTATTTGATTATAAACGGTTTTTTTTGGAATGATTTCGTGTGGGAACGCTTGATATGCTTGTTCTTATGAACATAGTTATTTTATAGTATGGAATATTCTTGTGTGATTCTTGATTGAGTCTCAAATTAGTGAAACCCTCTTATTTGGAATATACATAAATTCTATATATTGGAATTTGAGTGGTTATATTATAATTATGAACTATACTTAGTTTGATAAGACTATACGTAAGTTGCATAAGTTATGAAGTAAGGAAAATTTTATTACATCGAGGTTTTATCTTGAAATTGATAGCTTATGATGCTAGATAAACCTTTATGGATAATAAGGATAGTAATACAATGAAAATGATGGCATGATAGATATGTCATCATTAATAGGTTGTGATGTTATGCAAACCGTATTGATAGGCTATAGTTGATTGATTATTCATATCTCCTTAAAAGTAGGAAGGGAGTCTTTTCCCTGGGGTTAGGGTGTATACTTGATGGTTATATCATTATTCAATAATAGGGTTGATAAAATGTATTGTATTATTATATTATTTTCTTATTTTCTAATTAAGAGTTTATAACTATTCAAGGAATTTTAGAAGAGAACTCACGTTTCGACAACCCGAAGTTGTATAAAGAAGAGGACTTGTTGGTGCAGAAGCATGAACTCTCAGGCTAATGTCCTCCAAATTATATAAAAATGCAATGAAAAATGTAAACATGTGAATATTTGAGGTATATTGAAGAGAGGTTTTATGATTTGTTTATGATCACTTGACTGTTACATCACTTTTGATTGAAACCCTAGGTTGGGAATAACCTATTTGGTTGGGTTGTTTACTTGATTATTAATGAAGCAAATAGGTTGGGATTAACCTATATGATTTGATTGATCATTTGATTGCTGATTATATCTTGAATGGAGTCATTTATTGATGAGATTTTACTCTTGAATGGAGTCATTTATTGATGAGATTATACTTTTGAATGAGGTCATTTATTGATGAGATTATACTTATGAAATGAAGTCACTTAATGTTGTGATCATACTTTTTGAAATGGATTCATTTAATATTATGACGTTATGATTACCCGGGTGGTTAATTAGGTTCTTCCCAGGGTTAGATTATCCATGGGAAAAGGGAGTAACCTAGTTGGTCACTAGTATGTGTGCATGTATGGCTAGTATAGTTATTCCTGGGGTTAGGGTAATCCATGGGAAAGGGAGTAACCTTGATGGAAATTTTATTATGCCATCACCTTAGAGTGAATGTATGTTATGTTTATGGTCAATACCAAGTTGAACTAAAAAGTGGGTGGACAAATGACTTTCACTCAGAGTACTAGGTGTTGAATTATTTGGCCAAAATAGTGCAAGTAACCACTATTTACACTGTTAGTTCACTGTGATCCATGATTGCACTCTAGGTAGGGAAGTCATACCTGTAGGTTGTAGCCAATGTATGGTAGCTCTAGATATGTAGGACACAACACTATGCTCAAGAAGGCAAGGATTATGGGGTTACCAAACCAATCTCTTTTCCAAAGGATAGGACCATCTTACCAATTAGGTAGATGTGTGAGGGACCACAATAAGTCCATGGTTGGCAAAAAAGCGCTTGAGTGATGCTCTCCCTCATATAGTCGGCGGTTGGGATTTAAGGATGTATGCGCCAGTATTGTGGACAACTAGAACATATGCATTGGTGGTGGGGACATCTAGAATGTATGCACCAATGTTGGGGACATCTAGGATGTATGCCCAGGTAGAGACATCTGGACCATTTGTATGTCTATTTCATTAAGCTCGTAGAAGTTATGTATGTAAACATGTATCTCTATTCTTATTGGGAATTGTAATTGGGAAAATTTTATCATTACATGGGATTATGTAATCAATAATCATTACTTGGAATTATGTAATGTACTTTATGAAAATGCATGGAAATTTGAAATGGGTTTAATTTTGAATATTGCATCTTTTATTATTGAAATGCAGTGGGAGTTTGGAATGGGATTATTCCAAATGTGCATTTTATTATTGAATTAGAAAAGAAAAAATGTATTGCTATATTTTACAAGCATATGTTATTCACATGTAAGTTAAAACATGGTAAATTCTTTGGGTTAAATACTGGGTATGTTACAGATTGAAGAAGGAATGTCACAATACATTTCTTACATATGGATTACAAGTGTATATCATTTAACTCTAGATTCTTAATTATGTTACATGTGCATTTAATATATCTACTCTCTTTAATTCAAATTAATGTTTAGATCATCCTTTTTCTTCATTTATGCTTTCTCCCTTTTTTCTTTTTTATCAAAATTGAATATTGTTCAATCAATTATTTTAGTAGAGTATACAAAATTTATATCATTAATTTTTTTACATAAAGAGGAGCTTGATCATGTGTTTAAAATGGTCAAGTTAAATTTCCAAGTGAGCTATTTCATAAAAAAGAAACTAAAATGTGTCAACTTGCAAGTTGAGTTATTTATCCATATATCAACTATCTTTCAATTTAACCAACATTAGTAGAAGTTGTGCCTACATGTGCTCATTTAAAATATAAGCCATGTCCACAAAACACAATAGACGACTTGCACAACATATAGATATATTTAAAATCAACATAAAATGTCCATAAAATAATATCATAAGTTTGCTTCGTCTAGTTGTAAATCATAAAATACTTTAACATATAATCTAGATGATAATTAGGTGCATAATTAAAGTATTTAATCTAGAGGTCATTAGAAATTATTAAAACCATAAAATATATGAAACATATTTATAATTTACATGTTCTGGTGTAAAACATGAGATCTAATACATGTTCTAGTGTGTGCATAAAACATAAATGAATTAATATTCACATACATGTAAAAAATAAGTGTATGTAATATATATTGTACGTTTGCATAGAACATATGAAATCACAATAAGAACATTCATGTCTAAAGATATAATAAACCCATAAAACAAAAATATAAATTACATATATATAATGTACATATGCATGTATGTAAAACAACTCAACAATGAGGATATCTAATATGTCTATGAATAGATGAATCCGACTCACTGTGTGTCAAGCTCCAACTTGATCCTTGTCCTGATCCTTGTCTCGAGCCTTGCACAAGAAAGTACATGTATGCATATATAAATTTAATAAATTTATTAAACAACTTTCTTAGATTTAATTTAATGTACACATCTATATATATAAATTTAGTTAAAAGCTGTGTACTTTCAATGTGTGAATGCACGATTTACTATAAATACCTCATTATGATGCATATGATCACCAACATGCTACAAATATCCAAAGCCTAGCAAAATAGTATCATACTCCTAGAAATTTTCAAATACATGATTTCAATCAAGAGTTAGAACTAGTTTAAAATCAATTTTAAAATATACATGTGATTTTTTTGAATATAATATATAAATGATTTCTTCATGCACTACATTCTAGAGGACTCTGCCAATCCCATCGATCTCAAAAGAATGTATGGACATGGGGACACTTGTACATGGTATAGTGTCAATGTCAAAAAGAAGTGTGTTATATGTTCCTCCTACAAAATCAGGTGTAGTAACCTCAACCTGATCTGGGACATGTTGAGAAGGGCAAGCAGCAGGATCAATCTGAACATGTTGAGGGTTATAAGATGATCTAGAATATCCTAATGTCCCCTTGTACCTTGTGAATTTATCTCACCTGAATCCTTTGTCTAGAAAAATATCATCTAATATGTACTGATATAGCATCCAAAGGGATCCCACACTCCTCACTAATAAACTAGTATGTTGCTCATAAATTGTTGATGGAGCGTGCATACACATTACACACAATCACGTCACTCATATTTGCCACATCATATGGTGATGGTAGATCAACATGAATGTATAGATCATAAATTATAGGTGTAGCCTCGATGGGAGGAAGGGTAATTCTCAGACACAATAAATATCTACCAACATGATCATATGTCATCGACTTGAGTAGAAATAGTGCCAATGCTATAAAAAATTCTCACATCTAGTAGGGGTGATTGTTGGCTCTCTTATTGTTGCTAGTTATAAACATTCCAAAAGAACCAAAAGGTTTGGAAAAAATAATTCCCTCTTGTTGATGGTTGGTGGAAAGTTTGGTTGTCTAAATTGAGGTTTGTCGGCAAGCCTCCCTCTCCCTTGTCTAGCATGCCAAGGAAAAGATTTATAATTCACATCTAGCTATAAATAAAACTCGACATATAATTTTTTACAAAAATAGTGGAAAATCATCATTATGAGGCCATCTATGATGTGATTCCAACCATCCAGGATAAATGAAAGGAGCCACAAGTTGGTCTGCACGCCTAGTGATTGCATAGTCTCTCACTCTATCTTGTCCTTGATAAAATGGGAACATGCTACGAACATTAAATCTAATGTTCAACTCTCCTAGAAGTGGATTAACATTTCTCATGGCCAATAAACTCTTAGAAAGGGAAAGATAAAATTTCTCAATGTTAATCTCATCATAGGGGTTGTATGATCAAATGAATCCAATCACACGTATAATCTCATCCCTAATAGTAACTAACCTATCTCTATTTGATAGGTTTGGGGCGTTATGTATTGTTTTCTCTAAACATCTCAAGGAAACATTTAATCTCCTAATGGTGTCATTATAAAGAGTATAACTAGAATAAGTTTTCTCATCAAGTTGATTAGACTGATGAGAAGTCAGATCAACCATATGCATAAAAAGAGATCTACATAATTAAAAATAAAAATTACATTTAATTTTGAAACTAATAAAAGTTGAACTTTAAAACCTTTAATTTAGTCCTGTAATTTAAATTCATACATTCAATCATCATACATAAAAAATCAAGATTCATACATGAAATTATTCAATAATATAATATAATTAAATTATTTACATGAAATTGAAATCCAATCTATTAATTTTACCTGTATTTGATTAAATGAAGGGTTGCTTGAATATAAGTGATGTAGGATACATGCACCCTTAAGTAGATTGGAAATTTAGATATTATGTGTAATAATGTTTAAATTATAAAATTTGTAAGATAGTGCAGTCAAAAGGATGGGGACATAACTCCTTATTTAGGTATATGATTTTTTGTGGGTCTTGTCTCAGATTTATTTGAACTTGCATATTTCATGGCTTGACATTCCTATTTAAAAAATGAGCTAAGTAATGGTAGGGAGATTAGAAGTGTTTATGTGAGTAATGTTGGGCATACATCAATTTTTAGGAGATGTGATATGTTTGTGTTGGTGTGTGTAACCTAGGGAATTGAGGTAAAATCTTAGCAGGGGAACCAAGGATGTTCATGTTAGAGGTAAAAATATGGGAATTTCATTGGTTAATTGTAATGGAGATATTTTTAATTGGGAAGCATGTTGTTTAGCCCTAGATCATGTGGCTAGACTAATAAATGGGGTATTTTAGCTTTTTTTGGTTGAAGGCTTGTGTTATTCATTGGGCATGGTCCTCATGTGTGTGTCCTTCCCCTTGATGGTAAAGGAATGTTTATTTTGGGGTGTGGTTTTGTGGTCTAGATGAAGGTTAGTGTGGTCATGTCCATGATCTATGGGTTCAAGGAACATAATGTTACATTAAGGATGGAAAGAACATAATTAGGTGGTAATTTAGCCATCGATTCAATGAATTTCTTTAGGATTGCATATTTTTTTATTTCAATAAATATATTCAATAGGTCATGCCCCTGTTTAGAACTAAAGAGGTTGTTGGGATCAAGAGTTTACTTAGGTTCATTGGGAGTATCCTCATCTGTATCACTATTTTTTTGTAAAAGGGTTGGGATAGTTCTCCTGGGAAAGCCCAGACTATTCTATGGGGGATTGACTACATGGAAGGTATTTTATTCAAGAATTTTGAGTTTGGTGGGTTTTCTTTGTGATATAAGACATTATACTTGATTCAAGGATTTCATATGGAAAAGGACATGGGAATTGATTTTTGATGAGTTGGATTTGGATTAAATGAGTGGAAAAGAGAGAAACATTTTCTATACTCAAAGGTCTAAATTGAAGGTTGGATTGGATGGTGATTTTGGAAACTTGGATCTATTGGATCCCAAATGGATTGTAGCCTTAGGTGATATTACACGAATGATCTTGACATGACTCAAATAACTTGGATGGATAGGATGAATCCAAAAGGTGGAAATACATGGTTGCATAAACTAAGCACAAATGAAAGGATTCTTTTTCTTATCTTGGACAATGAATGTGACACACTTTTGGACCTAGAGGTGCTTACATTTGACACACTTTTGGACCTAGAGATGCATTGTGAATATTTACTAATTTGTATTAAATAAAATCTAACTTGTTTTGCTTCATGTCCTATTGACAAAAACTATCTCCAAGGTAATTATTATTTAAAATATAGTCTAAAATGCTCTACCATAAGTATTACATTTGTATTCAAGTAGAATAGAAATTATACATGTAATAAATGTATGGTTACATTAGATGGATATTTCATGTGAAGTAAAATAACTAAGTGAACTATACTTGCATATAATGGACTCCATAAGATAATTATTTGGGATCACCAACGAGGATAATAGATATTTCACCAAAATATTTTTGTATCATGTGATGTATATACATATTTCAAGCATAATCTTTGATACTAACAAAGATCCTAGAGCCTATACAATTCATATAATCAATAAGAATGTATTGAAGATGTTTTAACTCTTTATGTAGTTCTTTGGAAAATAATCTTTAGAGGTTCAAAAATACCTTAAAATTCATGATGTTCCATGATTATGTTAAATGCAATAATCTATATATAAGGAATTATCTCTAGACTAATTTTTGAACTAATAATATCTAGAGTGGTTCATAGTTGTGGGTTTGACATAGGACCGGGGAAGGGGTGATATGAGGTAGTGTCACTAAAGGTAAGAGCATAGCGAGAGTTTTAATCAAGGGGTTATATCAAAAGGATAAAATAAGGTTTCATATGATGAGGAATCGTTGTGATGTTTTGCATCCAAGGTGGATGTTTCCATGATTACAATATCCCTCAAATGGGATCCTAAGAATAACATAGTTAAATTTTGATGGAGATAGGTCATTTCACAAAAGTGAGGAGCTAGATTCCTTTAGGAAAGTTCATTATTTTAGAGGATCAAGTTTTGATAGAAGAAGGAAGGAGGAAGGGGTCTAAACTATATGGGGAACAAAAGCATAGGGTATTAGCAGAGGACTAAGAATGGGAAACGTCTCCCTTGTCAATAAGTATGACATTTAATTTAGCATCAATGAAGAAAATCTAGTACATGGGGGGATTTACATCATGAGGAGGGGATAACTTCTCTAGATAGTGGAACATGAACATTCAAACCATATGTAATAGTTATATTATAATGGAGGGAGTTATGTTTCCAATTTTTAAGGTCTAAAGGAAATGTGTTGGTCATACATATGTATTCATGATGTTTTAATGTAGAAGTAAACCATGAACAAAGAGAAAGAATTTAACAAAATAATTTGTGCATATGTATCTGAAGATATTTAATGTTACGGTGAATTAAAATATCAAATAAGGCTAAGGTGGCTAAGAGTAAGCTTGTAGGTAGTTTAAAATCATACTTGAATAATTGAGGCTTAACCTGTTATAAGCCCATTATGGTGGAGACTAACGATGTAATTTATATTCTTGGTTATACATATATTGAATCAAGTTGATCATAATAAGAATATATTAGTTTTTAAGTATCTTTACACACAAATTATCTAGGATTTTATTAAGAATACATGGTTAGATAGTCCTTCATGGGACCTTCCATCCAATACTACATCAAGTGGTATTAAATGGAAAGGTTTAAAATTCTAAGGGTTTATACTCATTGACATGTCCTTGAATTGAGGCATACTAAAAGGTATCTTGTAGATAGAATTCAAAGTTTAAAGTAGTCACAAAGGGGTTTATGAGAAAATCACTAAACCTAAATTAGTTAACATTATATTTGTGAAGGAGAAATTTTGAAAAGCTATAAAAAATAGACCATCGACTATGAAGCAATTTTTGAAAGTTAATAAAAGATATCTTATATCACAAAATAGGAAAATGTAAGGAATAACAACAAAAAGAGATAGAAAGCCTACTTGCAGGTTTGTTGGACTGTACTCAAATTCCTTCACTAGGTTTTGCTCAAATTCTTTCACAACGAGAGGGTTCTGACCGAAATGGTCAGGCCTAGTTTTTCTCTTTTTATAATTTTTTTTATATCTAAACATTTCAATCCAAAGATATAAGGTCAAGTATACCTTTCAAGTAAAATCTTTTTGACCGATTACCCTGCATCATATAGGTTCCATGTCATCGCCACCTAGTTTTGGTTGAAACTCCTTCGATTGAGTACCTTTCAACTGAAAATAGTTCGATAGGAACTATTAGCTAGTTGAAAGTGATGCAGTTTTATACTTTCCCCCTTAAATTTGATCACTACAATTATTGTTCATTGTAACCTCTAATCATATTCTTAACAAGTGTAAGAGTTGGTAAGTTCACCAAAATATAAAATTGTTTCCCTAAACATAAATCAACCCAGGTAATCATAATTTGGGTATATGATTAGAATAATTAAGAAATCAAATATAATGTGATTAGTTACTTAGATTGTGGGAAGTATGGTAAAGAATGAAAACCTAATGTCATGTAGATTCCACTTGCCTTGATATTGGAAATGAGTGTTATTAGTCTAGTAAATACCTCGTAATTATGATAGTTTCTAAATTGTCGATGTCAATTATATTGCTTTGGATTAATCTGATGTTGTGTAGATGTGATCTTTGATGTGTAGTCTCTATTTGACGCATTATACACTTCTAATATTTGATTAACCAAAATCATTGCTCTCTAATAATAATGAAAGGCTATTGGTGTTTTAAAATACCTTAAGGAAATGGTTGGATTGCAATGACTAAGTCCTCCCATGTTGCTCCCTTGATTAAACTGACTTTATAGTCATGAACATGGTTAAAGATAACACTCTCTACTCATACAAATGTCCTATACGAGTTTGATGTACATTTATGTTTCTTTTAGTGCTCCAAAGTGAAATATACCTAGAATGATTATACTTGTAATGTGTAAGATTTTTCTTTAATAATTAATATGATTTGATGCAATTGATTGTACTAAGTACTGAAATAGGTGGGAGTTAGCAAAATTTTAGTTTGATTTTGATTTTGATTTTGATTTTAGGGGAGCAATCTCACATGCTATAAGATTGGCTTGGGATATGGTGGGGAATAAGTTTAGGGAAATGGGTGCAAGTATATACATAATAAATGAGCGATCATGGTGAATATATAGGACTCAATGCAAATAAGGATGGGATAAGGTTAAATCTACAAAAGTTTGTAGAAATGAAGATGGATAAAGGACTAGGGAATGGGTCTATCTTTGTACAATAATGTGTCATTTATTTTTGATTACGGTAAAACAGGTTTTTAAGGGACCCAAAACCCTTAAACAAAATGTCTTAAAAGTAGCAAAAAAAAAATGAGTAGACAGGCTTAACAGGGACCTAAAACCCAAATATCAAAAGCTATCTTAAACAAAAAATAAGGAAACCAATAACCCACCTACAACAAACCTATCAAGAACACACATCAAAAAAGCTAGATATAACACGAAAATTGTTGCAACTCTTTAAGAGTATTTTCCACTTCCAACTCCTGTTGGTAGAAACTTTGATGGAGATTCACTAGATTGAGTAGATTGAATTTTTCTCCTCGGAAATATTTCTTCTTTTCCCTTCTATTCCATATCGCTTTGTTTTCCTTTGGCCCTATTCTAATAATGTGTCATTTGTGGATAAGTAATGTATGAAGACATTCTTTTAAAATAGACCCAATCTAAATGGGAATTATAATGGGTATGGAAATTTCATCATTACATATTGTATACCCATGCCAATTCCCAATTAGTTTTGGGTCTATTTTGATGGAATGCCTTAATACAACTATATATTGACATATGACACAATCTTGTGTAAAGTTACACTCATTCCTTGATCCTTTCGCCATCCCCATTTACACATACTCCTACATATTCCATATTATCCTATATTTATCCACACATCTTATACATTTTATTCCCACATTGATATTAGCTCTCCTTTGTCCTAGGTTAATCTCACGAGCATGAGATTGATCTTCTACCCACATAATTAACTCCCAAAATTTAAACATTCAAATTCAAATTGTAAACTTCTAGCTAGTACTTATGAGTTGACTAACCACATGTTTGCATGATTTATCATTGTCCCTATATTTAAAGGTATTTAATCAGATTGATTTATCATTTAAATATCATTCACATTTAAATAAGAAGCGTGCTAGGAACACTTCAATCCATTAACTAAAATCAATTAGAGTTTGCATTATCATTTTAAAGCATTTGCAACTATAAAGCTACTCTTTCATAAGGATTGACATAGGAGAACTTGTTCCCTATTAGTTTGGTAGCCCTCTAAAGATATTAATAAATACTGCTAGTAACAAAGAATGAGGAATTAGGTGAATTTGAGAGTAGGGGTGCACACTCTACTAAATCATGTTTGTTGCTTCAAATTAGATCTTCATTTGCCTATGAATGTAATCCTCCATAGAAATAATAGATTATTAAAAATCCAAAACATATTATAAAAAAAACAAACCATTTTAGATCCATAGACACAAATGATTCAAAACACCATATTTCAATTATTTATCTCAATCAAACTTAAAAACTAAATATAAACTATCTTCCACATTTAATTTCCTTTATCTTAAACATTATTTATTTTTTGCCAAAGGCATATCCAATTTGAAAGAGAGCAACCTGAGTTTTCCAATCCACAGTTGCCCTCTCTCTAGAGAACCTGGCCTACGATTCAAATGGTTATGACCGTCGATCATCTTCTGCTAAAAAGATAACCGGTTACAATACTTTAGGCTCTTGATAGTAGGCGTGGGAGAAGATTTTAAAAGGCCACACAGTCTTTTATTTCAAACTCCCAATCAAACTTGTTGCCACCCCAAATCTTGCAAGATTTCACTTATTATATTTCAAAGCAGAGATCAAAACCAAATAATATAATTTATGGCAATCGCTTTACACCTGGCAATCGCATTCGATTGAATGTTTCTACAACGTTTAAATATCTCATATGCTTTGAATGTCAATAGATTTCCTTAAGATTTCCCTCCATGACAATGTTATTCCCTGAGTAATGCATCATTTCGTCATAATTTTACAGCGTTGTCCCTTGAGGATTGCAGAAGAACACATTAGAAATTGTACGGTAGTGAAGAAAAAAACATGTATGTTTAATTTCTCTACTCAATCTACTTTCGCTACTTTGCATAATTTTTTTTACTATTACTTGTTTCCAATATCTGTGTTACTTGTTACTTTTGTCTAAGATAGAGTAGCCGAAGTTCAGTACAATTCGTTCAGTTTGTATCCCATGCACATCGAGTAATCTAAGTGTAGGGCCTCTTGTAAGGATTTTCCTCCCCAAACTCCCCACATTTATAATAAGAAGTACCTATCTTGTTGCATGACACAGTGTTCCCTTTCAGTGCTCCATAGCTTATGTACTATGTTATTGCCAAAATCCTCCTGTTAATTTCCAAATCCATGAGGATTTCTTCATCAGTAAAACAGTCCTCGATCATCCCATTGCAACTCTTCTTGGTATAAAATGATGAATTTTTTATGGAATCCTCATCTCCCCACATAATGCTAATAGAACCCACAAAGTTCTCCACATACGCCATTAAAAATAGTAGCAATAGTACTCCACCTGCGCAAGGGCTTGAACCTGCAACCATCTTCCCCACCAAGAAAACTAGAACGTAAACAAGAAATTTGTTTTGAGTAAGTTCAATGGATTTTTAAAGATAACAATGAATGAAATGTGAGTATGGCGAAGATCCCTAGGCCAATTCTTTTGGATTCATTTAGGAGGGGATTTGAGAAGGTCATGTGGCAGGCTGAGATTCCAATGGGATGTTGGTAAAATGGAATGGAATGATATTCTTTAATAGTCTTGTCCCTTTCCAATTAATTACTGCATGTGGACCTTATCGTTTGTTTTGATAGGGTGTTTTATTTTTCTATGTTTTGAAATTTTATGATTACAGTTCCCAAGCATATGTCTAGATTCTTCTTTGCAAGAAAAGATTCACACAAAAGTCACCAAAAATGTAGACTATTTCTCTTTATATTTTCCATTCAAGTGAGTTTCTACTAACACCTACCAATCAATGTCATTTGATTGTAACCTGTCAAAGCAAAGATAAGCCCAAAACCTCTATTATCTATTAACCTATATTTGCTTTTGTGACTTCTTTGCCCTCTTTAAATATTTTAGAATGCTAGGGATGTCTTTGCGTTTTAACAAATATTTCCCTCTGCTGCTTAGTCAAGATGCAAACATGATGATTTCAAAAAAATTTAAGTCTAGCACATAACGACATTTTAGGTTTTAGTTGTTTTGTGCCATTCTGTGTACCGGTCAATGTTAATAACGTTTTGGTTGTGGCATTGATTTTAAATTTAAAACATTAATATCGTGTATTTTGTAATGATTGGTTTGGTAGATCTTTGCTTGAAAATTTCCATTACTAACACTAAAACAGTTTATGTGTTTATTCATATATTTCTTTCCCATAGGTTGCCAAGGTCAGGGGACTCTAGACCCACATAAAAACATGTTAAAATGTCAGTCAACACTTATTATTCAAAAAATCTCACTGCCAACTCAAACAATGAGGTTGGTATTTTGTCCTCAATTGTTGAATGAGCCTTCTAAACAACAAGAAATAGACACACCTAGCTCACTGAAGCATTCCATGCACTATTTATGTGTTGCGTGCAAGTTTTTAAAATTTAAATAAGAGTGCCAAATAAATGAAGCCATTAAATTTGGAATTAGAGTCATTCTTTCCTTTGTCAGATTAAAACTTGAATCACAAAATCTACAAACAAGAGCATTGCACTAAAAAATGCATGCAAGTGGACTTTTTAGTCAGTGCTAATAATTGTAGAAATACAAACATATGCCAATTTACCTATATTGTCATTCAAAAGTAGAGGTATATAGTTAAACCTTTCAATTTATTGCATACACCTATGAATGATGGAAAGTATTCCTAGAATCAATCTCACATGGCATACATTTCTATATTGCAAAAAAAAATGGTTTCATTCTATATCTTATCTATCAACTGAGCTTTTTGATCAATATGGAAAAAAAACACATACACCACAAAATCAATCTCACTCTCTTCATATTTCTTTTTTTTTTTTAATTAATATTTATTATTTATGGTCATAAATGTATTTTTTAAGTGAAATATGAAATATTATCATTGAGCCAAAAAGGAGAACCTTAAATTTGGTTTCCAATCATTTTGGATGCTTTGAAGATTTTGGTTGATATTTTAAAATTTCCAGTAGTTTTCTACAAGATATATATGGGTACACAGATCTTTCCAACATTGTTAGAGTAGATTGGTACTATTACAATACATTTTGTGTAAAAGAAGCCTTTTCAATGCAATTTTTTTCAGTAACCCTCATGTTTTCAATATCAAAATTTGCTTAGATATGTAGTGAATGAGTCCTTATTAGCATATTTATATCAAAGTGAAATTGAAATATACCACACACAGTTGCAAACTTCAGCTTATTATGTTTTTTAGTCAACAAGATATAGTTAGGTATTAATTAGTTAGTGTGTTTTTGGTCATTTTTTAATTAATTTTTGATCATAGAATGTAGAAGTAAATTTAAACTTTTATTTTAAAAGTCACAAGTAAAACTAAAGTAAAAAAAGTTAAAAAAATATTAGATGTATAAAAATATTTATCGATTTTGTTTATGTAATTTTTTAACCACCTTTTGATATTATATGGACTAGAAGTTTCGTGATTTTTATTGTAAAATATTATTAAAGTTGTTTTTTTTAAAACTAATCAATAATATTATTAAAGTTGTCTTCTTGCGAGTGGGGGATCTCACCCACAAGGGACTAGTCTCGCCCTAGCTCGCCTTAGGTACCTAAGGTAAAAGCTGTTGGGCCGTTGAGCTAGGTCGCAGGGACACCCCTGTAGTATAAATTTTTTTTTATTAAAGTTGTTTAAAAAAATATTTTAATAGATCTAATATTAAATATTTTATTATTTATTTATTTATTTTTAATAATACTAATATAAGTTTTTTCAAATTATATATTTATTTTCATCTTTTATGGAGTCCATTTTTTTATGTAAATAAACATTCTTTTACATTGACTTGACTTGAAACTTGAAGTCTTTTAGTATTGTAAAATTTAATTGCTTTGTTTGATTAGAAACATAAATTAAATTGTTAGGTAATTTAATTCATGAGAAATAGGTTACACTAATTTCTTTTCCTTAGTTAGGATTTTCCTTAGTTTTACATCTTTTAGTTACTTTAGTTGCATTCAAATGTCTAAAATAATAGCATTATTTTATGTTTCGTACTTATTATAATAATGACATTAGTTAACATTAGGTGCTATTTCAAATTTACTACATCCAGGAATGACACTTCCCCATCGAAGGACTGATATCATAGAAGTATTAGACAGTGACAGTTCCCCTGGTATACCAATTGCTTCATCTCCATCATAGAATTGGGATGGAACTTTTGCAAATGTTGTAGATCTGTCAAACCAAATCATCAGTAGTTGCTTTGACAATTTTCGAAAAACATACACTTGTTCAAAATATACAGAATGCCCAAGGTTATGAGGTGTAGGAAATGGAAGACACTGTAGGAATTCCACTAGACTTGTGACACGATGGTCGCGTTTTTTACATTTCTACGAGAAATACATGCTGACGAGATGTACGGGATGGGTGGTGCTCCACACATTAAACATGCTTTTGAGAACTATATAAACAATGCCTCAAGAGCCTTTGTTCTTGAAATGTGTACATAGTGCATTGTTGCAATGTGAATACAATCACTCCTACTTATGAATAGTATCCTACTTTTTTTGTTTGAAACTCATGTACAATAATTTTTATTTTCCTAGTGCAATGAACAAGGTTGTGCTCGTTGCAAAAAAATACATTCCTCAAGTATCTTATAAGTTTGTACTACACATCAAGTTCACAACTATGTAAATCACTTTGCTTATTGAAATAAATTCACCTATTAACTATAGAAATGCCTTATTTGTACTTTTGTTATACTTATCTCATGCTTTCTCTTTTACACTTTATCGCATCGGATTCCACCTATGTAGCATTCTTAAATTGTGTACCCATGATTGCAATTATTAATACAAATAGGAAATAAATAAACTATTCTTTCCTTTTTAGTAAGTCTATATATTTACAAACCTTTCACATATCAGTTGTTAATGCTTTATCATGTATGTGAACCTTCTTTTTTTTCAACTATAGTTAAAAAATGGATAAACCCTTTCCTTATTCCAATATTGAACCTTCTTCGACAATAGAATGCCAATAAGTTTGAACTACAAGAAAGCTTTATCTATATTAAACATTGAAATTATCGATTGCACTGTAGAATCCTTTTTTAACAAAACCATTTATTCATTGTTTCAGGGACTTGTGCTCATCACGTTTTCTACTCTTCCCTAATTTTTGTACTAATTATCTCAATATATGTTTCAATTTCCTTGTTTCTTCTTTAACGTTACTGTAAATACATCCACTTTTGCAAGTTTCCTTTCTAAACATACATTCTACAATGAATTATGATTAAAGGTTAATTTCTTAAGAGATATAATGCATGCATTGTCAGTTTCTAACAAATTTGACATGATATCTTCTTTTATATATATATACAATCCTTGATAAAAGAGATTTGTTTGAATATTTCCCTTCGCATATAGTTGGTAAATGCTTACAAAACCTAATTCTTTTTTTGATACGTAAATATTATTGTATTGATTGTAGAAAAGTTTTACATTTCAGTCCATTTTGTCAAAATATCATTAACTAACCCCATAACCCTCCACGAAAAATACCCAAGAACAAACACTACCATCAAACACCAATCGAATCATAGACCCAACCCACATACTACCAGACAACCCCTTACGTGCGATTTAAGCCTAACTCCCTAAGAGCCCCATTAAGACACCAAAAAACTAAACAATAAACAAAGCATCAAAACTAGAAGTACTCGTTACTCCTCCATCAACACACCCTCTACGAGCAAGAGATCCTTGAAAATTCGACGCCAATCCACCCCACTTGACGACTCTAAAAACAAATGATGCTTCAAGAAGATTAGTCCACATCGTGCCCTGTCACGATGATGTCACAATGCCTCGCCTTTGATGACCAAGATGAAAGGATACTGCTTGACCCGCACACTAGGTAACAAAGCTCGATGTAGGTCTCGTGGCCGAGGAATCCCCACACCCAGTTCAACCATAATCACCACATCCATGGCGCCATCCAACAAACTTTCCCAGACAAGCTTGCGAACCATAAGCAACACCATTGCCTTTGGCACCTCCAATTCCAAAAGTGAAGCCAGGAAACGAGCTGCTATGTCAACATTTGTTCACCACCTTTCTGCCGAGTTCATGAACTCCTCTCCCAGCAGCAATTCCACCGCCCCCAAGACCAATTCATCCTAGTTCTTAAACACTGATTTCAACCTTCCATGCCCGATTCTTCCATAGAAAGCCCATAACTTTCTCACTGAAGGCAAGCACATTGGAGTTTCCATCATTTTTGTGAGAGAAAATGAGAGACATCGAGGGAATTAAAAGCATATTAAACACCACCTGTGTTGGCATCCCATCAAATCAATAAAATATCCCCACTTTGTCCTTCGACAGGACAAGCCTTAAATGCAACCAGACATATAACGATTAAACTCCCACCACCTCTCCAATATTTACCACCTTCTGCCGCCACCCTACATCATCATGCCAGCCAAGCCTTATGTTGTCATCCACGTACCCTCAACGACACCAATCTCAGAGTCACCCACTTGGTAGTCATAGTACAAAACCTAATTCTTTATTTCTTCTTTAATGTAATTTTTTACCTTCACTTAACTATCTTTGATCATCTTCATTCTTGAAATTGTATTGAATGATCTTAATGCTCCATTTACAAGTTTCCACTCATTTCAATTGATAGAATACATAGCATGCTCTTCAATTTCATTCTTTTAGAATAAAACATGTATTATCTACAATAATTTAGGATCAAATTAGGATCTAAAAGATTTAAAGTGCTAAAAAAGATATTGGAAACAAGTAACAGTAAAACAACTATGCAAAGTAGCGAAAGTAGATGCCTGATTTCTTCTTCACTGCCTTACAATTTCCAATTTGTTCTTCTGCAATCCTTCTTTTTAACAAGCTCTGTATAACGATTGTTTTTCGTAAATGTAGTAGATTGGTGGTATTTTTATTCTTACAAGTAAAGATCTATTTGTAGAAGAAAGGAGGCGGTGAAAAATGGCCAACAGTCATGGTGTATTAATGTAGTAAAAATATCCCATTCAACCACTTATAGGAGTTGGCTTTCATTTGTATACTATTTCCATTTAAGTTTTTTCATGTCTTGCTTTTATAAGTTATATACACATTGTTCTATTTGAACCAATATGTCTACACAAAATTAAATATATCCATACAATTATTTAATGTACACCATTGCACACCTAAAATGCAATAATTAGTTTAAACATTAATTGCTCAAATATTCAATCACCAAGTCTGTCGATTTAATGTAAGTTAATTTATGCTTTATTTGTTTGCATGCACAAGCCTCGACACAAGTATGTAGGTAGTAAAGTGGATTAAAGCAAGCGAGCGAAAATTTCAAAAACGGAAAATGGTCAATGAATTTTTTTATAACGTAGGGCATTATTTTGGACATCGATCTCTCGAGAAATAATTTAATTTTGAATTTTTTTTATTGATTTTTTTTTTTTTTTTTCAAACACGGCGTTCATTCCAGATGGTCTGAGAAATTTTGTAGGGTGAAATAATGCAAGAGGAAACAGCATGCATAGGAAATGGAAGCGATTACTACTTGCCTGCACTGGACTTTCATATTCCTCCTCAAAGGCTCTACCATTTTCATAACCAATTTAAGCTTCCCTCCACACCCAATGCCAATTTTTTGAAGGCTGTTAAATGGTAAGCTGCATTTTAAGCCACCTTTGGTTTCCCATTAGTTAGAAGAACAGATATTCTATATCCCTTGCGAGGCATTCATAACCCATTTTAATGACAATGGTCGGTTGCACTCAATCTAAAGGTTTTATGTTTTGCAGGTCTCCTGACGGGTCTTGCTTTTTAACAAGTAGCGATGATAATACTCTTCGTGTGTTTGACCTGTAAGATAGCTTTAACCTAAGTATATTTTTATCTTTTTTTCTTTTCTTTGTCATATAGATTGGAGCTTGACTTGTTTCCTTTGATTTTCAAAAAAGTGTTGTAGCAGAAGAAACTGTCTTTGTTATTAAAACTCTCTTTAAAAGAAAAATTGCGGACTTTTCTCTTAAAGAGACATAAATATAGGTCTACGATAGATAGACACAGTTCTCACAACTGGGTATAATTTGATTGGTAAGGATCAGGTTCAAATGCTAACCACTGCTTTTTAAGCCGTCGTCCACAGCCTGTTTGTGGTGGACATTCGCCCGTACGGTATACTGGTTGCCAGAGACCAAGCAATACTGGTGACCCGGGAATTACACCTAATTGCATGAAAAATCATTCGAGACTTGCAAACAACATAAATTCAATAGTCTTAGCTGTGTATTTCTTGTACCAGGCTTTGCCTAACCAATTGGGCATTGGCTTAAAGGGCCTTAAATGGAAAGATGATATAGTCTGCCTTTAGCATAGGGGGGTTGTATGCCCTGCCGATGTTGTGTCATGGATTGACCTTCTGTCTACTGGCTAGTTAACAAGCCTATAAGCATTACGCATTATATTAACAATAAGTTCATTCGACTTCACTGTTTCTGTCTAAATCAGTCTAGACACACTTTCTTTTTTGTTTCAAAGTTCATATGAGCAGATAAGTTGTGGATGTCATAAGTGCTCGAAGATGGAAGGGCTCAAGTTCACGTGTTTCTAGATCTTCCTGTGGCTCGTGGATGTTTACATGTCATAAGAAGAGTGATAAAACATGCTTTTTTCTATTCATTTGTAGGTCCATGTAACACTGTTGCAAGATTCTATTTCAGTCCTAAAAATGTATTCCTGTCATACTCGTAAGTTCAGGAGAATTGGGTTTGCTCGACTTATGAAAGGTACATGGAATGATGGAGCATCTTAAATCTATCTCCAACCAAAGCAGATATTATGTGGCTGTGAGGTGGAACAAAGGCTACATAATGAAAATGTTGAAGTTCATTTTGTACAGGAAGGATTCCTTTGAACCAAAGGCGAAAGAGAGAGGACATTATTTTTAAAGAATGCTTATTAGTAGCGGCCTTTGCGGTGGCCACATGATAAAACCATCTGATTCATTGTATTTACTGAGCTAAAATGTAACTAATCCTATCTGCAACATGGAATTACTTCAAGGGCATGTGAGATATCGAGTCCTTCTTGGATAGCCACAGCATAAGAAGTTAGTTGGAGATTTGAGATTTCAAGGGAGACGCTGAGTAAATGCAGTATGTCCTTGTATTTTAATTCTGTTCTACACCTTTGAATGAGCATTTGCACTCTAACAGAAAAGCATATCAATGGTAACCTGTTAGAATATTATCATACAAGGTGCAAATGAAGTCTGCATAAAAGAAATTTATAAGTACGGTTTCTATTCAGGTAAAGGCCTTTCTACATATAGGATCATTTCATGGGTTGTGATATCCTCCATTGCCATTTTTGCTAGTCATCATGGGCTTGTGTACAGCATATCTTATGGAACAACTTGAGTAAATAGCCTGGCTGGAATATTTATATACTATCAATGATAGACTTTGTTAAATAGTATCAGCTTTTGTATATGGCAGTGTAACTATTGAATTTGGTAGAGCAAATGCGCAGCGATTATAACATGATTGGAGCCAATAATGAAAATGATATGTTGATTTCTTTGGGATGATTATATGATACATTGTTCATATGTATTGGCTTATAGAGCCATTTAAGTTTTCCCATGCACCAACCACCCAACGACCGCTCTATTGAACTGCCTACGGGAAATAACCCCCAACTTAATTATTTACTAACATTTAAATCTTATTTCTAACCTAACGTTAATCTTACTAACTATTTATATTAATTATTACTAACCTATAATTTTTTATTTAAAAAAAAAGTTTTATTCATCAATTAGAGATACAAAGAACATAAATCAATCCGAGAGGACGATTGGGGTAAATACAATAAATCCTCCACCTCATGGTGACGAGAAGTCAACCTGCATTGCTCTAGCGAAGGCCAAAGACTAGGCATTATATTCATCAGGTAGATTTTCAGTACCTTTGTCCTTGAACTTTTTAACCTGAGCAAACAGCGAGGTAACAGAATACCTTTGTTAGCTTTTTTATCAGCAAGAGAGTTCAAAAATCTGGGGATTTAATGCTAATGTAGTTGATCATTTTTTTCAAAATACATCTAATTTTAATCAATAGAAGCTTGAGTTGGATGTATCTGATTACCTGGGTGCTGGAGAAGAACTGTGTAATTAGCTGGGAGCCCCTGTAAGCTGAGATATTTGTGATATTTTATTTAGCTGCCAAGGATAGGCCAAACTCACATCTTATAAATTCAGCAATATTGTTGGAAGTTTGTTCCAAGTTCATGCAAAATTCCAATTTTTTTGTGTTCGGTCTAGTCCAGAGTACACCATTGGCATTAACAATACCTGGATTAGCTTTAGAAGTGCCATTAGAGAAGAGAGCTGGATAATAAATGGAGACAAAAGGGCTGCTGAAGATGGGAGAGCTGAAAAAGTTAGAGAGATTCCATCTTCAGAGAAGATTGAGTTCAGCTCTAGAGAGGATACTTGAGTTCTGTTTTTACTTTGAAGTGGATTTTGGCATTTTCAATCATGGCATGCTAGATCTTTTCAATCAGATCTTTCCTTTGGATGGCTTTACTTCAAAGGTTTTGTTGTTCTTGTTGGACCAAATGTTTCACATGCAGAAAAACGGAATAAAAGACCGTAACAACTCAATGAGAGGTTTATCTTTCAAAGAGCTGTTGTAGCATTTGTTCCATATTTAATGTTTCTGAAGTGGACACCGAAGTAAAGAGCAAGAGATATCCAGATTGCAGATGCTTTATTGCGATCAAACAATAGATCATCTTGGGTTTCATTACCTTCGAAGCATTTGAAGCATATGTGAGGTACCATGATGCCTCTTTTGACAAGATTGGCTCTAGTAAGGATACTTTTTTGTTTAAGCCATTGAAATATTTTTATGTTGGGGGTGACATTTGGGCTCTAGGTGTTATTCAAATATATCATATATATGTCATTTGGTACACTATCCTGTATATGATGGGCATCATCCATCATAGTGTAGTAGTCAGTGGAGTTGGTTTTACCCCAAATAAGACAATCCTCTCTTTCGAGATCAATAGGAAGAAGGGCATAATTTTTTTGATTGGCCACTCCCTATCTTGTGTTAGGTCCAACTAATTAAGGTGAATCTAGTTAGGTTGTAGGCCATCCCAAGTGAAGAGTTGAGCAAGTTTTTCAATGTGAAGATGGAGCATGAACTGAAAGAGTTACCTAGGCATAGAAAGACTTAGGGATGGGTTATTAATAAGCTAGTGTATTGACGGATTGAGATTCTCTAGTGCAGACCTCAACAATGAAGCAAAAGATTTTCAAATTTTTTCTATAGGGTATTGGCATGTGTTTGAGCAACGACACATGCCAAAGCAAAGAGCCACTTTGAAACTTAAATTATTACCTAGAGTAATGGCATGTGCCAAAAAGCTTAGGCTTGCCAATACAAAGGAGCAAACATTTTAAGATGCATGGATGTGCTTCACGAAATATTAACGTTGAAATAATTTTGAAGATGTGTGCTTATAAAGAAGGATGGGCCAAAGCAAAGAGTAAATTATGATTTCTAAAAGGTGCCTCTAGACAAAAGGTGTGTGCTAAAGCAAATAAAGATGCAACAAGTGTAGTATGGTGTTGTGTATGAAAGGAGAATGGCATACTTTTGCAAGGGGATTTTCTTTGTAAAATGCTAAGTGTATTGGTGTGCACCTCAAAAAGAAACAAATCGTCTTTAACATTGCACCAAGAGTATTGGTGAATGCTTGAACAAAGGTTTTCTAAGTACTGTCTAGAGGATTGGAAGGGAGATGTATTTGTACCATTTGCATGTGCGTGAAGAGTTTGTTGATGATTATTGCAGCGTCAGTCATATCCTTCCAGCGATCTCCTTCCAGCGATCTCCTCTACATAAGAATAAATTAAATATAGCCAAAGCTATTTAATTTATATATATATATCGATTTGTGATTAATGCTAATTCATCAAGAGATACGAGTTAATGAAGAGGTGCATTTATGAAGAGGCCGACATGCTTGAGGCACGATTTATGTCAAATAATATTTATTATTTTATGAAGGCCGACTTCTATCTTGGAGGCGCAATCTTTGAGGAGGCACATTCTTTTTGGAGGCCGACCTATATTGTGAAGAGTCGCATCTCTCTCAGCTTGTAAATATATTATATACATTTCATACATTCCATTTTCATATCAAGTGCGAGTTAGTGAGAAACTCTTCACGTGCAGATTGAGTTATTGTGAGAAGGCTGAGGATTATCATTTGAGAATTACATCATTGTATTGCTGTGTTGGCATCAGTCTGTGGTGCATATTATTAGGCCTCATTATCGGCCTTCATTGTAAAGGAGTTTCTATTGTGATTCAATAATATAAGTGATATTATTGGCTGGGTTTTTCTCCCTCAAGTGGAGGGTTTTCCCAGGGTATCTGCTGTGTTATTGTGTCTGATTTTGAATTAAATTTCTGTGCATTTATCTGATCATTAAAACTAACAGAGTTAAGTGCACTCAAACAAGAAACAATTTTTTTCATGAATACAAATGCATGCTCTAGAGGGAAACACACCTTCAATATTATAAGAGATGTTTATAGAGTAATGGATAGTGCCTAAGCACTGGTGTGTGCCAATGCAAAGAACAATTTGAAAAAAATGATTTTGATCATGACAAAAGGTGTGTTCTTGAATTTATGAGTGCACGAATGCAAACAACAATTTATTTTTAAAGATTTTGATCATGACTAAAGGTGTGTTCTTGAAGTTATGAGCATGCAAATACAAAGAACAATTTTGTTTTTAAAATATTTTCATCATGACTAAAGGTGTGTGCCTGAGGTTATGAGCACATCATATAAAAGGATAGTTTAAAAAAAAGGTTTTGCAAGCTACTGTATAGTCGTGCTCCAATACAAAGGAGATGATTTTTATTGAAAGTTATTTTTAATTGCTAATACAAAGTAGGTGTGTGCTTGGAAGCATGGATGTGCCTATACAAAGGAAGGATGAATGAGTAGATTTTCAATGTTTTCCAAAGGATTAGTTGTGATTAGAGGAAAAGTTGTAGAATTATCAAAGTCATCTAGAGTTGCCCAACCAAAAGTCTATTTTTAGCTCTTGCTATTTTGAGCTGTCACCATTTTCAAAGAGAAGAGCATACTTAGGGATCTACTATTTTTAGTAGTCTCTATTTTTAGCGCAAGGAGCTTGTGCTAATTTTAGTAGTCTATATTTTTAGCACAAAGAGCTAGTGCTATTTTTAGCAATCTCTATTTTTAGCACAAGGAGCCCATGTTATTTTTAGTATAGGGAGCCCATGTTATTTTTAGGACTCACTATTTTTAGTACAAGGAGCCCTTGTTATTTTTAGCATTCATATTTTATAGTTTAGTATCAACTATTTTTAGATCATCTACCTCATCATGCTAGAGAAAAGAGCTTTCAAGGGATAATTGCAATATTTTGATTGTCAATTCAACTGATAGTTGTATGATTGCAATTTAGAGTAAGCGGATGAGATAATTTGTAATAAAGCTTGCAAGTTAGAAAACTAATCGTAGTTAGGGTAGAAGTGCAGTTAGTTTAATTTATTTATTTTCATGTAGTTGTTTGTAAACATTATAAATAATCATCTTTTTGCACTTAGTTGGATCAATTGTAATTCTCATTCTTGCATATTGTTGAAATTGCTATTTAGTGTTATTTTTCAATTGATAATTTGTTACTTGTTCAATAGAATTATTAAGTCTATCTTGCTTTTAATTATGATTGAATGATATTATCATATGTGCTGAGGTAGATTAGATTGCTTCTACTAAATTTGCAAGCTTTGTATTGTAGATCTATTTGAAGTTGGAAATTATATTTTTGTATAAATTCCTTTAATTAGTTTACCAAAGCATTTGTGTCATTATTTTTAAAACCTATTTAATCCTTGTGTTCTTGAATTGTCCAGTCTTTGATTTTAGTTGAATAAGGCAAGTGTCTAGTCGTAGGATTTATTTTTCAGTCAAAAATGTAAAAATCATTTGCCTCAAGTGGAAGAGTGCCTTAGCTTTTTTGCCTTAGGAGAGTTCAAAAGACATACATTAAAATTCAACATAAATGTGAAATCACCCCTAAAAACATTGTAAAGTTTTTAAATTGCAAGTAATATTGTTCATAGTAGGTTAATTTTTATTTATAGGGAGCTTCCCCTATTAATTCAACAAGTGGTTTTATGGCACATTTGTTTCATTTTGTGTTGCACTAAAAGGTGCAAATTAAAACATTAACAAAAAGGTAATTGGCAAAGCCACCAAATTCATTGATTGCATTTAACACTTACAATAATAGGTGCAAACCATTCTTAGAAATACAAATGCTAAGTATAAGCAACTCCATAGCAAACTTTGTACACCTTCTAGGTTGGTGATTAGGTTTGGATATTGCAGAGGGAACAACTCACAAAACCTTACCGTGAGTTTTGTCCACTTTAGTATAGGATCTACACATCATCAAGAAAGTGGGAGATAATGTCATTGAGCTCAATCATCTTGCCTACCTAGGTCTGCACTCTATTTTCAATACATGACTCTTATGCCATGGCTATCTACCTTTGTTTTGTTGTTGTTTTAATCATAAATGCAAATTAACAAAAAATTCAACACAGTGAACAAAGAACACAGAATTTATCCTGGGAAAACCCTCCTTCTCAAGGGAGAAAAACCCAGCCAAAATATCTCTCTTATATATTGAATTTAAAGGAGCAGAAATCTGCTTACAATCTTGGCCACACACAAGGCTGATATGATGCAATAAAGAATCGCACCTCACTTAGATGCAAATACACAATTATATGATCTCTCCTTAATGTTGATCTGCTTTATGCAATAATATGATCTGTTGTAGATGCACAAACTCCTTGATAAGTGCAAATGTCTCTTGAGAATAAAATCGATGATCAAATGAATGAGCATCTCCTTCCATATAGACAAAGTAAGGTGCCTCTTCACAAGCAAGGCGACTCTTCACAAGGGTCGGCCTCATTCAAGAACCAAGGCGACTTTTCATCTTGGGTCGGCCTTTAAAATAATATTTATATCATTTATTATTTCGATTTTGAGAGAAGGATATCTCCCGCAGCTAAAACATCAACATGTTTCACTCTCCCAATACACCAAAGAGTCTTTATCATGCTAATGTTTTTAATTTTTATTTGTCCCAGTCAAGACAATACAAAATAGAACAATGTGTAATGATAAATCTTTCTTCAAATTAGAAGGGGAAGTTAACTTGTAACTGAAAACTAAATGAAACCCTAAACTTAAGTAGACAATTTTTAGCTTTCTGCAATATGTACAAGTTAAATCTCTGGGTTTTGAGCATGCATTGCAAACAAACCAGAGAAGTTGGCTATCTTTTGGTTCTTGGGTATGGGCACAAGGCTAATCAGCACTTCTACACATGGATGAGAGATCTTATGTCGTTTGACTGACTTGAATGACCTAATCTATTACAGCGAACACACATTCACTCTTCTTGGCCAAAAGCAAAGACTGAAAAGAATGAGTACAGCACAAGAATTGAATTGGATTGAAAATAATATACATGAACCGATAAATTGAATAATGAAAATTGGACACAAAGCTACTACACCCACATTAATAAGAACTGCAATACAAAGCCTGAAAAATCATTAATTTCTATTTAATAAATCAAATCAACACATGAGGTCACAAAAAGCTTGAACAGTAATTGGAGTGGCAAGTAAGCAGAAAATTACATAAGGTCCTCTAAGTGCATAAAGCACTTATTTATATTTTTTTCACAATATTTCGCATCCAACATATTCGAGATAAGCAAAAATCCCACTGAATTTCCTACGCTAAAAATATTTCACTTGCAATCCAAGCAAGCTCTAAATATTTGACTTGCCTGAAGACCAACTGCGCATTTTTGACTGGTACTGAATTCTGGCCTGCCTGTACTGATGTGCATGTTAAGGTTTATGATGGTTGTTTATTTTGATTTTTTAAACTAGGGCATCACCCTTATGGCATGCTTCAGCAGTACTTTTGGGATTTTTTTGTATTTTTCAAGATTAGGGCAAACAGCCTTATGACATGTACCAGACATCTTTGTGGACAGTTTTGCTTTTTTAACTTTTAGACCCTTATGGCATCTTCCTCCAAGCACACACTTGTGATCTGAGTGCCCCTTTCTGGTTTCAAACTAGTTTTTGGTCCTGCCTCAGTCTGGTACAGTTTCAGGAATCAATTGTTGTTTCCTTCTCTTTGCTGAAAATACTTCAAACCCTAGCTATTTTAACATTTTGGCAAGTTGAGTTTTTGAAACCCTTTATTATGAAGAAAATAAGACAGTCCTTTGTGATGAAAATCAGATAATAAACCTAGGCGCTGGAAAACTATTATTGATGTTTGGATGATCAAAAGTTTGCTGAAAATCTGTGATGGACCATAGGCAGCCAATTGACTAAAACCCGCTCTTTGCCTAAACCTGCTAAAGTTCTGCTGTTATCTAATGTTTATTATGACTAAAGGCTGTTGCTGTAAGATATTTGGTGATGGTAACCAATGAAAAGCTGGTGAAAACCTGCAATAAATTCCAAAGGTGCCTCTAATAACAAACAGTGGCACTCCAATCTTTACCCAACAGCAATGGGAAGAATGGAATTTCATATGGAAACTACACAGCTGACCAAATTCAATCCTGATTGTGCTAAACCAGCAGAGACTGTAAGATACTTATGGCATAGTAAAACATACTAACAAGAGACTCCTCTCTTCCAGGTTATGGAAGTGGGTTAGGTTCCTTCTCAGGGTAAGTGTTTCATGAAAGTGCAAATTGCTCATCACTTTACCACAGTTGCACACAATGAGGACCATTGCTGCTTAAGGAGTGGCGACTGATCTAAGAGTATCTGTGACACTCAGGAGTGCATAACTTCATCAACACCAACACATGGCTTGTTTGCAGCATAGTCATGACATGCATAACACATGGCAGTAACGCAATAGTCTAACTCCTCCCAAATCTTGCCGCACACATTTGGTGCTGTCTGTCTTGACATGTATGTCTTGTACAGACAGTTGCAGTGCCATTACTGGGTGATGGCGGAAACACAGAGGAATCTCATCAGCGGGGCTAGATTTTGTCAGAACAACAGATTGTCTTATAACTGCCCAATGCTCCTTCACTCTTCTCAAGTATCTTACTGTAATTTACCATTCTTTGTAGAAGGTAACTTTTGGATAACAAGTTAGCTATTCAGCTAGTTTAGTGGTAGACAGGAGGATAACTTAGTCATTAGATACATCTGACCTCTTGGATCATGTTTAAAACTATTGCATAGTAAGCATCATAATTCTCATTGAAGTGTCTCACTTGTTCTTTTATTCTTCATTCCCTAGCCCTCTGCTCTTTAATATAGTTATTGCCCTTTGCCATTCATATTTGTACTTCTACCATAGCAAATTTGGTCTGCCAAGTGTGCCTATCCACTAGGTTCCACCCTTGGCCCCAGATCAAGGAAACAAATATTAGTTATAAACTTGCTCTAAAGTGGGTACTGCTTTGCAAAAACTTGACAACTTTTTTTTTATTGTAGACGTTTCTGGATTTAACTGTGTATGCTATTTTGAATAAATGTTTTGAATCACACTTAGTGGTTAATCATCAAGAAGAGGATAATGAACCACCGAGTGTGTTTCGAAACGTCGATTCAAAATAGTATACACAGTTAAATCCAGAAACGTCTACTATTATTCATGGACTGTGGAAAAATCATACCTACTAACTTTTTTTATGTACTTAAATTTCTTTAAAAACACATTTTTTTGCAAAATTCAATTACAAAATGTATCAAATGAGTCTAAAAAGCCATGGGGAAGTGATTTTTAATAGAGTTGATTGTTGAATACAAATGGAATACAAAATTGCATCATCATGTAGAGCTGGAAACAATAATTAACTAATAACTATTATGAATTTATGATAATTGTCTTTGAAAATCGTCATCATAAATTGCATATCAAGGCAAGTAAAAAATTACAAGTTTTTACAAATTTCTCTTACTTGTTCTAGTGAAAAACTAGATGGTAGAGTGTCTAGTCCTTGCACTGAATTATGGCTCCTTGCTTGGCCTAGAAGATTGTGCTTGTGGCTCCACCTTGTTACTAGATGACGATGACTCCTTTGCCACCTCAATGTCATTGAATGACAATCCAATCTCCTCCGCTTTTGTTGCAGCCACATCCTCCACAGCCTACTTCTCAAAATTAGGAATCTCCTCCTTTGTAAACAAGGACGGTTCATCGTCTTGCACGGTTCATTGACTATAGGGATCATTCCCATCCAAATCAAAAGGTTGCTTTGATTTGTCCTTCACCTTTCTTGTGTGAAGTGGAAAGTTGTATTGCACAAAAACTAGATCATTGATCCCTTTTTGAGTCAACTTACTATACTTCTTTGTGTGAATGGTGTCAAACAAAACCCAATTTGAAATAATTATATGCCCCTTAAATTTTTTCCCCAAATTTTCCTCAACACAACCAGCACTGCGCCAATGGTTAGCGTTAGCTTCCAAAAGATAATCAAACTGAATGTTATCTAGGCCAAGAATGTTCACCAAGATCCTTTGGAAGGCAAGGTGATAGCATATTGCGATGGAATCTAAGCAACAACTGAATTTGAATTACAAACTGAAATGAAGGTAGGCGGTGATCCGACCATAAAGCATTCCACGCTACCACTTATTCTGTGGGGGGAAAGATATTACAATGCAAAACAATTCATCCGCTTCTCAGCAGGCATCCACTCAACAGTGGGAATTCGCCACTTTTCAGTGGGTGAGAAATGAGAGATTTAATTATTCTTTTCTCCACATTGGCGGTAAACGATCCAGGGGTTACAATGTGTGAAAATTAAACACAAGTAATGCAGCAAATTAAATGACTGGAACAGTACTACTGTTTACAGTCTTACAATGATAAATAATTGCAAATTACAAATGCTTTTACAATATTAACAAAGCTAAATGAATGAAGATAATCTCTCACACTAATAACCTTCTCAAATATTGAATTACAAATCAAAATCTGTAGAATTATTGTTGATGAATGATAGCTTAGGTCAGATATAAACGGTGATTGCTATAAGCATCATCATCGTTTATATAAGATCAATTGCTCTTCATATTTAATATTTCTAAAATAAGTAAAATCGAATTTTATAATGCATGTATAAAATCGAATTTAAATAAATGATGTTCAAAATACACATTGAATAAAATTCGGAATTCATATAATATATATCCGCCATGTGTGAGGGGGTATATGTGTTAAGTATGTTTAACCGAATGATAATCGGTTGTAAAGGAAACCCGCACGTTCAAAGGGACACGTCCCTTGAGCGGACGTGTCTCCACCCTCTCAAGAGACGCATCCCTTGGGGGCAGGTCTCCTTACATACAAAAAGGAGTTCCACTCTTGATATTCAAATATTGAAATTTATTAATGTTCTGCAATCAGTACATTCAGCATTAAGAGAAGAAATCTGAAAATTGTCTTTGACTTAGAATTTCTCACACAGAATTTCAGACCTTAGTTTATTCTTAGATTTCTAGGATCCTATTTGATAAAGATTTGATTACATTTACAATTATAAACCTGATATATCGAACCAGCAAACTGTAATTTTCACACCAGCAAACATAACACACCAAAATGCTCACCAATTGAACCAAACTCCTCCAAATGACCTGAAACAAATTGCAGAAGCTTCTAGGGAGGATGGCGCCCAATTTCTAACCCTAAAATCACATCAAAAGGCTGAATATAATTGTGCACGAATTCCAAGACAGCCCTGCAATGGTACAGCTCTCCTAGAGGGGCGACCCTCAAGGAAAAATCAGTTTCATCATATTAAATTCTGATAATGCACAAGTTGAGTCGCCTCTAGCATAGGAATGTATTGAGCAAACACCCACAACAAAATTAGAATTACTCTATGAGCTGCAAACCAAAATCTACTTCAGCTGTAGGAATACCAGCAATACAGAAAACATCACCAAAATTCGCCAACAATGAAGCACAATCTGCTAGTCTGGATGAGAAGCAGCCATAATCCAATTAGGTGTTATCTTTCAAACATGAAATTGGTTCTTCGCTAGGAGGTATGCATTCCTCGAAGCCAAATCTATGAAATCATTTCGACAGCATAATGATAGCATAAATAATGGATGATGAATGCTAGAGCAAACTCACTCTTTTATAGAACCTAAGATGTCTCTTCGTATTCCAAATTGTCCCTCCAAAAGGGACGGCCAAACTCACCTTTGAAATTTTTTAATTTTCAAAAACACTTTATTCCACCTTATTTAGGCGTCCAAACTTCAAGGCACAATAAACATTATAAAATATCAATTTAATGTCTCCATGAGGTGTCCACCCTTGAGTACCACCTTTTAACACAACTTCAAGTCATTACGTTAGGCCAAGGGGTCAATTTAAAAACATAACATTAATGACTTGAAATAATTTATTTCTCCAAATATTGCACCTTTAAAGCGAAAACCAAAAATACTTAATTGCTCCAATTGAAATGGAAAACTCACTAAAATGCTGTCAACTGGATCACTGCCAAAATTAGAACTTACTAAAAATAGTAAATTTTGAGAAATGCCAAAAACACCTCCAAATAAAGGAAACCCTAATTTCACCTCAACGAGCCTACGGGCCTTTGGAATAGGTTGATGAGCCATTGAACTAATCACTGATTGAGAAGGGGACATTACACAATTGCACTCACAACTAGAAGCACTACAAGGTTGAGACAAAATTCAAATGGTTTTCTTTTGTAGATTTGGGGCAATTCCATCCCAATCTTCCCACAAAGAACTTGCAAATAAGATATTCAAGAGTTTGTAAATAAACAATAGTCTATTAATAATTGTAATTTGTAACTTGCTAGATGTAAGACTTCCTTTTTTCTTACTTGGTGTTTGGGTGGATCTTGCTTGGATAGCTAGTAACGAAGAAGAGAGCTTCCACCCTCCTCCCCCAACTTCGAAATGATGAGGTCTCTCACTTCAACCTCGTGTATCATCCTCTCAATGCATGTGGAGAGGCCCTCCAAGACTTCCCCATTAGCATCTGTGAAGCTATCGGAGAAGAAAAATTTGGGGGTGTAGTACCTCGCTGCATGAATGGGTTGGTGGAGTTGACTGTTCCACCTCCAATCAATGATCTTCCAGATAGAGGAAAATCTACTTGCACCCCCTCTATTAGTTTTGGATGGCCTCTTTGGCCCTATCCATGGCTTGATAAATGTATCCCATTGGTTTTGCTCCCCATCCACCAAGTGCAAAACCCTCGCCATTGACTTCAATACCTCTCAAGTACAAACAAATTAAAGTTACAATGAGACTAAATACTATTAAAGTTTAAAAATAAACGATTGAATTTGAAATTTAAATTGAAGTTTGAAGTTACCTTGACAATCTCTAAAGCTCTCTTGATAAAGACATCATAAAAATTGTCTTTGTAGTCCTCTCTTCATCAATTCTTTTTGAGTATGTTGAGTCTAGCCATGCTTGACTCACAAACATTTGCTTCAAGGGAGTCAATAAACTAGAAATACTTTTGCAACATTAGAAAACTTGTTGCAGACCTTGTGGCACTTGAACGCACAAGCTTGTTCCTCTTGGTGTGATCTCTTATCAAGTTAAGAATCCATAGGTGATTATAAATACATTTTGTTATATTCCTTGCATCTTTTACAATTGATTTCAATCAATCAATTTTGCCTTTTTCCTCCAAAAGAAGGTCAAGGTTATGGGTTGCATAGAGGGTCCAAAAGAGTGTTGGATGTCTCCCTTGAAGCAATCTTCTAGCTGCCATGTATATCGCTACATTGTCAACAACAATTTGGACAACATTTTGTATGCCCACCTCTGAAACAACCTCCTCCAACAACAAACTCTATGTTGTTGCATTTTTTATTTTGTTGGAGGCATCAATTGACTTCAAAAAATTTGATGAGGGTGTAGTTCCTTCCATTCGTCCACTCGTTTGAAAGAATTGTGCATCCAAACTTTTGCCATTGCTTCTTTCGATCTTCCACAACTATTTTTGCATCTACAATTACATCTTGGAGCAACTTGTTAGGAATAGCAAGCAGGAATAGAGGGAATGAATTAACAGTTATATGCAGATTTAATTAAACACAACAGAAGCATAAAACAGAAGAATGAAACAAATCACAGAAAATAGTGAGAGAGAACAAGAGTGAAAGAAAAGGCTGTTCGTTAGTTCAGACAAACTTGCTCTTTAAGAACATGAAAAAACATGATCTTTAACACACCTCAAATATTGGAGAAAATTATCATTGGTACAAACATCATCTTTACTTTGATGATATTCAACAAGCAATTTGGATCAATGAGCATGTTAACATAATGAGAACTTCTGACAAATTCTGGATTTGGTTTTCTTCTGATGGTACAGACATCATCTTTACTTTGATGATATTCAACAAACAATTTGGATCAATGAGCATGTTAACATAATGAGAACTTCTGACAAATTCTGGATTTGGTTTTCTTCTGATTCAGTGCTAAATTTTGTTTGTGATTTTTTATGCCTGTGATTTGTGGGATAACCATATCTTGAGTGTTTGACTCTGTCTGATGTTTTCATTTAATTCAAATGCATCATGTTTATTGTCATGTGCTTCTTTTAAGTAGTTTGCTGGGTGTATTCTATTATTTACAGTGCTTATGGTCAATGCTTTTAAGTTTTACATGCTAATATTCAGGCATTACCAACTATATGCAGCCATAACTAATAACATCTAGTTTTTCGTAACTTGTTACAAGGTTCTAGTTTTCATATATTATATTTTTCTTTCTTTGTTTTGGCAGGCCTGATTATGGCAGTGGAGGTGCATTTGGAAGTGGTTTATCTTTTCCTGAAGATGGTACAGTATTAGAAACCAGGTCCTGTTTTTGACCCAAGGGTGTGCAAGGGAGTGTAGGTTTTGTCTAGCTTTTATGAAGTGTTTCCTAAATGTAAATTTTGTCAGTATGTGCACTCGCATATCAAGGACTTGCATGGTTTCTACTTTAAGATTTCAAAATTTGGATGTTTGATGCTTCTGAACAGTACCATTCTCTCACCATAACGAGGGAAACCCTTGTCTGAATATGTATCTTTGGTCATTTAAATGATGCCATTTGACTGATGAATTGGACAAATTCTTGCTTTTAAGGATTTTGCTTGAGTTTTATGATTGCTGCACATCAATGGGCAGATGTCTAGGAACACTTATTCAGAGTTCACTTCTCAAAAGTAAATGCATTTGCAAAAGTAAACAAATAACTGCTTGATGAATGATTTTGGTAGGAACAGAAAATATGTTAAAGATTACAAGCATTCTTAGGGCAAGAGTACTATCTATCTGGAATGTGTATAAACTCATTTCTTAGCATGAAACATTTCAGTACATGATAAACCAAAATTTGCTCTTTAAGATAACCTTAGAAATAACTTTATTACATGAATTTTGAGCTTAGGAACACCTGTTATCTGTGGGTGATAAACATGTGCATAAGTTCATATCCAACAAAGACAGCCAAGGAGAAGGAAAGCTATAAAAAATATCAACAGTTAGGCACTGAATGTGTCAATGTGCCTGGCAGATGAGATGCTCGAGCACTATGAATTCGTTACTAAGCCATGGTTAAGTTCATATTGTCTAAATTGCATCCTTGGGATTTCACAGATGAATACACTGTGCAAAAAATATACATCTTCCACAAAGTGAACAGAAGAAAGAATGGAAAGCACCATCCTTTGATCATTGAGCATATATGAAGAAACATGGATTTACGAATGAAATTCAACATATACTAAGATACACTGACATTATCTAATGGCTCCTTTTGATCAAAAGAATTTAATGTTAAGATACAGAGACATTATCTAATGGTAGTTACAAATCAAAATAATTTAATGTTTGTAAGTCATGGTAAACAACATCGAAAATTTAAGTGATTATCCAATAAGGAAACACAAAGTTTAATTTCTGAATCAAGTATGTGGTGTGCACTGATACTCTGTAGTGTATACACTGTTTGCAATGTGTGCATGAGTGGAAACAAGCCAATTTACATTGTTTGCTTCTAGTAGGATGCTCCTGAGAAACACAAATTAAAAAATAAGAATTTTAGAGGTAGTTTATTTTCAAACCAGGGCTGTCTATCTTCATCGACTTAGCTATGACACATGGATGGATTGCTCCCTCAGAATTATTTTATGCAGTAATGCTAATCAATAGATTGCATATAATTCTGATTATTAAGGGATCTGAGTTTAAGGATGCTTTTGCTGCTATAAACAATAAAATAGTGTGATTTTCTAGTGTATATTTGATACCTGCAGAAGTTGTTTCAATGATAAATCAATTTATTTTGGGAGATGATTAAGATGGATAATGAATGCTTCCTTTTGCTGAAGATTGCAGCAAAACAAGTATATGCCAAACATTTATTGTTTTTATCAATAATATAGTTTTGAGCTATTTCTGGGCTGGATTACTCTTCTTTATCAGACGCTCATCTTTACAGTTGCAACTTCAATAAAGGAGCCTGGTGTTTCCTGATCCATAGCTCACTATGTTCACAACCCTAGTGGTCCATCAACTATGTATTTAAAATGTTGACACTACTTTATATGCCGCCCTAACAGTCTTAACAAGCCTGTGACAATATTAAAATGCCTAAACAATAAACAAAACAGTTGTAATCTAGAACACACAAACCAGGGCACCTGCAAGAATCCGACACACAATGCCATAAAGGGTGAAAACCTCCAGCAAGAGAATGCTCTCAACACCTCATTCACTATTTGATTCTATTTATATGGAAACACCGCTGAATCTATGGCTATCTGGGGCTATACATTACACATACGGCTACCTTGTTCCTATAACTCTCACACTGTCTAGCATGTTGCAACCTACTGTCCGTCTATCCACACAACACCTCGCGTATTCTATATATGCCTATTGAAGCTCACAAAAGAGAGTTTGATTCTTTTTGTGCCTTGTTGCCATGGGAGATTAAATGATCCTAGGAATATGGATGATTGCCTGCAATTATTGTCCATGTAACCCTATTTTGGAAACCCTACATTCTCGTGCCAGTTTGATGCCAGTTTGATTGGCCCATAAGGAGATTGCCACCAGTTCTGTCTGCCATACATTCCTACACCCATGACCCCTTCTTAGAAATTAACAGCTATGGCTCTAATTGAACAACTGCCCATGACACATGGCATTTTGCTACATTGTCACTTTGCCTACGTGGATAAGCCAATTTCATGATAGCCAAGGACCGAGCATTCACTTTGCAAAACTGTCACACACTTCCGCAACATCTTGCTCACTTCCACAACCTCATGTAAACATCGTCAGCCAACTACCATGACTTAACTAGCAAAGGGCCCTCTTTTGCAGCTACATGGTCTCTTCTGCAGCCTCTCATTCATTTCAATAGCCACCCTCCTGACTTCATCAACACTTTCATGTCTTTGACAGCAAGAATGAACTTCTGCAGCCAAATGTCATCTTTTTCAGCAAGGGATAACTAATTGTCATCTTCGGCTGCACTTCACTCTTCAGCTACATTTGCACACTTAGGACATGATCCAATGATCTAACTACCCAAACCAATCCAAAAGACTAACCCACTTTTGAATCACGCCTTACTAACCATGGAGTTTTTGGTCCCCAAAAGCATCGGAATTAATGAAGGGTTGAGGGGTGTAATGCCCCCTGCTGGGATATCTCTATATTAAAATATTTTGCCCTGAAGCCACAATTCCAATTAAAATAAGAAATGCAATATATTTAAGAATAATGAAATTACCAATTAAATTGTCCTTTATAAGATAAATCTTGGTTTAGCACCTGCACACAATTGTTGATGTTTTAGCAGCGTAGGGCTGCTTCTTCCAGATCCGCATTTGGAGGTAATTCAAATGTAGCCTAATGGCTATTTGAATTATATTTATAATGATCAATCTGGGCCGACTCAAGACGCATGAAGAGATACGTCTTTCACTAAATAATATTTAATATTTATTTATGTGGATCGATAATTGCTAAGGCCGACATAATTAATGAAGAGACACAATTAATGAAGACTCCCATTGGTTTGTAAATGACGACCTTGAAGTGGCGTGATTCTACTTGAGGGCCGACTGATTTTTGAAGAGGCACATCCCTTCCTTCCATTGTGTATATATGCTTGATCGGATCTCATTGTTCATCATTCATTATTCAGTTCTTACATACATCCTTAGTGTGAGTTATCTCAAGGCAGTTCTAGTCATCATCTAGAGGAAATCGATATAGTTATTGGCTGAGATTATCACTGTGTTTGCATCAGTTTGTGGTGCCTTTTATTGGCCTTCATATTGGCCCTTGTAAAGGAGACAATTGTGTTTACATTTCAATATATAAGTGATATATTGTTGCTGGGTTTTTCTCCCTCAAGTGGAGGGTTTTCCCAGGGTATCTGCTGTGTTATTGTGTTATTTTGAATTAAATTTCTGTGCACTAAATCTGATCATAAAACTAACAACAATATTAGTCAATAGAAATTGACATTAAATCATAAGCCATGATATATATATATATATATTACTAATCATCAGTAAACACCATGATATTCATGCACATTAGTCACATCAAAATCTAATTAAGGCAGTAGCCATTGCCATGTGGATTCCCATAATAATCTTATTAGGAATTCATTGTAACGCTTGCAAACTGCAGTCTCAAGGTTGGTCGCCCTTGTATTGTGAGAGTATGGAAGGTGGGCCGCCTTCCACCCCTCAGTCCACCTTGGAGGCTGGTCGTCCTCCTTGAGCAAGCCCAAGGGCATGGAAGGCCAGTCTACCAGTCCACCCCTTGGCCCACAAGCATGGAAGGCCGGTCTTCCATTCCATCTCGGGGTGGCATACTTGATAAGAGCATGAAGGCCTGTCTTCCTTCATCTCTCGTGAACCCGGAAGGTTGATTGGCCTCCCTATTCACAATCCATTTCTCTAAATTCAAAATAGATTATTATACAAATCCCTTATCACATATAATAAAGAGAAGCATGCAGATTATTCACAATAATCAATAAATTCTGCAAGTACCACTATTGCATGATCACACCTATATATATTGCTATTTCTAATTATATTTAACTTACTTCCCAATAATATTCTCGTTAATAATATGTATTCCAATAGATATCTTATTCTGACTTCTAATTCTTTTTATTTTCCAATCTTCTTGCTTGATTGATATCCTCCCATGGTTCCCCCTCCGAATGATTTATTCACTTCTTTTTATTTCCTTTAATGAGAGGGAGTCACACCTCTTCATTGAGAGTTCTACCTTTGCAAGGGACACATCCCTTCATAACTTAATCGCTGCTTTATACCTTTTTTATTATTAATTATATGCTCTTTTAAATCCCCACCCATGTCATTCTTCTTGTCTAACATTGACTTTTCAAAGAGTTGTACCCCTTGAAAAATCAATATTAATGCTAATAATCTCCCCTTTTTAATCTTTTTTAGATTCTTATTTATATTATTATTTTGTCTTTTGTGGGATTAATGCTAATAATCTCCCCTTTTTAGTCTTGATCGACCATGTTAATAATTTTGTGAGTATTTATAAGATTGTGATTTATTTTGACATAGTGCTGTGATTCCCTTCTTTGGCGGGGCCATGACAAGGGGCGCATTGCCCTACTAAAGCTCCTTGTTGCTTGATATGACAAAACAGACAACATCCAAGTTTCAACGCTCCTCTGCTTTGTGCTAACTTGTTGCTCCTTGCATGCAAAAATCCCTATATTAGCTCCTTCAGCTGTGCTTTGCTTCTCTACAAACTTTCCACTTGATTAATTAAATGCTTCCCCCTTGAGGTAGTGGCCACTATGATCTTAGATTTTCCATTGTGAGAGTTCAATAAATACTCTTTTCCTTTCAAGACCAATTTCTATCGATTCTTTCTCCATAAATAGGATGCATCTCTTTGGTATAAATATGGATTCCCAAGGATTAGTATACATATATCCAAGGAAACCTTGTAAGATTTGGCTAACCCAAGATAAAGAAAGGCTAATGAAAAGCACAAAGAATTCAAAAGATTAATATAATTGAATAAACTGTATTCTAATCAATGTGGAATAAAGGAGATGTAGTCACATGTGTACAACATCTCCACAAAATTAGGAAAGTATAAATCACATCATGCAAGTACAACCTACCCAAGTATACACCTTCCCAAGGAAGCTTATCATAACCTGGGTACATATAATGCAATAAAGAAAACTAAATGCAAGTAAATAAAATATGCATTAACACCCTCATAAGCGTAGCTTAGATGGGCAGGTTGATATGAATAAATTTGTAGCCATGATGGGTACCCATGTACAAAATGAACCCCTCCCCTCCCAAAGAAAAAGGAAGATAAGGAGAAAACTCATAGGAAAAAACTCACACCATCAGAGGATGAAAAAAACAGCACTATGTAACCCCCTTTAAATAAATCCCCCTTTAAATAAATGGTGCTCTACACCCCAAAGGGAGCTTGCAAATAATGGAACTCACTCTCAATGAAGGGTTTCATAAAGATGCTTGCAACGTGCTCTAGTCTAGAACAATATTGCAAATCAATGATTGACTCTTGTATTAACTCCCATATGGTGTACATATTGGTATCAATGTGTTTGGTTTGTTGATGATGAATTGGGTTCTTTGAGATTTGAATGGCACTATGGGTGTCGTAGAAGATGATCAATGGCCGTTGCAAAGTAATGCCAAGCTCAGTAAGGATAGTCTGAAGACAAAAGGCCTTAATGGTAGCATTAACCCCTCCTCGATACTTAGCCTTAATTGGAAAAAGAGCAATAGCGTGTTGTGTCTTGCTTTTCCAACAAATGGGGCTAGAACCAAAGTGAGTTTTAGTCAGATGTGGACTTATGATCATTGAGATTGCTAGTCCAATCAGATTCCGTATATCCAATCAGGTCTGAACTTGTAGTTGTTGCATAGTGAATGCCATATTTGTGGGTGCCATATATACAATATGAGATGCATTTGGTAGCTTTTCAGTGATGCTCATGTGGTTCTTGCATAAAGCATGAAACCATGCCAATTGCATATGAGATGTTTGGACGAGTGTGAGTCAGATAGATGAGGCTACCAAAAAGTTGACAATTCAACGCAGCATCATCAAGTGGAGTGTCATATCCCTGCAGTTGCAATACAAAATCTTGGCCGACTCAGATCTGGGGCAGCTCTGATTATAAGATTTATATTAATTATATTGCAACCACTGGTCGACTCCCTTCTTAATTAACGTCTTTTAACCAAACAGAGTTAATCTGGGCTGACCATACCTTGGCACATAAGACAAGGATACATTTATTAATGTGTGTTAATCACCCTAGTTAGAGATGCGGATGCCTAAATAGGTAGCGATTCCTAAAGGAACAGCGATTAAGGATCAAGAAGCAGTGATTAATAGGTGTCTGAAGGCAGCAATTAAGAAGTTATATACAGCAATGATTATAGCCAAGAAGAGGAGGGTGATCCTTAGCAAGAAATAAATACAAATTAATAGCAATAATCGATGATTGTTAAGAACAGCAATTAGTTATCAACAGCGATTAGTTATGCCAAAAGCCATGACCATTCAAATAGCCACTCCAATCCCAAAAGATATGTCTCTTGTGGATGGGACACAAAGCATATAAATTGACAATCAGGAAGGAAGGAAAGGCATCAAATAAAAGGGAGATAAGTCTGCATTCCTATAGCAGCAGCAGGCGATATACCCAGCAGATACTCATGAAAAGGGAAATTGATAAGAAATCTGAATAAAAGAACAGGTTCGAGCAGATCAAGGAAGGATATATTTTCAGAGTATTAAAGCAGATTTAGGAAAAAGGGATTTAACGGCAGATATATGAATGGGGAATAAAGGACAGAAATAGGATTGTTTCCTGAGCATAGCATGCAGATACATTAATATGATATACTCAGATTAGAAGAAATATGTGGGAAGAAGAGTTGGCTCGAAGAGAGATAAATGACGATAAATGATAAATCAATAAGGGAAGTAAGTTTAGTATAATTACATATACAACAATATATATAATACGATTATGCAATAATGATGCTTGCAGCAATTATTAATCCTTATTAGTCATTATTCAATTGAAACTAATCTGTTTGTTTCTCTTTAAACAATATCTTCTGAATATTGAGAACAAATTGATTGAAGGAGAAGAATATACAGACCAGCAATCATCTACAGGGAAAAATTAAATAAAAGGAAATAGAGGACTGCACCGTCTAAATTGGAAATAAATGATAAATTGGCATGTGCACAGCAGTCTGATTTCATGAATCGGTGGTATGAAATCTGATTTACAATAATATAGTTGTAGCACCATTTAATATATGTGATTGCGATTGTTTGATTAGAAGATCAAGGTACTAATGATGCATTGCTGTTATGACTGTTTCCTTATATCAGTGAATATGATTAATATTTGTTTGCCATATGTCTTGAATGTTCTAGCCATGATAGAGGAGGTTGAGATTACAAGAGGGGAATGGTGATGGGGCACTCTCCTAGGTACACCACCTCAAGATGGGGGACCAAGTAGTCCCAAGGAGGCCATGGGGGTACCAAGGGTACAACGCTTTGGGCTTAGGAGAGATGGCATTTTCAGGGCATCCATTGTAATCTCGCCCCTCCATCACAGTGAATCAGCACAAGAGGTCAAACCATAGAGAGAGGGAAATGGTTGGCAAGATGAGGGGATAATAGAAAGTGGATGCCTCCATGTAGACCACCTCATATGGATGGCATGGGCCACATGAGGCCAAGGGGGATGGTATATCCGCTCTTGGGCCTAGAGGGTCCTAGGCACCCCATCAAGTCACGTTCTGCCATGCTCTCCTATGGTTGAGCCCTCCAAGGATATTAAATGCTTTGTGATTGGATTAGTAATTTGGCCTTGAGTTTACTAATATTTAATTATGATAATCGGCTAATCAGTATTATTGTGGTAAATGGTTATAATCTGCTAATCAGTGTGATTGTGGTAAATGGTTTTGAATTTGTGTGCAAGGCTTCAATCAGGTGAAAGGTATTCTCTAACCCATTTGTTTATTTAAAAATTAAGGATTTAGGGCATTCCCAATTAGGGGACATTACATGGAGTGGAACACTTAGTCTCAAGCTTGACTCCTAGTAGAAAGGGGGTTGGGGTAGGGTTACTATCAACCATGTGAAACAAAGGCAGTAGATCAAGAGCATACTTGGGTTGAGCAAGAGTAATCTTGGAATAAGATTGAGTGATCTCAATCCCAACAAAGTAGTGCAATAGTTCTGAATCTATCATGGCAAGGTTGTCATGCAAAGCAAATTTGACTTTGCCAATGATGGATGATTAGCTCCTTTTAATTATCAAGTCATCAACATAGAGAAGTAGAAACAAGTAAGAGTCATCTTGTCTCAATAGGTAGACATTTGGATCCAAGTGGCATCTTGAGAGTTTGACTGAGAGAAGAAAGGAGTCCATCTTGGCATACTAAGCTTGAGGGGCTTGTTTGAGGCCATAGATAGACTTCCTAATTTGTGAACTAATGAAGAATCTTGTATGAACCCTATTGCTTCTATATGTGAAGCTCCTCTTGAAGATCCTTGTGAAGAAAAAACTCTTCATATCCATTTGACATACAATCCAACCATGAGTTTTAGCTATAGCAAGAGTCAAGTGAATGGAATTCATTATGGCAGTAGTGGCCTTGGTGTAGTCAACAATAGGAACTTGTGTGAAATCTTTGGCCACAAGTCATGCTTTGAACTTATCAACAATTCCATCCGTTGCATATTTGGTTTCAAAGATCCATTTACACTTAATTACTTTTCTTCCCTTAGGAAGAGGGACTAGGTCCCGATTGTTGTTCTTCATCAAGGGATAATACCCTCATTGTTGAATCGATATGTAATACTTCATGAAAAGATTGTGGATTTGAACTAGAGGGAATGTGTACATGTGGAAGATCTTTATGCTATGATTCCTTTAACTGTCCGAATGATCCCCAACAAGTGTGCTCATTGGTTGTAGACTCTGTTAAAGTCCATGGAGGCAATGAAGAAGATGGGGATGGAGGAGGAGATTCCTCAACCTTTCCATGTGACCTTATGGAGGTGGAGGTGATCCCTCATGATCAAACTTGTGAGTCCAAGGCAAAGGGGAATCTGCTAAGTCATTGTCATTTGAATCCATTGTAGAGGAAGGAGTGTGAGAGGACAGGCTAAGAGAGCTTTCCTCAAAGTGAACACTCCTCTTAATGAAAGGCCACGTGTCTTAGGATCCAACACCATCAAGATATTAAACAAAGATGCAAGGCTGATTCTGAGGTTGCAAAGACTTGTGTTTCCTTGAAGGAATGTGTGCCCATGCAGTGGAGCTAAAAATTGGAAAATGTTGCACAACTAGTTTTTTGCCACAACAAGCTTCGAAAAGAGTCAAATCTTTCAAGGCCTTGTAGGGAACACATTTTGAATGTGAGCAACACAATTAATGCCTTTAGCCCAAAACTCTGGAGTGGGAGAATGGGTATGAATCACGTAATTTTTTCCTCTGTTTTGCAACACCATTATATTGTGGTGTGTATGTAATTGTATGTTGAAGATCAATCCCCTTTAGAGTACATAATTGCTTAAATCTGTGGTTCACATATTTTTAGCCATCATCCATGTAGAGAATCTTGATATGCTTCCTATATTGCTTCTTAGCAAGGGTCTTGAAGTCTTGAAACTTTTTAAAAACCTAAGCTGTTTGTCGAAGAAAGAAGAGCCATGCATATTTTGAATAGTCATCAATGAATGTGAGAACATGCAAAGCCCTCCAAGGCTTCCCATTGTTAAAATTCTCCTTTGGATGCTTGCGTATAGCACAACTTGAACACACACCATTTGAAAAGTTAAGACAAGGGAGACTTGTAACCATATCCTATGAGTTGAGCCATTGAAGATAGTGGTAGTTAAGATGGCCAAACTACTTATGCCATAGTTTACTCACTGTATTTGAATGATTAAAGTTGTAGAAGGATAATGAGGCACAAAATGGGATATGCAACTGATAGCATTATTTAGATGAATGGACAAGATGCATGGCATTGATGAGATTGATTGTAATGTCTCCTATGTTGAGCTGGTGCTCATTTGGACCAGCTAGGACTCGAACCTAGGGCCTTCCATTTGTTGTTGGAGTGCTCTACCAATTGAGCTACTTGCCCTTCTTTGGCCAGCCCATCGTTGATCCGAGTGTGGCTTATTTCCAACACCCCCCCTTAAGCCACATTGTTGGTGCTTTGGGCTCCTAGCCTGGCTCTGATACCACTTGTCGAGCTGCTGCTCATTTGGACCAGCTAGGACTCGAACCTAGGACCTTCCATTTGCCGCTGGAGTGCTCTACCAACTGAGCTATTGGCCCCTCTCTGGCCAGCCCATTGTCGGTCCGGGTGTGGCTTATTTCCAACATCCTATAGGTGTATGTTTTGCGAGTAGTTGACTCTAGCATTAACAAAAGGAATGACAAATACATTGTAGATGTGATTATGGAAGGCATCAAGGAGGCTAGTAATGGAAGGGTGGTGCAAGTCATCATTGACAATATTCCTCTTTGTAATAATATTGTTGGATAGTTGTTATAGCAAGTTTTGATTGTGTGATTTTGTTTAAATGTGTTGTAAGTGCTGCTTAGTTTATACCTATGTTATTGAATTGGCTAGAAATAACAATGTTTCTAGGTATGAGATGTACTAGAATCAGGTACGGATCCAAATTGCTTGTGGGATTGGGTAGGGTTCAACTTTTATTGGCAAAATTTTAAGGCAATTTTTTTTTTGTCTTTTTGACCATTGAAACCCTAAATGATTGTCCTCAAATGGTAAATGATGTTATTACACATTTCATGTGTGAAGTCTTGTAGCAACAAGGAAAATTGGAAAATTGAAAAATTCATTTCATGTGTTGGAGTCACAACAGCAATAGAGAATGGGAATGAATAGGGAAAGGATTTTGTGTGTTTTCGGCTTATATGGTCTAGGGCTAAAGCAACTCACAGCAGTGTTATGGCTGACCCGATTTAACTTATGTGCATTTCAAACAATAAGAGTAGTGACTACAATCAACAAACAACAAGCTTTGCTACAAAAAACTTAAAGTAAACTCAATATTTAGAAAGACGAGCCATAGGCCATGACTGATTGTGTTCCAGCATAGATGAAGAATAGAGTGGAGTTAACTTTGCAATGTGTGTATTCAACATCTTGAAACTAAATGCCTCATCGAAGCTACCAAACCTATGCTCAATGCCATTTCGATTATAAGATTGCCCTCTTTGAGCTATTAAGTTTAGCGATGAGGCTGAATAATTTGACTTTTCTTTTTTATGTTATATAAAATTTATATAATCGCATTTATAGGTTTTAAAGTTTAAATTAAAATTTTTAGTGAATATTTCTAATTTTATTAAGTATTGATGATTAATAATTATTAATTAATGTAACATTGTAAACCCACTTAGTATAATTTTATTAATTATTATTAATACATATTTAGATTAGATTAATATGATATTTTAAACATAATTTCCGTTTCTAGGCTGCAAATATGTATATATCTATGTTTTTTTACTGGTGTACCCAATCCAACAATTTATTTTTGCTGTATCAGCATATCGTACCCACATACATGTACCTGAAGCCAATCCCAATTTGGTATCTTAGTTTTATTCTAAAGAAAATTAATAGTTAATGATAGCATGGTTGTAAGGATTATATGATGTGGCAAAAGAAATAGAAATATTCATAACCAACCATGACCAAGCACAAGCCATGCTTGTAGAGTTATTCAAAATTGTAAAACTTTAAGGTCATTAAAAACAAAAGATTTCCACTCGGTATAGAGTGTCAAAATGCTTAAATGATGTGAAAGGGGCATTGGGTGTATTGGTGTTTAGTGACATGTTGAAACTTTAGAGGTAGCTAAATTGAACAAATGAATCTAGTGTAGGACCATTATTATTGATGAGTCATGGCGGGCTTTTTTCTTTACATGTGTGAGCTGCTTGTACAAATGCTTTTGTCATTAGAGGTGAACATCCTTTGTTTAGGAGATGTTTGTGAGGGCTTCAATAGCATTATTGAAAAAATTATAAGGTTGTGACAGATTTTGATTGATTAATAGAACACTTGAGGTTATTCTCAGCAGGTAGAATAAATTCACTACTAATCTGCGAAGCTTATTTTGGAAAAAGGAGGAGCTTATATTACATCAAATGACAAAAACCATGAGTTATATCAATTAGCATAACATCTGAAGGATCACATCTTAGCAGCCTTTGTGGCAAGGCAAAAAGAATGTATCCTTTTGGATACAACATTATGCATCAAATACAAAGCAATATGGTGTAGCATACTTGGCTGACAGTGAACTTGGGGGCAGAATTACATGGAAACTATTGTCATATGAAATCTCCATAGGATAGTATCGAAGCCTTTGTGCCAAGGCCTAAAGAGTGCATCCTTCCAGAAGCAACATTATAGATTAATTACAAAGCAATATGGTATAGAGTACGTGGCTGAGACTGAACCTTTCCACATAGCTTCATTCAACCAATGAGTTGGAAGAAACTGACTGCCTTTTAAAGTAGAATATCTAGTATGCATGCACAAAAGAAGAGTATTCAGAAGGGCCATACAAGATGAGGGGTGCAAACCCCAAGGATCTTGAATTGGATTTACCTTTTGACCTTGCTAACTCAAGCTTGGAGGAACATCTGATGACCGATCTTGTATGGGAGAGTTGTCTTCACTGGCCAGAGGAGGCCCTCTGGTTTCTTTTTCCCTACCTTTATATGGATAATGTTTTCTGCTCTCATGGATTTCATCAGATTGGCTATTTTGCAGAATTGGATTGTGAGTAATATATTATTAATTGAGCTTATTTCCTTAACTCAATTTTTTACTTATGCTACTTGATTCTCAATATTCACGAGTCATTTGGATTTCTCATTCGATACTGTACATTGCCCACCATAAACTGTTCTTGTAGAAATAAACTGCCTTTGCTCCCTTATCAAAGAATGGAAAAGCTACCAAATCCTTTACCTCAACCTTTAACCTGTCTGTCAACATAACAATGGCAATGCTTGGCTACTCTTCAAAACTATCAGTTTGTTACCAACTTGAGAAAAACCACGGTGATGGAGAAATTCTTCTTTCACTAACTTCCGTTTAGAGTTATGAGTCCTAGTGATTTTGCCTCAGATGGCAATCATGAACGCAAAGGTGAGCCTATCAGCACATGCCAAGAGTTGTAACCCTTGGGCCTGATAATGTTCAAGATTTAATTATAAATTTTTATATGAAGTTAAAGCACAAAGAATTATAATAATATGTTAGATAAATTTGATAAAACAAACAAGGGATGCAAAAGTGAGCAAATGGAGATATGCTATGTGATTAATACAATGGAAAAAAATAAAAGAATAAGAATAATAAAACCACAGGGATCAAGTTGTCTTACACATGCAAGTAAACATTAACCCTAACATTCTTTATATGCCACCACATCCTTGCTTTCAAGAATTGTTCCCTGGAAGACAAGTCCGGCCAAATGAAAAACTTTAATTTCCAAGTTGAGATGTCCAGTGGCTACCTTTGCAACATAGTGTGGCTTCTTTGAGGGGAAGCACTAATTTATGAACTTAAGTGGGGATTCTTCACATTGTTGGATACCAAGCTCGATGAAAAGATGTTAACCTGCTAATAGGCTAGCAACTTCTCAAGGATGGAGAAATTGTAATTATTTCGCACCCGCAATAATGCAGAAAGGCCCAAGAAATTACAAATTTTTTTATCAACAAAACTAAAGCCTTGTGTCAAATCAAAATTTATCTAGTCTCAAATGAATTGCTTAGATTTTCCACATGCTGCTGATAGACATTTTCAAAGCTGTTAACTTGTTTGTGAAATGTGTGCATGCAAATGCTTGTGCATTGGGCAGGTGTGTGTGCGTGCACAAGTGGACGGGCAGGCATATGTATGTGTTGTGTGCTCGTGTATTTGCATCTGGGCATGCGTGTGCATGTATTGGGGGGAGGGCATTCACATGTGTAGGTCTGTGTGAGTGTGTGTGTGTGTGTGTGCGAGCACGTGATCCTCTTAACAGTATTGGGTTTATATGCAAATTCTTGATTTTGTGAGAATGCAAAGAGTGATTATGTGAAGCTACATCGACAGAGACTTAGGATCCTTATTTCCACGAAAAATGTCTATTTATAAAAATCAATTTAGTATTGATATATTTGAAAGGAATGATTAAGGTCTGTTATTTTTCTCTCTAACTGTCTCTTAATTAGTTTTAGTATGAATTTTAATTAAAAGTGTAAAAATATTTAGAGCTATTTTCAAATTATACAGACAAACCATTTATGATTTTCTCCATCCTTGTCTATAAAGTCAGGCTTCCAATTATGTACATGCTATGTATGTGACTGATTTTTAGAAATTTGAAGAGTCTTTATATTTTTGTTACGTCATTGTCCAGACATTCCCTTTGTTGTGTTTGCTTGGAGCATAAGTGTAAAGGTGAATATATTAGCACATGCTAAGGGATGTAAATTGTAACCCTCGGGCTTGACACTATTTGACATTTAACAACACATTTTAATATGAAATGAAAGCAAAAAGAATTACAACTTGTGCACAATAAATTCCATAAAATAAACAATAGATGTGAAAGTGAGCAACTGGAGATAAGCTATATGATTATACACTAGACAATAATTTGAGGATCAAAATAATAAAATGTTGTGCACCGACATGGCTAACACATGCAAGTAAACCTATGATACATCGGAATGTGTCGCCTGCCCTTTTGGAGGTGTAACCATACTGGGGAGGTAGGGATGCCTCAGAAACATCCCTTTGTCATTCCTTATCCTTCATTTTCACCAGATCTATTCCAGAAATGTTCCTGAAACACAACAATTTTTTGGGGACAGCCGGGGACATCAATGACATCCCCCAACTGTCTTGGGGATGGCCCGTTGTCCTTCAAAACACTCAGAAAAATAAAAAATAAAAGCATTGGACTCTCAATAAGGGCTTCCCAATTAATTTTTAACGTATTCTTTCCCACTACCATCTACGATTATGGAGCCTTTTTTTTAAGTTACTTTGGTAATGTGTATTGTGATAAAACACGAGGTGAACTCTAAATTCAGCAAGTGTAACATGGTCTATTCTGCAAGAAAAATTGATGAATTGCATTTCAAAGGCTTGACAACAGCCATGGAAAGATTGTCTTACAGCTTACTATTATACACCTATATTGTTGCTTCCATCAAAATTTCTAATTCTCAGATGGATGATACCCCGAGGGAGCAAAAACATTTTCTAATTGAGAAAGTGGAAATTAAAAATTTCAAAATGTTATTGTCTAAGGTCCTTTTAAAAGCTTCCCCAACTTCATATCCTATCAACTGGACCCTACTCATGAATATGACCTAATTGATTCATAGGAGGCAGTTTCTTGTGACATGTGGCAAGTTAGAATTAATTGGAAAGTCCTTACTGAGAGTGCAATGCATACTTAGAAAATTTAAAGAATTTGGTGGACTCTTTGACCTTGGTTAACAATAATAAAATTATGAAAAATGGCATGTGCCTTGAAGGTCTATGTGGTTTCAAATGCGCTGCCCCTTGACCCGGTTGGGGGCTGCCATCCCTAGATCCCTGGTCTAGTTTTAAAAATAAAAAAATAAAGATCATTTTGGGCCACGCTGGATGGAAAAACAACATTTTATATGCATATACATAGATGATCACATCCTTTGGACATTTTTTTGTAATTTTTATATATGTATATTGACAATGAAAGCAATGAAATTTTGCATTTGTTAATTTCTAAGTTACTGGTTCGGGTTCGGGTTTGGTCAAAGAAAAAAATTGGGGTTGGGTTCGTCCTTACAAAACATATAAAAATCAGAAATATATACATATTTACAACAATAAATAAGGAATACTCCACATAGCATCATATATTGTATAATAATCAAAACCACCATAAAAATAAAAAATATTAGAATGTCAATTAGTCAAACTTGGATGTCATGATATATATATTATATACTAAAATTAACTACATTGCTGCATTTCTTCTTGTAGGTAAGTTAAGTAACATCAGGGAAGATAGTCCAATTGGATGACGATATTATAGGTGAAGCCTTGTAGGCAAACTTGGTAATTTGGACTTGGAGAGTACTTGGAAAATCAAATGAATTAATTGGGAGTTTGAGGTCAATGCCACCAATGGGGTTGAGGGGTGGAGTGCCCGCCACCAAGCCCAAATTAAGACCTCCAAAACCACACAAACCTTCATTTTGTACATCATTTTGCATTCACAATAAGACCCAAATTAAGACTGTCAAAGCCACACAAACCTTCATGGCACACATCATTTTAGGGTTTGGGGGGGCAAATGACACTTTTAAGAGTAAAAAAAGTCAATTTTTTTTTTTTTTTTGAAAAAGGCGAAATTTGCCTGTTTTCCATGGAATCCGCCCAAATGCCCCTCGGGATTGCCCAGGTTCTGCAGGGCCAAACCCACACTCTGTGGGCCAGACCCTATCTGAACCCACAAGGGACTGGATTTGGACCCCGGACCAGGGTCAGACTGGACCAAGTCCGGGTGCTTGGGACAGCGAACCAGTAACTTAGGTTAAATTGTGTGTTGACTCTCATGTGAAATCTCAGTTCAGCTCTAATGTTATGTAATAATGTTCTATAATTTATATGATGAATGCCTTACCAATGTTATCATATGAATATTTGAAACTTCTTATATTTTTAAAATTTCTCTTTTTCTTAATAGCCATCTCTGCCTTCCCGTAAAAAATGGCCTTCCAAAAATTCTGTCCTAGAAACACATCCCCCTGTCTTGGGAACTTTGTGTAACTGGTAACATAGAAGTAAACATTAATCCTAACACACTTAATATGCTGCCACATGCTAACATTTGAGCTTTGTTTCCTGGAAGGCAAGTCCAGACAGAGGATAAAGCCATGGCTTGAATCAAATTTTATCAATTCTCAAAGCAAAAGTTCAGATTTTCTTTAAGCTTCTGATACACATGTTCAAAGCTGCTAACTACACACAGATCATATCTAAAGACTTGACATAGCTATTTTTGATCTTAATTCATAAACTTGGTAGATGCAGTTTCCAACAGGTCATCATCCTCTTAATGGGAATGGGTTTGCATGAAAAAATTCAAGATTCTGTGAGAACTGATAAAGTGATTACAAGTTATGATGAATGCAAATATAAATCATCTTTGTTTCTGAGGCAAAGACTTAGAGACCCTAATTTCATGAAAAATGTTTATTTATAGAAATCATTTTATTATTGAGATAGTTGAATGGAAGGAAAAAGGCCAGCTTTTCTGTCAAACTATATGTTCTTGATTAGTTTTACTGTTTTAACTTTTAGTATGATTATTTAGGGCTATTTCCAATTAATGCAGATAAACCATCTAATATTTGATTTGCATATCCTTGTCCGATGTCTATAAAGCTGGGGTTACAATTACATGGATTTTAGAAATTTGAAGAGTATTTAAAATTTTGTTAGGTCATTGTCCAAACATTCCTTGTGCTGGATTTCATTGAACAACTGCTGCAATATTATTCTTTTACGCATTCTAAATCAAGCTTCTGCTTTTGCAGATTCCTTTATTTCAAGACTGTCAATTGATGAAGGAGAATCTATTTATGACTACTGCTGGTATCCTCATATGCTTGCCTCAGGTGCATCTGAAATCCTTTAAGTTCCATGTTTTAATGACTTATTGGTTTATTTAGTTTCAAATGCATTTTAAAGGTAACTTCTGAAGCTTGATTTTGTAATGGATTTGTGGATTTTGCAGATCAAGCTAGCTGTGTCTTTGCATCTACTTCTCGTGATCATCCTGTCCATCTTTTGGATTCTGTTTCTGGACAAGTAATAGTCTGCAACACTTACGATTATCTCTCTGCATACTTTTGAAATGTCATATTAAACTATTGGAAGTATTTAAAAGAATATGATATATAAATTTTGTTAAGCAGTTGTGATCATGCATTTTCTGGATAGACCTTATTGATTTGTTGTCTTTCAATAATAACTCTTGGCAGATTCGGTGTACATACCGGGCATATGATTCTATGGATGAAATAACAGCAGCCTTTTCTGTTGCCTTCAATCCTTCGGGAACAAAGTATGATTTCCTTCTCTAATCAATTTTTCTTCTGATATAGACATCAGTCTGTCTTGATTGTCATTCTTCTATCAGTTTTTTTTACTTATGCATGTGAATGTGCAATAATTTATAGTCTCCGTTTGGTTGCTTTTGCTAGTTTGTCTTGATTCTAGCTCTCTAGCTTTAGCTATTTTCTTACTTATGCATGCTAATGTGTATGTATTTTCAGTACCCATTTGGTTGTTTTTGCTACTTCTCAACTTTTTTTCCATTTCTTGTTTGATTCTGCATTTGGGAATCCTCTAAATCTAAGTTACCGGAATCGGCCATTTGCCCTGCCGATTCCGGGTACGGGACGTATCGGTATGGATACGTGGTGGAATCCCTGCGGAAGCGGATAGGGTTTGGATTTTTCTACCAAAAAACGTTTAAGTGATTTTCTCCTCGTTTTTTAGTGACGTGGGATTTTTTCGATGCGTTCGAGGCATTTGGCGGGGAAATCGAAACCTTTTTCTGCTTTTCTGCGTGAAGAGCAAACGCCAAAAACCCTAAATCTTCCATTCGTTCACTTGTCTCCGATTTTATTTGCAAAAACGACGTCTTGTTTGCTCGCAGGCTGTGCGACCAATTGCAGACGAATTTCGGCGGCCATTGAAGACGAATTTCGGCGGCCATTCCAGACGAACTTCAGCGGCCATTGCAGAATTGTTTAGGCACCATTGCAGGGAAAAATCCATGGGTTGCAGGGAGTCGACAAACGGGCAGCCGCGAAAAGTTCCAGGTAGGGTTCAATTTTTTTTTTCTAGAAACATTAAAATTCTAACTTTATTATTTATGAAAGATTAAGAATGTAAAAATTGTCTATGTTCAGTTTTTATTAGTATAAATTTATAAATTAAAATGGTATTACTATTAAGTTGTTAACTATTAAAAATTTAAATATGTTACTGGTTACACTTTATAATTTTAATATGTATTATCATTTATAAATTATATATCGTAATATAATAATTATATAATATTTAAAATTGTGTATTTTACAGTTTAAATATATAATATATAATATTTTATTATTTTCTGTTTAAAATTTTTAATATTGTGCATTTTAATGTTTAAATATATAATATTTTATTATTTATTATTTTAATTTTTTTAATATTGTGTATTTTATAGTTTAAACTTCAATTTTAAATTTTTTAAATTTATTAATTCTTAATTTGTTATAAATTTATAATATAATAATAGACTAACACTAAATGTTAAATTATTTATTATTAATATATTATATTTAACTTTAATTTTATTATTCTAATAGTCTATAATATATTATTTTATTGTAAAATATAACTATATCAATTTTTTATTTTAGTTTTAATTTTTTTAAATAATAAATTAATAATTTAATGAATAATATATTAAATGTTCATTTAAATAATTTTAATTTTTTCCAAAATGGTATATCAATTTATTATTTTTATTTTTTTAAATATTTTAACATTTATTGTCTAATAATTGATTAATTGTTTTTGAACTTGCAGCACCATAATGGCAACCAGTTCTACTTCTGTTGGTGGACCTACCTTTAAAACTGACCCAAATACCTCTATGGAAATATGTACAAATGATACAACAAGTTAAAGGGGGAGGAACATTTGTTTGGATATGCAATCATTGTAAAGTTCAGTAGACTAGCTCATACAGTCGTGTGAGATTACATTTATGTGCCATTTCTTGACAAGGAATCTCAGTATGTGCAAGAGAAACTGGTAAAGGGTTACATCCTCACAAAGTAGTAGCATATATTAAAGAGCAAGATGAAGCAGATGCAAGAGTTGGTCGTGCCACAAACCATCCTTTGTTGAGAGGAGGAGGAAGTGGAAGGGGATCAAAGAGGCCTCCTCCTTCTTCAACACATAGTGACTTTGATGATGTTGTAGTAGAGAGCCACCCATTTTTGGGTAGAAGTGAAGATGATCCTGTTGGTGTGAAGAGAAGCAAGGGGCCATTAGAAAATGCATTTAAGCTTGAAGCTAGAGAGCTTGTAGATCAAGCTGTTGCAAGATGTCTATATGCAAATGGTTTGGCATTTAATGTTGTAAGATCACCATATTGGCAGGATATGTTGAGAAAGGCAAGTGACTGTCCACAAGGGTACACAGGGCCAGGTTATGAGAAGGTGCGTACCACCTTACTAGCAAAGGAGGTAAAACGCATAAACAATGCATTGACTCCCATTAGAAATTCATGGAAAAAAACAGGGGTGTCAATTATTTCTGATGGATGGAAGGATGCCAGAAACCGGCCATTAATCAATGTGATTGCAGTGTGCCCTAAAGGGGCAATGTTTTTGAAAGCCGTGGATTGTGAAGGACAAGTGAAGGATGCAAAATTTATTGCTAACATCCTTATACAGTGCATTTAGGATGTGGGTCTTGAAAATGTTATCCAAGTAATAACAGACAACGCAAAGAATTGTAGAGCTGCAGGTATGTTGATTGAGACACTATTTGAGCACATATTTTGGACACCTTGTGCTGTTCACTCTCTCAACCTCAATGCTACAAAAGTTGGGTGCGAAAATAAATTGGATCAAACAAATGTATGTTGAAGCTGAAGAGATCCAAATGTTCATCACAAACCATCAAATGTCACAGGCCATTTTTAGATCATTTTCAGCATTGGAGTTGTTGAAGGTAATTGAAACACTTCAACTTTTAAATTTTACATTTCACTTTAGTAATTACTAATTTAATTTTTAAACTCAAGCACGTCTTCTTTATATTTTAATTTTAATTTTAAATTTTTGAATAGGTTGCAGAAACTAGATTTGCATCGAACACGATTGTCTTGAGGCGACTTGTGAAGGTGCGGGGGGCACTTTCTAGCATGGTTATCAGTCAAAGTTGGTCCCTATGGAGGCAATCCAATACTGAAAGGGCAACAAATGTAAAACAGATGATCCTAGATGACACTTGGTGGGAACGAGCAGAATATCTTCTTAGATTCACTGAGCCCATCATGAGTATGATCCGTTTTACTGACATGGATAAGCCATGTTTGGGAGAGGTATATGATGGCATTGATACAATGATTGAGCAAATGAAAATCATCATCAACGAAAAAGAGCAAGATCCTGAAGAAACTTTCTTCAAAGAGGTGCAAACAATTTGTGTTGAGTGGTGGAACAAAATGACCACCCCACTACATCTTCTTGCATTTGCATTGACTCCCAAGTATTATAGTGATGAGATTCTTGCTTTGCCATCAAGAGTGCAACCATATTCAGATCTAGAAGTTGGTGTGGGGTGTAGGAAAGCACTTAGTAGACTCTTCTCCGATCAAGAAACAGAGTATTTAGTTAGAGCTGAGTTTGCTGATTTTGTATCTGGTGAAAATCAAAGTATTGGTGCTTCAATTGACAAGTATAGGATGGATGCTCATTCTTGGTGGTATGTCAATGGCTTTACAACACCACATCTCCAAGCTCTTGCGATCAAAGTTTTATCGCAAGTAAGTTACTTAGTTTTTATTGCACTCTCTAAATTTATATTGTTTACTATTTTAAAAATAATAAAATGGTTAACTTCAAATTTAAAGTTTGATTTACAACGTTATAATTACAAGTTCCTCCCACTTTGTTTCAATAGGTTGCTAGTTCCTCTTCAGCTGAGTGAAATTGGAGTACATACTCCTTTATCCACTTAGTGAAACGCAACCGATTGGCAGCAAGTAAGGCGGAAGAGCTTGTTTATGTGCATTCCAACTTGCGCCTTCTTACTCATAAAAAGAATGAGTATAAGGAAGGAGGCACGAGGTTGTGGGATGTAGATCCAGAGCGAACTGATTTGGATTTTTCAGCTGCCACACAATCTTTACTTTCTGTGGACTTGGATACCCAGCATGCTTCCAATGAGAGTGCTAGTGGGGCTGCATGTGGTCCTATTAATTTACCTAGATCATCTAATGTCAATGATGATGCTGCTCTTAATCTTCCTAATGACCCATATGATGCCCATCGTTAATTGTATTGCTTTGTTTTAAATGTTGAACCAATGAACAATGAATTCAATATAATTATATACCTATCGTAACATTCAAGTTTTGAAAAATTGATATCAAATTAATTTAGTATAATGGTATTTCAGATCTGTTATATTTATGGTAGTTCTAAGTTTTGTTTAGCATATGCATGATATGTGGTATTCCAAATTTACTTCTTATTTTTACTTTATAGGCTGCAAATATGTCTATATCTATGATTTTTATATGTTTTATGTACGGACGTACCCAAATGTACGCACACCAAAAAAATTAAAATTGCCGTACCGGCGTACCGTACCCATACCCGTACCCGTACCCGATTCGGCAACTTAGCTCTAAATCATGTAATAAGTATTTTTGTTTTGTTAGTTGATTACATATTTCTATAATTTCAAAATTTTTAAACTATTGGATATCGTTTACAAATATGGCTCATACGAGCATCAACTTACAAAGCATAATATCTGCCCAACAGCCAGCCCAATAAGTTCAGTAGATATATCTGCGCATCAACATTATAAATCAGCCCAGCCAAAAAGAGTCCATATAAAAGAAAGCATATACAAAACCATTTCGAAGCCATGCTGTCACAGAACCAATCATTTATTATTTTTTCCCCAATTTTCTTATCGATGCTACTTGTGAGGTCTTCAATATTTTTTCAAATATCGAACTCTGTAGTCAACACAATCCTGCAACCAAGCATTTGGATATATCTAAATGGGAACTGCAGGGTGAGGAGTGGAAAAATTGTCTTCATTCTTGTCTAAGGAGTCTTTGTCAAAAAAATTACAAGCATGCCAAACAAGTCTTTTATCAGCCTCTATATTAGGAACATCCATAATAAAAGAAACACAAGGAATAATATGTTAGAGTAGATGGATGTACTCCTGCAGCTCCAAGAATCACTTGCAACGATAAACCTATCACACTATGAAGAAATAAACAAGATATTATTGCTCAACAACTCAGATCTGATAAAACATCAAATATGCATTATGTGAACAACTGCCGCATTGAATATGCTGCCGTAGAGAATTTTACAATTACAATGAATCAATCCTTATGAAAAGGATGAAAGCTAACCCTAGATTAGGGTTAGATTAGAACATGACAAGTGTCCTCATAGGAATGAATGAGACAACATGTTCTAATATTAGAAGCTTTAATCATGCAAAATGCAACTAATTAATAAAAGCAAATAATGAAATAAAAGCACTCCTAAGTTTAGTTTAAGTGTAATAAAGCATAAAGTGACCCAATTAATTAATTAATTAGGTGATAACTTTATTACTCTTAACATAATAAAGACCTTTGTCTTTATCATTACTAGACACAACTACGACATCCCTCTGTGGTGGCCAACCATCCTTATCATAAGCATCATTATGAGAACCAACACCCCATTGAACACTTTGAGGATTAGGAATCTGAATCATGCATAAAATTCTCAACACCACTCTTCTTCATATGCACCTGTAATACAACATTATTTGCAACAAAGTAAATGGTGACTCATTGCAAAAAGTCAGTGAGCAACTTTCTGATACCTTGAAACACTTATTTATTTATGTCAGTCCAACGATACCACATAATTTTAGTACAAGAGATGAGCCATAACATATCCATGAACTTATAAAGAGGGGAAACAGACTTATTTTACCCAAAAAACTATCAAGCCATTCAATAGAAGACTTGCTAGTACACCCAGTAAACACTGCCACATAGCTTGAGCAAAGAGACAATCAAAGGATAAATGCATAAAAGACTCAATTTCATCACAAACAAGATGGACTCTAGACTTAGGAAAAAAAGAATTAACACCAACAACCAACTTTTGATAAAACAATAACCACCTAATTTTTTTGAGCTCTAAATACTTGGACCAAATTCTTTTCAATCTATTAGACCATATATTCCATGGACTATACAATCCCCACAGGGAGTTTAACTTACAAATCCAGTCAGTAGATCATAAATATATATAGGAGTAACATGCAGTAGGTTTTACCACCAATCCATTCAACCTTTTTCCATAACTGATTATGCCAAGAAATTTGATAAAACTTGCTATCTAACTCAGATTTCTAATCATAGTATAAGTATCTTTTGCTCTTTAGGAATCATATATTATCTTGAATAAGTTTTCATTGAAGCAAACCCCCGTTCTCTGTAAAACCCTCAATAGTTTTCATCCCTCAACTACTCCATGATTTGGCTGAGAAAACATTATGCCAAGAAGAGAGTTTTTAAATTTTAAACTCCACCATGAAGATCTGAAACCCATTATCTGTTCTTTATTTTCTGAAATAACATCATACACTTTTTGTAAAATTCTTGACAAAAACTATGCCTTCCAGATAGAACAAAAAATAAGGTAGCCAAAATTGTCAAACAAAATATCTGAAAAATGCAAAACTTTTCAGCTAGGACTCTTTTCTGGAACATCGTTATCAAATTATGCCTAAATAGTTGCTTCTAAGGCTCATCACCATGCAAGGCTTTAGCAATTCACTTAACTGCATATGAAATATCCTATTTGAACAAATCTTTTAGCCTCATTTCCCCAGTTTCTCTAGACTTTATATACATATCTCAAGAAAGAGCATGCCTTTTTTATTGTCAATTTAACTCAAATAAGAAGAAACCAACCAACAGGAAGGAAGAGAACATCTTTTAACAAACTTGGAACGTCCTAGCAAGATATAACAAGTTACGTTGCCCTTTGGTAAAGTTGTTCACTTCATTGATAATTCATCTTCACATGTCCTTAAGGGATGGATTAAGGTAATAGGGAATACCAAGATACTTGATCACTTCATTTGGCCTCAAACACTTCCAACCCTTGCTCACCAACCAATTAAGAAACTTCTCAAACTAGTTCAGGACATTAGACTTATGCACATCAATTCTAGATCTTGAGGCATTACAATGGATATCCAACCTCCTATTAAGGTTGTTAAAGTTGTTTTCTTCCATTTTAACAAAAATAGTAGTATTATTAGAAAATTGAAGCTCAATCATAAAGTCTCCAAAAGGAAGGACTAGTCCCTTAATTGGACCTAAAGATTAATTTGTCAATAAGTAATGAATAACCTCAACAACAATAAGAAATAGAAACAAAGCAAGAGGACAGCCTTGTCTAATAGACATTTGTGAAGGGTGAAATCAGACAAGTTATAGAAACCTGTGCAAAAGCATCTCTAAACAAAACACTCACCATTTTGCAAAAGGTCTCTCAAAATTATTAAAGTATTTATTGTAATATTAATGGTCATCTTAGCTTTAGTTAGTCGTTTGTTTACTTTTAGTTAACTTAGTTAACTTTTAGTAAGTTCTATTTATGCTTTAGTTTGTTTTAGCATCTTTCGGCTTTTTGCTTTAGTTTGCTTTAGTTAATGATGGTTTCTTTTTAGAAACATTGTCTTGTAATTTTCTTTATAAGGAGTTCTCTTCTCCTTTTGTAATCACAAAATAATGAATATCGAATATCAATTATCATTTCATGGTATCATAGCTTAGGCTCAAACTTTTTTTGACGAATTTTTAGTAATAAAAATTCAGGTTTTCCTAAGGAATTTTTTAGGAATTTGTTAGATGTTTTTTTAACCAATTTTAAAAAAAATAAAAATCAAAGAAATTTCTAAAATTTTGTGAGCTGATTTTTTTTTTGAAAATCGAAGAATTTTTTGAAGCAAAATTTTCGAAGGGTTTTTGAAGCAGATTTTCGTGGAAAATTCCGAGGATTTTTTTGAAGGGTTTCAAAGTGAAAATCGCAGATTTCTTTTGAGGCAAAATTCACGGTTTTTTGGTTCTTTTTTCGTAGGTTTGTTGAAGTGGAAAAACGCATTTGGCTTCCTGTGATTTGCGACCTTTTGAAGGTTTTTTGGCTCACATATTCTTCCCTATTTGTGTCGTTTTTCTCTGCTTGAGATTTCCGAGTTTTTGGGTGAAATTCGTGATTGAGAAAAGGGTGTTTTTTCGAGGGTTTTTTGTCACGTATTTTTTGAGCAATTTTAAAAAAAACGCGTATCTTGTTTTTGATGCGATTTTTTCAAAAATCACGGGTCTACAGTTTTGTGAACTTCAGTTGTGATCTCTATTTCTGGGCAGTGTTTGTTCACACAATCTAAGGAGTCTTCGTGGGCGTATTTTCTGTCTTTTTGTGGCCGTGTGACCTGCATTTTTGGAGCGGATTTTTCTTGTTTTTTGGGCCAACTTTCAACGACCTAGGGTTTTCTGATTTTGGGTGGGAATTTTATAATTTTTCTAGAAGTTCTGGAAATTTTTGAAGAGTTTGTTTGCAAATTTTTTGTCTGAAAAAATGGTGGTTTTGCTAAACCTCATGGGTCTGCAAGGATTTTTTCAAATTTTTTTCTGAAAAAACTGAACCAGTTTTTGATAGGTTTTTTTTCAATTTTTTTTTTTTGGAAAAAAATTACAAGTGTTTCTTCAAGAAGAGTTTTTGAAAATTTTTGTATAAAACTTCTGCTAATTTTAAGAAGTTTTTTGAGGATTTTTTCTGAAAAATACTGCTTTTCTAGAGTTTTTGAAGGTTTTTTTGAAAAAATCTTACTATTACTAAGCCTCTTTTTTAGACGATTTTTGAAAAAATCATGAGTTGTGCTACCTAATTGTCTAGAGTTTGTACCAACTGATCACAAAATTACCTCATTTTTTGTGCTTTTGGAAAACAAGAGGGATGGCGTATTTGTCCAATGTTATGTTGGAAAATACGTAGAGGTTCAATGGAAAGAATTACAACATGTGGAAGCTGAGGATGTTTACCATCTTTGAGTACTGGTGTCTGGATGCGCTTGTTCTAGGTACAATAATTCGTCCCACTATTGCTGGGAAGGATCAGGACAAGTATGATGGAGGTAATAGGGAGACAGTTATGCTTCTAATGTTATCTGTTATCGATGAGATGTTACTAGAAATACAATCTAGTAAGTTTGCTGCGGAGATCTGGAAGCATTTGAAAGATCTTCATGAGACCTCAGACAAGGGAAGGGCTTTCTTTCTGAAGAATATGCTGTTGTTCATTATGATGGATGACCAAGTGTCTTTGTAGGAGCACTTGATGAAAATCAAAGATACTCGCGATCAATTGGAGGCCATTGGTCGTAAGATGGAAGAGGAGGATATGGTGGTGATTGCTTTGAAAAGTTTGCCATGTTCCTACAAGCACTTCATCAAAATGCTCAACATTACATCCACCAATGTTGACTTGAAGTTTGATGAACTGTGCAACAAGCTTTTGCAGCAGGATAGTTTGAGGAAGTAGTTTGGGAGCAGCAGTGAGTCTCCTAGTGTTGAACAGTTATTTATTGCCAAGGATGTTGGCAAAGGCAAGTCCACTTAGCAGAAAGGACGAGGCGATTCGAAGGAGGGCCCCAAGAAGTCTATTACTTGCCATTATTGTGGGAAGATTGGTCATATACAAAAGTATTGTAGAAAGTGGTTGGCTGATGAGAAGTCGATTTGGGAAGAGTCTCAGCAAAGTGGTCAAGTGGCAGAGTATACTACGTAGGAGTCTGCATATTATGCATTTTGATGACCAACACACCATCTAAATATGGGTAGACTTAGTTTTTGTTTGTAAGATGACCGTTAAGGGAGGGTATTAAAGTATTTATTGTAATATTAATGGTCATCTTAGCTTTAGTTAGTCGTCTGTTTACTTTTAGTTAACTTAGCTAGCTTTTAGTAACTTTTGTTTACGCTTTAGTTTGTTTGCATCTTTTGGCTTTCTGCTTTAGTTTGCTTTAGTTAACGATGGTTTCTTTTTAGAAACATTATCTTGTAATTTTATTTATAAGGAGTTCTCTTCTCCTTTTGTAATCACAAATTAACGAATATCGAATATCAATTATCATTACAAAACCAAAGTAGTAAATGACCAGTCAATCTGGTCATAAACTTTTTCAAAATCAATTTGGGCCATGGACACATTTTAATTGAAGAACATAGCCCAATTCATACCTTCCTAGCTAGTTAAAAGATTATCCGATATATATCTTCCCTCCACAAAACTTGTTTGATTGGGTATATAATTTTTGACAAAATATTTTAACTCTTCTAGCTAGGGCCTTAGCTAACATTTTGTAGGAAACATTACGCAAAATAATAGGCCTCCAATTTTTCATCTGAGTGGAATCACCTTCTTTGGGTAAAAACTTGATTATGCTTTAATTTCACTTCCTAATGTGCCAGCTGCAATTGCCTAGTAAACTTCAAAAAAGAGGTTACTAATTTAGTTGATGTTATCTTTATAAAATTTAATAGGGAAACCATCACGCCAAGGGGCTTTTTCATTCTTCATAGGACAATTAGCATTTTCAATCCCATCCAAGGAAAGTTCTCTATCTAGGAAATGACATCCTTTGCTTCAAGCTTACATGAAACAATTTTAGAAACTAACTCTCTTGCATCAGAAACACTATGATCATTACCATCAATAGTGAAGAGCTCACCATAAAAAAATTGAAAGAATTTTCTATTTCAATCTCATCTTCAACCAAAATGCTCCTCACATCAATAGCATTAATCTTTTCCTGTTTTTGTCTTGACTTTTTAAAAAAAAATTGGACCATTTATCCCCAAGACACAAACACATTAGTCTAGACCTAGTTGTTGAATTGGCTATGGGTACGAATATGGGTATATGGGTACGATACGTAGGTATGGCAGTTTTTTTTTGAGGGTTTGGGTATGTTTTGGGTACGTCTATACAAAACATACACACACAAAAACACATATAAATATGGATATTTGCAGCCTAAAAATAGAAATAAGTTTAGAATGCTTTATACAATGCATATGTTAAACAAAACAGTTACAAATTTCAAAATTTGAAATATAACATACTAATTTAAATTCATTAATTCAATATCAAAAGGATCAAACTTGAATGTCATGATAGATAATCATTGTTTAATATTAAAATAATACAATTAGTAGTCATTTGTCAGCATCATATGGGTCATCATCAAGACGAAAATCATCATCAACATTATCATTAGATGATGCAAATTGACTAGAACCACATGGAACTCCATTGCCACTTGAACTAAAATTATGTTGGCTACTTGACTCCTTGAAAATTGAAGATTGTACAACAAAAGAAAGATCCAAGTCAGTTTGCTGAGGTTCTACATCACACAACTTTGTTGCCCCTTCCTTGTATTCATTATTTTTGTGAGTAAGAAGACACAAATTCGAATGCACATAAAATAGCTCCTCTGCTTTACTTGATACCAAATGGTTGTGCTTCATTGAGTGGATGAAGGAGTATGTACTCCAATTCCATTCAGCTGAAGAAGAACTAGCAACCTATTTAAGCAAATGGAGCTCTAATTAGAGTTGTTAAATTAATAAATTTATAAATCAAACTTCATATTTGAATTAAATGAAAAAATCAAATTTAGAGAGTAGGTAAAATTTTATAAACTTGTAACATTTTGATTCCAAGAACATGGAGGTGGGCAATTTGTGGCCATTCCAAGAGTGAGCATCCTTCCTATACTTGTCATGGTGAGTGGAAACACTTTGACCATTGGAGCCTACAAAATCAGCAAACTCACTTGTAATTGCATCTTCCATATTAGGATCAAGGAAGAGTTTAGAGAGTGCTTTCCTAAATCCTTCGTTGACTTCTGCATCACGACATGATGCCACCTTTGTTGGCATTAGCAAAGATCTCTTCGTTGTAATATTTTGGGAGTCAACATGAAGGCAAGATGGAGTGGGGTGGTCATTTTGTTCCACCACTCAACATAGATTGTTTGCACCTCTTTGAAGAAGGTTTCTTCAAGATCTTGCTCTTTTGCATTTATGAGATATTTCATCTTCTCAATCATCGAGTTGATGCCATCATAAATCTCTCCCATGGCTTATCCATGTCAGAAAAGCAAATCATACTCATGATAGGCTTAGTGAAACTACAAAAATATTCCACACGATCCCACCATGTGCCATCTAGAATCATTTGCTTTACATTTGTTGCTCTCACAGTGTTGGATTGCCTCCATATGGACCTTGATTGGTTGATGACCATACCAAAAAGGGGCACTCGAATCTGTTGGGGGCATTTCCTTTAGACCCCCATGACGGGCACTGACCCTCAACTCCATTGGGGTATCCACTCCCAACTCCCACTAGTTATTCGGATCTCGTCCCATAAGAAACTTGATTACAATGATGGGGTGATAAGGAATTGGGATCTAACTCTTGAGTGTGTTGACTTAGACATTATTGGTGGACAACTTGCCACAAATCTCTTTAGACGAGGCAACTTATACATATGACATGGTTAGTGAAAGTCGCATTGTAACCCATTGTGGTTCAGATGAAATTGAATCAAATTTTGACTTTGATGCCCTTGATGAAGAGCAATATGAAGATTATTGAATATTGATTCTAATTTTCATTTGACTAGTCATTGAATTATGAATTTACGAGTCTATTCCTTTTTGTAAATTATGAGGTGTATAGTCGTAAAATTGCACCCCTCACAATTTCACATACATTCTTGCATTTGCTTTAGTGTCCACTCCCTTAGCATCTTGTGTAGGCTCATTTTAGCCCCTGCATCAGCCTTTGTCCTTCTTAGGATGCTTCAACACCGCTTTTCAGTAGCTACCCTTGCGTGTTAGCTTTGCATCGAACCTTGCACTTTTCCCATTCGTGTTATTTTGTAGCGTGACGTGTTCGGCGGACGTCTGCGCGTTGCGCTAGCGTCCTGCGACGTTCCAACACTCAAACAACCGTTTTCGAGCATGCTTTCCACTTGTCACCTCCTTTGGTCGGTGGTAACGGTTCGAGATGCTTTGTTAACCACCCGAGAAGCTTCCTTTTGCTTCTTTTCTCTCTTTAAAAGATGTCCTTTCACTTCATTTGGAACTCTTCCTCCACTCCTAGCTCCACTCTTCTACTTCTAGCTTCTCTCTTACTTTGGCTTCAACCTTCTACTCTCCAACTCTTGCTTGCACAACTCCATATAGCTTGCCATAGCAGCTTCAAGCTCTTTCAAGCTCTCTTAGCTTCACTCTTGCAGCTTCATCTTCCTCATCTCATGCTTGTGAGCATCTTGGGATTTCACATATCCTCTCTCTATTGCACTTTAACTTCCTCGAGCGGGGATTGCTTTTATCACTTGTACTTGGTGGTGCAGGTTCTACTCCTGAGCGGGTTTTGCTTTCACCACGCGCTTTGCTCATTTCTCTCTTTCTTTTTATCTGGCTGTCCGTGGAGGTGGGAACACCAAAACGGGGGTTTGACTGAGGCAAACCCCTATACAGCCCCAACAATTTCTCCAAATATCACGCATGCAAGATTTGAAGATATTCATTTGCTGGAGGTTTCATCACTTGCGTGGTTGTAAGTATTTCCTTTCTTTTCCTCATCTTTATTATTTATTCTTTACTTTACTTCAGTTCCATTACATTCTATTATTTCCCTATATTCTGTAAGTGCACAACAATTGGAGTAGAAGTACTCACTTAGCTATTTTTTGTGACATTCTACCTTTCTGGTCTATACGGGACGCTAGTGCGCTTTTGAGACATCAATGTGCCGCACTGTCGTTCGTATTTTGCATTGACATCCTTTGGCCGAGAGCTTGTCAGTTTGTCTAGAAAATCTCTGTGACTTGCTCTTTCGGATTCTAAAACTCTCGCCACTGTTCCTTGAGGTAGTTTAGGGCAGTTCGCCCCGTGAGGCTCTCTGAGTGAAGAGAACTCGTGAGTAGCGAATTCCCCTTCTCTTACATGAGGTATTTAAATATTTTGTTTATTAGCAATAATGAGTATCACTGTTTATATATATATATATATCCCGAACCCCTACATATACCTTGGGAAAAAATTAATGGCGTATCGGTGTACCCAAACCTTGAACCCATCCCCAACCAGCAATTTAGAATGAAAATATATTTAATCAAGCTTAATAGAATAATGCATTAGAAATATCACTTAACAACAATGTGGAGTCGAATGTTAAAATGTACGTTTAGGGAGGCTCATAAGTAGCATACATAAATAGCATAGTTGCCGGGAGACACTGGGTACGGGTACTGGTACGGGGACGGGGACGCCAATAAAATTAGGGTACGTGAGTTAAATGAATAAGGAGACGGCTATTTTATATGTAAATGATTCACCGAAAATTTTGGGTACGGGGACTGGTACGTTGTCTATGTTCCCAAAATGGAGTTTCCTGGCAACTATGATAAATAGAGATTGAAAAACAACAAATACGTCAATATTAGAATAATATTGTATATAACATGCATGTTTGGATTAACTTTTCTAAATTATGTACAAAAAATTAAGTTTCAAAACTTTTCCATTGAGAGGATGGATCATACCTTAGGCTTAGATGGAGTGGCAAGAGTTGATATGAACATAAACAACAAAAATTTATAGATTCTACAATTCATGGGCTAAACTCTAAATTTTAATTGCTCACTATATCTCTATGCTATAGAAACGCCTTTAAATTTCAAAAACAACACGTTTTTGTCCCCTTTTCTGCATTTTTTTAAAAAAATCTGATTTTGTCCTGTTTAATCCCAATTTAAAAAAAAATCTTATACTGTTGGTTTGCTGTTTTTTCCCTCAAAAGATTTTTGCTGCTATGGGTAATACTAGTATGATGTAGTTTGTGAAATTTTATTGTTGTCTCCTTTTGTTGTCTAAGGAGAGATACACAAGAGTCTAAGACAATTGTGTAGATATTTATGGTTTATAGTCAAGAAATCTAGATGGCCCAGATTTTTTTGTTACTAGTATGTAAGTTCTAAGCATGCCTTAGATGTGAACATTTTGTATAGATTTCTAAAGGTTGTGTAATCCACCCAAACTATTCTAGGTATCAAAAGACACAAGGTCTTAGATTTTGTGTTGATTAGTTAAGAAAGTTGTTACATCAACTTTCTATCTAGAAAGAAAGTAATATTAATGCCTACAAATGACCAAAAGAAGATCAACATGATTGGAATGTACAACAAGTACAATAGCAAAAGATTAGGACAAGAAATAGCCCTAGAAATAAAACATACACTAATGGGGTCTAACCTAAAAAGGTATACCAACAAGCAAGTACAATGAGGAAAGAACAAAGGGAGGTGGAATAGATCCTCCAAGGTAGAAAAAAAAGACCATATAGGTGAGCAAACAAAGTCATTATGTGTTTGTGTTTTGAGATGTGTTGGAGGATCCAACAAAAAGTCATCAAACATAGTGGAGTACCGATGCAAACTTTGATAATGCTCTCCGAGGAGAGTTTAGAGCTAAGGGGTGGTGGGTGGACAATCCTATGAGGTAGTTGATGCTATGTAGAACCCCCTTTAATATTCAAGGTCAAAGAACTATTTGTAGTGGGAAAAACTTTGCTAATGTGAGCCCACTGTTGAGATTTACTCCATGGAAGGAAAGCAAGAGAGGTTCTTTGACTTTGGGATGAGATAGAGCCACAACTACTAGAGTGAGAGTTGAGGTGTTGGGAAGCCTTATTTGTAGTAAAATGCAAAGAAGAATAACATCTCACCAATCAATACATATTTGTATGTGAATCAAGTGTCTAGAGGGTGCTTAATACCTCCGACATCGATGATGGATCAAAAGAAAGAAGTGTTCGATTTCGTAGATTTGGGATTGCTACAAAGAGACCTATACCTGAATGTAGAGATCACATGAAGAAAAAGGGCCAAACACCTTGGATCAGGGTAGCTAAAGAAAACTGAAAGTGAGCCACCAAAATCAATGTATAACTAATAGTACCTACAACGAATTTTATAGTAAATTGGGCATTATAAAATAGAAGGCATGTTAGATTCCATCTCATAGAGAGCATAAAGGTGACAAAGTCAGCCACCCTACAAAATACGATGATTCGCCTTAGTACAAAGCTGGCGGGAATACTAGCTAAGTGGGATCCTGTTGTGACTTATTTCACACATCACCCCATTGCAATGGGACCCTAAGTGGTCTGCTTTTGGGGTTTAATTTTGAGTTGCAATTTCATAAGTTATTTCGCTCTAAGAGTTCAAGTTAGAGTCTGGAGTCATTGCCCGAGCCAAGTTGAGAATCCAAGCCTGAAACTGTGCCTAAACGTTGTAGAAGTACTCAAAAGACCCCGTAGACGATGATCCACTATGCTTTCACTCAATTTTGACACTTCCTACTTTTTAGGGATTTTGCTTTTTTGCTTTTTGCTTTTTTTCATTTTTGGCACTTTTGGACCATTTTGGAATTTACTATTTTTAGAAAGTTGCTTTTTTGCTTTTTCTATTTCTAGTAAGTTTCTATTTTTAGAAAGTGCTAGGTCCCACCGATAGAGGAGTCAAAGTTTCCATCTTTAGGCGTGTAAAAATCTGAAAATCAGATAAAAAATCAAGCAAAAAAAATCAAAAAATTGGAAAATCAATAAAAAGCAACCAAAAATCAGATGAAAAATCTGACAAAAACATGCAAAAATCAATAAAAAACAAGTGAAAATCAATTGAAAAGCATGCAAAATCTGAAAAAATCGAGAGATTCAAGAGACATGGCGTATGGCTGAAATGGCATAAGGCTGAAGAATTCCGCCCAGCAGTTGAAATGGAAATGGAAAAACACCAAAGAAGTCCAACTTGCAGCTACATGGCAAGAACCTTGCCAAGTCCGCCCACCTTGGAAAAGGAAATGGCAAGAGAGCAAGGAAGTCCGCCCTTGCATGTGGAAAGAAGCCTTCAAAGTCTGCCTGGGCATTGTGGAAGAAAGCTCACCAAGTCCGCCCTTGAGAAGAGGAAGAAAAGAATGAATAAAAGTTTCCAAGTCCGCCATCCATGGAGAGAAAGCTTGAAAGTCTGCCCACCTCAAGGAAGGATGGAAATCTAGCTTGGAAGTATGCCCAAGACATCAAGTGACAAATGGAAAGGCTTTCTCCAAGTCCGCCTATCTCAAGACTTGCCAAGGAAGACATAAAGTCTGCCCAGCCTAATGTGGAATTGGCAAAACTTCTTCAAAGTCCGCCCCAAAATGTGATAAAATTTGTCAAGGCACGAAACGCCTAGAGGAGAAGTTGTATAGTGGCAAAAGTTTGGGAAAGTCCACTATGCCTTGGAAAAAGACTCTCAAAGTCCGACTTAGGAAAGAGGAGATGGAAGAGAGTAAGGAAAGTCTGCCCCAAGCCAAAATAAAGAAAGGAAAACTCATCCTAAAGTCCGCATAAGGCATCAAGGAAGAGTGAAAAAACATTTGTCAAGTCCGCTTAGGTATTATGGAAAGAATTTAAAGAAGCTCGCCTAGACCATGAAGAATGATGAGCATGTCAAGACATAGACAAAGTCCACCATGAAGAAAATTTGGCTAGAAAATCCAAAGGACGAACTTGGGAAGGGAAAATAATGAGAAATCCATGAAATTAGACAAAAAATTGCCAAATTAAAAATAATACATGGATAAAATAAAAATTAAAGGGTGAAAAATCTAAAAAATCATATATAAGCCTTTAATTACCTTCAACACTTAGAAAAAATTCAAGCTTCAAAAGGATAAACTTAAAAATTTTGGATTTTGGATAAAGATGACGAGCTAAAAAATTAGAAACTTACCTCGACAAACAAGAGTCTACATTTGATGGACTTGAGAAACTACTAAATAAATCAAAATTCGCAACCTTATAAGGCATTTTCATGTCATTATTAACTCACAAGAGGTTTAGCTCTCTCTATTTCAAGAGATAGAAATTTTTTCAAATTTTTCATGAGGTAGAAAATTTTGAGAGAGAGATAGAATATTGAAGTCAAGTGATTGATTTTTTGAAGTGAAAGAGAGAGCGAAATTTTGAGCTGAAGGTTGAAATTTTCAGAGGATAGTTTGCTTTTTCGACAATAAAGACAAGATTTTCGAAGTTCAAAGTCAAATTGCTAGCCACAGAGTATAATTCCGGAGTTTGATGGAATTCCTCATTTTTACCTCTGTCTTTATCTTCACAAAATTTACTAAGTGTTGTTACTTTCAGCTTGCTTTTTCGTAGAATTTAACCTTCAACCAGCTTAAAGTTAGAATTTTCAAAGAGAAAGGATAAGGAAAATTAAAATCAAGGTGTTAAATTTAATATATTTTCTTTTCTCGCAAGTTGATGACCACCCCCGGAGAATCGTCAAAGAAAGCACAAATGAAGTTCGTGAGCAAAGGAGTTCAATAGGAGTCAAAGATCAATTCCAAATGGAAGAACGTCACAGATACTTACCTCAAACACGTCGATTTTGAGGAATTCAAAAAGCGAATGTATGGATTGAATGCACTTCTGCCCACAACAATTGCCCGACGGATGATGCAGAATGGAATTGCTCATGCTGCTGGATTTCCTTCGGCAATCGAATGTGCTGAGCTGATGGTGGAATGCGCTAGACATTACAACCCACAAGAAAGCAAATTGTTGCTCCTGATGGAAGAATTTTGGCACACCTCGGGGAAGTTGCAATCCAAGAGGCATTCGACATTCCTCATTATGTCTGGACTTCATATAAAAATAAAGAAGAGGCCAGAGGAATCTTCGAAGACCGAATAGATCAATGTGCCACCGTCATCAACAAAACATGGTTGGAAAAGCCAAGGGCTTTTGCGAAGAAAATGCCTAAAAATTTGCGCCGAACAGACTTCAAGGAGGACTTCAACGATATAATCTTGCTTTTGAATAGGCTAATGGGCAGTCCTCAAGGCGCCCCATTCGAAACGTGGATGTACTTCTTCATCGATGAGATCACCTCCGGAGTCAGAATGTTCAACTGGTTGAGGATGATCAGTGATAACATCCATGAACAATTGATCAACTTGGAGACTACTAAGTCATTTTATATGAGTTCCTATGTCATTTATCTATTGGCCAGAGCCTATAGATATTCCAGATTGATATGCAAAGGCGTTGTGGGAAATGGAGAAAATGAATTCAAAGTGTATGAGTGCTACCCCCAGTTGCAGCTGTTTGCCAAGTCTCATCTTAGAAGAGCGCACGATGCATTCCTGATGTACATCACAAGGATACTACAGGGAGGCACGCATCAAAGGCTGACACACGAAGCTAAGAGCCTCATCAGTAAATACAGATCCTGGTACATCTAGTTTCCGAGATTCACTTATATCAGAGTCTAGGGATTCACCGGGAATCCATTCAAGCTTCCCATCTACCCCACCCACAAAATGATTCTACTGGAGGTTCTTAGGTAGCTTGAAACTTATCAGAACATCCAAGGGCCAAAGCAGAAAGCAGCCATCACTTTCCCATTCTTTATTGGGAATATGGAAGAATCTTGCCCGTCGGCACAGGCAGCTGAAGGTGCTAGGCTAGAGATACAATGGTATCCATTTACGTCCTATCGGTCCAGAGCTAATTTTGACCCTCACCATCACATTAGGACCGTAAATGGAGTAAAGTACAAAGACAAAGTGGATCTGGAGGACTACTGGGCCAACGTTGCTGATGAATTCAGTGTTAGAAAAAGATTATGGTCCAGACTGCCGGTCAGTCTAATCAGGACGATAGAAGTCTTCTGTGTGCCGGACCAACTCGAAGATGATGGCGAGTATATACAACCAGGTTTTGATGAAAGTCAGCCTCTTCTTCCCGTGCGATGGTCAGAATCGGAAATCTCAGACTTGACCACCTTCATGAGACCTGTCATCAAGTATTCGCAATGGTGGGAAGATCAACAGATTAAGGAATTACGGCGGAAGGGTGCGCCTTTGACATACACTTTGATGGGCGAAGCAGAATCTTACTCCTCAAACGCTGGTGCATCCCAAGGAGACGAACCAATTGAAAGCTCTAATCCCAAGAAAAGGAAGGAGATAAAAGGAAAAGAAATTGCAGATGATGAACCTGCCAGGAAGCAACAGAGGCCAAAACCTCTTCATTATGTTGTGTTCGCGAACGTAAATGAGATTTTAGACATTGATGAATCTTTGGAAGACATAAGAATTCCTTCTCCTATCCTTGTTCAACCGGAGGATGACGAGCCTCCATCTCCCACAGGCACCGAGATTTTGGAATCTGACAATGAAGTTGACATTTTAGATAGCGAGTTTGAAGAGGGAATGATCTCCGCTCTCAAAGGAATTCAAGAAATTCCAGACGCACAAGACATTCAGGAAGAGCAAGATACTGAGCAGCCAACTATCCCCGATTGGCTGAAAGAGAGATTAAAGATGAAGGAACTAGAAGAAGTTCCAGAAGAAGAAGATGACATGGCCGATTTCTTGGCCAAATTAGGAGTAGTCAATGCCAGAAAGCCTGCCAAAACATTCTCCACCATCCAGAGAGATGAAGTTGGGCATCGTACAGTCCAAGTTGCTGTACCGACAATTGACAATTCAAGGGAGGAAATTACTCCTCAGGATTATGCCATTACCACTGTCGATTTGGGCCCTACCACGAAAGGACAAGAAGTGGAAGAATTGGATAACTCCATTGCCACTATCAAAGCAAGGCTAGAGAAGGAAGTAGCGAAAAAGAAAGAATACAAACAGGAGGTTGAACGACTCAAGGAATATATTCAGCATCTGACTAAGCCTCTCGATCAAACCATTTCAGTGGCTCCTTCATTAATGAACACTTCTTAGGAGAATCTCGAAGAAGTGAAGAATACAGCCAAGGAGACCAAGGAATGGGTAACCAGCAAAAGTGGAGAAGTGGCTGTATTCGCTGAAAAATTGGCATTGGCATATGGGCAAACTTCCTCTTTGCTCTCGAGGATTGCTGCATTGGCTGAAACATGGGATAATGCTCAGGATATTCGAGACAGGATCATTCTGTGTGTCAAAGTGCTCAAAGGAGTCCCGAAGCAGGAGCTAGTCAATGGAAAGGTGATTGCAGCGGGTGCAACTTATGATTTCAGCAGTTGGTACTTGGCATTGATTACACGCAATGAAATCCTAGAGAAGGTAAAGGCAGATACTATCTGGATCATAGTTGGCAGACTCGCAGACTCGCAGAAAACTCGCGAGTTTTTTTGAGTTTAACTCGCGAGTTTTTACGAGTTTTTTCGAAAAACTCAAGAGTTTTTGCCGAGTTTTCCGAAAAACTCGCGAATTTTTGCCGAGTTTTTCAAAAAACTTGGCTATGCAGAACTTAAAGCTGAAAATGTCTTTTTTGATGTTTATTAAGCAATTTTTTAAGTTCCCGAGTTTTTGGCGAGTTTTAAAAAACTCTCCAATTTTTCCCTTGGCGAGTTTTTTGTTGGGGCAAGTTTTCCAACTATGATCTGGATTGAGGAAAGGACGAAGGAGATCCGTGAGAAAATTCTACTAATAGCTACAAATGCACTTGAAAAGGACATTGTATGAGCAAATGAGATGCAGCTGGAAAACTTGAAGCACAAAGTTCAAGGAATTTTCTTTGCTACCACTGGGCCAATCCTCAGACAGAATTTTACTAAGGTAGCTGACTTCCTATCCATCTTCCATGCCTTCCAGCAGCAGGAATTAGAGTGGGAGGATGCCTTTGCAGGATATTCAGATGATTTGGATTTGCTTGAATACAAGGTCAATGCGCTGCCACTTGTCACAATCGAGGAGGTTAGCACGATAGTTTCCAAATTTATCCAGTACAATGCCACCAAAGAGGATAAGGATGCGCCTCCCCAAGGATAAGCTCTCCACTTCAGTTCACTTGCTGTTAACTCATTGATCACTGATTGTATTCCGGGAAACCCTAATTAGGGTTGTTTACTTTTAATCTCTGCCCTTGATTTAAGATTAATCCTGGCCTTTTATTGTATTCTTGAAACTCTATATAAACCCCTACTCCCTCATTTAAAAAAGAAAAAGACAGAATAAGTGGGAGAGAGATTTATGAAATTGTTGCTTAAGACTACTTTGAGAATAAAGTTCATATTGCAAGAGTTGCTTTGAATCTTTTATTTTCAAATGGTTGCATGGTTCCATATTTTCCTTCCAATAGAGTAGATTAAAGTAATATTTGATTTGAATGCAAGTTAGATGAATGATAGATTGATAGTGTAGATTGGTGAAGCTTATGCTCATACTTTCTTTGGGTGGATGATTTCCATTCAATGCGTAAAGTTAGACTGAGCTAAAAAATGTGGACGCTTTAAATGTTTGCTTTGAATAACATTGTTCTTTTGATGGTATCATTCACAGTAAAGAAATCTTAAGCACATATCCCAGAAGATTGCACTTGCTTTGTGTAGTTGTCGTGATCGTAGCGAAACAAAGTATTGTCCCTTAGTTTCCCCCAATCTTATTGTCTCTAGATTTCATAGGAGTAGTATAGGATTCTTGAACCCTCATCCCTTTTTTCCTTTTTTTCTTAAAATAAAAAATCTAAAAAAAAAAAGCATTCAACGTCAAATCAACCTAAGTCCTTACTTTTGAGTAATTTGCTGACCAAGGTCCCTTTGTGATACTAGCATATCACATCATCCATTGAGCTTGTCCACACCTAACTTACGAAACATTGGAATTGCTGTATGATCTCTCTTGCAATCTTAGCATACAAGGTAGTTTTTCACGAGAGGATAGAGCATCTTTGGACTCTTTATTCTAGAGTGTTCGGTGTGTCATAAAACACGCATCAACAGATCCTCAAATTATGAGACCGATGATGTTGAAGATAGGTGGGCCAAACAATGACCCCATCAAAAAATTGTAAGAAATGTTCAACATAAAAGGATATTTGGGGTGAGATAAGTCATAGTTAGGTACATGTGACTTATATGTACTGATGGTAAATGTCCTCTTTGATGTATTAATGAGTTACCTCTTTCCTTGGTAGGCGATGATGAGAAGCACATAAAGAGTACCTAAAGGGAGGGAGCTAGTCTAGGGGAATGCTAGTAGAATCAAAATAGGTGGACCTTGGAGAACCAAAAATGCTAAAGTCTAGGGGGGCCCAAAGAAGCAATCTCCAAGGAACAAAGTGCCAAGAAATGATGTTTTCCATGAGACAAAATAGAACCACCCATGGAATGCTGCTTGTGTATAAACCAAATGAGCTTGAAGATAGTCTCGAGACAAAGGGATTGGGCAGCAAATTTGGCTTGGACATGTCATGTCCCCTTCTTAGGCATGAAGAATTTAGAAGCACATAAAGACAAAATAGAACCACCCATGGAATGCTGCTTGTGTATAAACCAAATGAGTTTGAAGATAGTCTTGAGACAAAGGGATTGGGCAGCAAATTTGGCTTGGACATGTCATGTCCCCTTCTTCAGCATGATGAGAAGCACATAAAGAGTACCTAAAGGGAGGGAGTTAGTCTAGAGGAATGCTAGTAGAATCAAACTAGGTGGACCTTGGAGAACCAAAAATGCTAATGTCTAGGGGGGCCCAAAGAAGCAATCTCCAAGGAACGAAGTGCCAAGAAATGATGTTTGCCATGAGACAAAATAGAACCACCCATGGAATGCTGCTTGTGTATAAACCAAATGAGCTTGAAGATAGTCTCGAGACAAAGGGATTGGGCAGCAAATTTGGCTTGGACATATCATGTCCCCTTCTTAGGCATGAAGAATTTTAGAAGACCCTGAGCCTATTTAATTTCCCATAGGCTAATTGATATGTCGTAAGGGAAATAATTAACTAATTAACTTAAGTTTTCTAGCGACATTTTATTTTAAAAGGACAGCCTATGTTCAATTATTTTTATTATGAAGGGGTGGCTAGTGTCATAAAGGAATTTTAAAAGAGGGCTATTTTGGGAGATAAAAAAGTAATATCAAATTAAAAGATTTTAAAAGTCGCTTTTGGAGGGAAATGAAGAATTAAGAAGAATAATATTTTATTATTTCAAAAGTGCATATAAAAGGAGTATTTGAGGAAAGAAAAGACATTTTATGCATTTTATCAAACCCTAGTTTATTGGAGAGATTCAACTTGGTTCATTCTTTAGCTGAAGGACGAAAACCCTTTGATAATCAGTTTTGGGGACAAAAACATTCCTTGTTGATTGAATGAATTCATCTAGGATTCACCATTGCACTTCATTGATTGGACTGATCAAAGGAGATTTTTTCAGTTCATGGGTTCGGAGCTTAAATATTGAGGATTTTCAAATTTTTATGGCTGCTACAGTAATCCTTATAGCTTCTATGTGAATATGTATGGCTGCTACAGTGATCAGTATGGCTGCTACAGTATTATGTACTGCTGCTACAGTTACCTATTTCAGTTTATTGCGAAATTTCTGATTTTTGAAGGTATAATATTGTCATACTGGTTCGCTGCCTCAAATTCTGGGTTATATCAGAGAATCTAACTTAGGTTTGTTCCAACCTTGTAAAATAATGCATACATACTAAAAGTATGGCCTGTTTTTGGCTATTTTCCTCTTTATCATGGAAGAGGTGAGCATATGCCCTTACTAGAGAAAGCATTGACATAATCACTATTGGTATTTGTACTGTTAAGCCTTCAATTTGTTTTCCTAGTTTTACAAAAGTTTTCTAACAGTATGGTCCCATGGGGGTGCTTGGTTATCTATTTTCATGGAGCTGGAGGTTTCATGGAGAAAAAATAATTATGCTACAGGATTAATTGGAATCTTTCCCTGAAAAATAGCAGCCCCTACCTTTTAGGACTGCAGATTTCAGCTGGTGAAATTGAGGTGGGGCTAGAAATTGCCCCTACAGCTTAGGAATTGTTTCTGCCACTTGTCTATCATCTAAAATTTTAAATTCCTATTAGAAAATAAAAATGAGAGAATTTTTATTTATTTATTAATTTTTATCAAAACACAGCAGTTCATTCCTTAAATTTTGGAGCTTAAAATTTTAAGCTGAATTGCTCTATTAAAATCATGAGACCACCAGCTTTAAAATATTCCTAAAAAATCTCAGCAGCACCCACTGAAATTTTTTAGGAAGCCCCCTTCCATGGGACCTTACCCTAAGTGGGTTTATATGTGTTCATTCTTCTTGCTTATCGAGTAGTTTCTCTCACAAGTATATCATGTGTATCCTTTTTAATCCATCTTCACTTGTTATTGTACCTCAACAAGGATGCACATTTTAGCTATATTTGTCAAAGTTTGGTAGCCTGCTATCCCTCAAGAAGTTTGCGGCTTGCCATATGGCCATTCTTCATTAATTGTGTTTGCAGTTTTACAGACTGAAATTCTACTCTCTGATTGACAGTACATACAGTAAAACAACCTCTTGATTCTAGTTATTGTAAAATGTATTTCCTCCTAATTTGGGGTATGATAACAAGCCAACATCTTTATCATTTTTAGTCCTGTAAATATCTCCCTTTCTTTAGTCAATCTTTCAATAATTTGTAAATTTAGAAAATATTTTCATTTCCATTCTGGGTGTTAATGATTAGCTAGCCATCTTTCATTTTCTCATTGGGTATGGTGATCTCAAATTAAGCAAACTATGTACAACAGCTTTGGGCCACATGTACACATTTGTGAAGCTTTTGGCCTTTATTCTTCGACTTGCAAAAGCAACTGTTATGCTTCTTATTTGTCACTTTATATTTTTTCAGCTAGCAGGTGCTTGTTGATGGTTGCTTGTGGATGCTGTGAGACTTGGCTTGTGAATGCATTGTGCGAAGATGCTATGGTGGATACTAGAGATCCATGTGCAAACATCTTGATGTTTACGTAATAACTTATAAGATTAGATTCTGTAACTGTAAACCTTGAAATCACTGTTCCACAGGGCCAAAGAATACCTCCAGGTCGTCTGGGATGTCTATGGGACGGGGATGTGATGTTCCTCCCTCTTTCTGCCTTTTTTTTTCGAAAATTAATTGATGTCCCTTCTTTCTGTTTCAATGTTTAGGATACCCTGTCATCCCCAAGAAGGCCATGAGATGTCATGATGTCATTTGACTTTCTGGGGATGCCAGGGCATCTGCCATGCTGTGCAGCTTTTGAGACAGATGGCTGCAACCATACTCTTCGAATGGTGTTCATTAGAATCTTTAAATTAGTAATTCACCAATTTAAGCATATCTTTATATGGAACCATTGCACAGTTTCATTTGCATAACCTCAACAAGCAATAGATGACATCCGTTTTTAGGGAAAAAAGTTCTCTCGTAATCCCTATCTTCTTGTTGATTTCCAACAGTGAATTGATGTCCTTATTCAACAAAATATTCCTAATTGGTGCTAGTTATGAGAATGTAAATTGGTGCATCTCATTATTAAATACTTTTATTTCTATCTCTCAGCTCACTGTCGCCTTTTTAGCCTGTGGAAACGCTTTCTCCATAGTAAGCATAAAACTATCATGGATGGGGGAGAGAAGAAGGGACCCAATGGATGGTAGAGCTACTTTGCAAAGTGAATCAATCTATCTTTCAGGTAGATGCCCCGAAGGGTAGATCCCTTTGATATAGCATATCTTAATAATCCATCATCGACCTTATTGGGGTTGAAAGCAAAAGCCACATAAGGTAAAGAAAAACATGTTCCAGTTATCCCCCATTGTTTTAGTTTCTTGAACTAAACTTCCATATTGTTAATATGTGCACTAATTTCCACAGTGCCCAAGAAAAGGAATGCTCTCTATTGGGAAAACATAATTAAAAAGGCACACAAAAATGTAAAACTGAAAAATTTGATCTCTAAATACCTTGGGTATTTTACAGAGCAAATGAAAGGGTTTGCAGATGCTAAAGAAAATTTCAGCTTTTTTAGTATGTTTAAGTTGTTTTCTATGTTCCACAGGGATGTGACCCTGTCACCGCTGCCATCTTGGGGACACAGGGGTGGCAGGGAATGTCCCCTGGCTGTCCTCTGTCATTAAGGGAAATTGGGGATGCATCCCTTTCTTTTAATTATTTATTTTTAAAATCAATTAGTTTTTTTTAAAAAATGTGTCGAAAACATATAGAAAAAAGTGCATAGTTTTTTCAGGTTTTTAATTATGTTCTAAATTTGGAACATGGTGATCCTATGTTCATCAAGAGAACAAGTTCGATTGATTGAATTTCCATATTATATATATGTCATCCCCTGCTGTGCCCAAAAAATGCCCCCTTGGACTGCTGTCCCCATCCCTGAAATGCTGTGGAACATAGGTTTTTAATTTATTTGTATTTCGAAATTCAAATATTGATTTTTAAATATTATTTTAATAACCATCCCCCTGCTGCCCCCAAAATCTGGAAATTTTTGTCATTTCCGAAACGAATCCCTTTTCCCTGTCTCTGAGACTTGGATAAACACTGCTTGAAATAGTGCTGCAGACATTTGAATGTTCTCTGCAGAGATTAATTTATCATAGTACAAAAATCGTATTGGGTGTTTGGAAGTTTTACTGCCTTTTAAGATGTAGGACATACTAATAAATTTGAGTACAAATGTTTATAAACGAGTTTTCACAAGGTGCTGAAAGTATTCCAATAATATGCACTTGGCCCCAAAGGTAAATTGCAAATGATTGGGCTGCAGATGGTTTGAGGGATTGCATTCACTGTTGCAAGTAGACAAGGTTTCACACACCATTTTTACTAGTATTAGATTCTATAAAGGAGTGACAGATTCAACAATCTGAACTATTTAACTTATGAAAGTATTCATTAAAGTTGATTTATTGTGTCGTTTTCAAAAAGTTGTTACTGACAACATTGTTGATGAACATGCTATTGGTTGATCTGTTCAAATATTGACTTGACTGTTTACTCCACAATGGAGAGAAAGTGATAACTATTATGGATCTGTGAACTAAAGTATTAAGCTTAATATGTTCTATGCTTTCTATGGATGGTCAACAAACAAAGCTGTATTGCCATTCCCCTTTGGGCTTCTATCATATAAAAGGGCTTATGAAAAAAAAAAGAGTCTATTATTGTGCTCAATATGTTTTAGAAATGTTGAAGCAATCTTCTTGGATTGGTTAGAATTAGGGAGGAATCATTTTTTCATGGGCTATAACAGTGTAATTAATCAAGGAGGATATATTCTTGGGATTCCCAGTCATCAATATGTCTTGAGGAAGAGTACTCTAACAAAAATGTAGCTGTAGAAGATGATAATGAAATAAATAGATGATGGGGTGACATTGTTCATCCTTGTAACCAGGAGATCCCTGTTTTGGGTTCAACCCAAATTACCCCAGGGATGTGTCCCTGGTGAACATTGAATACCAAGGGCCAGGGTATGAGTTTCCAGGTAGCTATGCTTATTCCTACCTAATGACATTGAATAAAGGACAACGCCTCATTGTAAGAGTTATTAACATCTTTGATTCTTGTATCCTATTTCATCTAATTCATTAATGGTAGCTATAAACAGTATCAATAGTTGGAGCTGCACATTGTACTTTTTGGGCAATGATAATCACAATTTCTTTGGAACAACAGTTATTCAAAAATATTTTATTTTCTAAAGTTCTATTCTTGAGTTGATTACTTGGGAAACTAATTTTAAGAACTTTTCTATTTTCAGATTGGTTTGTGGATATAACAAGGTTCTCAGAGTATTTGACATTCATCGTCCAGGTCGTGAATTTGAGCAGTACTCAACACTTACCAGTACAAAAGATGGGCAAACAGGTAATGCTTGCTTTGTCGATTCTCATCAGATCAATGTCTCTTGAGGTTTGTTTTACTTCACTAGAGGAATGTTACAATATACTACAGTCAGCTAGTGTCTCTAAGTTATAGTGGGAAAATTTTGTATAATTTTCTTATTCAAGATTATAGAGGGAGTTTTCAGTGCATTCCATTACAGTGCAAGAATCTTAAAGAGCTATATTTAAATGCTATTTGAAATAAGATTCAATATCTCGAAAGATACATATTTTTTAAATTTTTGCTAGTCAAAATCACACCATATATTAATAGAAGGTGGTCTGCTACAAAAACGCATTCAGATATGCCAACTGCAGTGAACTAAAAAACCAGAAAGTAAACAGTAACCTTTAAAGCAGTATAATTGTTGAACATACATATTTGTCAAGTTGTTATCTAACTGGAGAGAAAGAAAGATAATATGAGAGGAATTGTTCCCCAATAAGATAGGAATATCAATTTTTAACCCTTAATACTCAAAGAGAAAGTTTAGAGAGGTATAATGGCAATCTGTAATGCAAGTAGAATAGGATTATTGGTGCAGGCCTTGAGCCGAATACACATAATCATTTACACAAGAATGAAAAAAGATGGTGGAATAGGTCTAGTCTTCATAATTTTTTCCTTTCTGTGTATGTACAACGAGCCACACCAAGCATCTAGATAAGTGCACAATCCTCGTATGTTGGACACAAGTCACATACACATTCAATAACTTGAGAACTTCATGTGACTGAGTTTTACATAATGTTGTGCCTCTCTAAATATATGTACATAAAGTGCTACGTAGGTCACTTTTTCTGTGACTAGGTTTAGAACATTAAGTCAAAAACTCATTAATTACATATATATAACATGTGGCTAGGATTGTTATACCCCAAAATAATACATTCACTCTATCAAGGAAAACAGAGGTGATGGATCGAGCAAGCCTCATCACTTTGGAATTTCTTAAGTTATCCTCTATTGAATGATGCATTGGACCATCTGCTAGCAATATATTATATTGAAGTTGTTATTTGTTCTTTTTGTCTTCAATTATGTATCTGGTGAATAAGATATTTTATTGACATATGCCGCAGCTTTTCTATCCTAGTTCATAGTCTGTAGTATCTGTTGTTTCTTAATATGTATGTTCAGCATCTCATCCATCTGTCACTAGTTTCCAAAATGAATAATCCTGTTGTAATAGCACTGGTTCAGCAGCAATTCAGTTTTGCTGACTTTGTAATTTTATACAGTACATTAATATAAGTACTTATTCTGCTGATAAATAAAGAAACATTAACTTGGTCAAGAATAATTTGAATATTGTGAAGATAGCGAAATAGTTTTCTATCATTGTGTAGTCATTCATTATGTAAAAGAATAATCTAGGTTGGTTCCAATGTGGGGTCAGGTGAAAAGCAAGTTCAGTGTTCCTCAGGTTGGAAGGTTTGAGAAAGATTACTTAAAAGGGTTACTGTAGTATGTTTGATTCTCTGAAACAAGTTAATTATAGGTGCTATTTTCAACATCGTTGTGAAATTCTTCTTCTTTTGATTGTTTCTGCATGCAGGAATTATATCATGCCTCTCTTTTAGTTCTGCACATAATGGATTGCTTGCTGCTGGTTCCTATAACCGAACTACTGCATTGTTTGCTGAAGACAATGCAGAGCTTTTATTTGTCTTGCATGGTCAGGAGGGTGGTGTTACCCAGGTATACAGAATCCTCAATTATCATTGTTGTTTCATGTAGGTTGGCAAATTTTATTCCCATCACTGGACAATTATGATATTGGATTGTGGCTGAACAGGTTCTTTTCTCAAGAGATGGAAACTATCTTTACACTGGGGGGCGCAAGGTAATTGTTCAGCTGTAAATAATTAAGTGCATTTTCCGAAGGCACGATGTTATTCATGTGTCACTATACTGTTCAATTCTTAATGTGCCCCTTTTATCTTAAATGATAGAGGAAATGGATAACATCATAGTCTTTTCTGGTTAAAATTAAATTTAAACACTTTGTGGATTAGAATGGTATTGTAATTATTTCAAGTGCTGAAGTGTTCCTCTAATACTGCACTTGGAATTTCTTTTACATGCAATATGAAGATAGACTTCTCTCTGTTAGTTTTATGATCAGAAATGTAAATAAGCAGAAATACAACAACACATGGAACAATGAACACAGCAGATACCCTGGGAAAACCCTCCTACTCGAGGGAGAAAAACCCAGCAAGAAATAATCTCTCTTATATATAAATCAAATGAATAAGAGCAGAGTTCTGCATACAAAGTAATCAGGCCCTAAGCATGGCCGATTCTCATACAAAGAATAGTAACACCTCTCCTTGATGCGAATCACAAACGAATACACTTCTTCAGTAATTTGGTCTGCTGCTAAAAGATGATAATCTGCTGCTTGAAGAAATGGCGAACTGCTGAAAGTGCAAACTTGAGTGAATTATTTTGATTGTCCTTGAGATCGAACTGCTGCTACAAATGCGAACTCCTTCTTGAAAGAATGCAAAATGAGAAAATGACTTGATGTTGAAATGAATGATCACCACCTTGTATATATACAAAACTAGGTGACTTCTCATTTAGGTCGGCTCATTTAGAAGAAAAAAATATAAAATATTAATTGCAACATGAAGGCCGGCCAGCCTTGAACTAAGGGAAAATAGCTCCCGAAGCTATAAAACACTAACACTCTCAAAGCCTTTGTTTTAGGGGCATGATCTTTATAAGACCGTTAGGTTTAAAATATTACATGGTTACAGCAAATCACACTCCCAAGGAGGTGAACAAACTCCACTTCTAGAGAAATTCACCCCTGCTTGTGGTTCCCAGACTTCAAGACCTAACCAATTGACCTTGTAATCCACCAGTCAAAAGGATTCAAACATTGTACATAGAAAGAGTTGATAGAAGCATGTCTGCCACCTAGTAAGGAATTTGATCACAAGACGAAAATGTTGGAATTGGTTGATGTGGTAAATGTGCACAAGCAGCAGCATGCTTAAAGGGATGTTTCACATGTATACGCAAATATACACTTTCAAGTCAAAGCATTTGTTTATCCCTATCCCCTATAGGTAATGGCCATTGAGGTCACTTACATTATATATGTATCTGCTACTTGATCTATATAAAGCATCGCTTTGTGTATAAACTGAGGGTAAGGAAGGGGCGCAACAAGATTCTTTGCTCTCTAAAGTAATTTTGTTCCTTGTAATGGAGCAGATAAAGCTATATGTAGACCAACTCTTATCAGCAGTAGAAGACATAGAAATCTGTTGAAGAAGGCGAATAGTGATTGTTCATAGCTATAACAAAGTCTCATGCAACTACTATGTAATGTCCCCCTTTTCTGCCCTAAACACTAGCATATATATTATATAATATTAAAATATAAATAATATAATTAAATAAATAAATAGTAAATAAAATAAAATAAGAATACTCTATTGGGGTTGGCCAAGATTTGAGGGAAATAAAAAAAAAAAACAAAAAAACAAAAAAACAAAAAACAAAACATAAACTATAAAAAATAAAATAAAAAAAATAAATTAAAAAAATGAAATAAAATAAAATAAATAAAAATAAAGGAGGTTGGCCTTGTTAAGGTTCTTTTGGGAGGGCTATAAAAGAAAGTAAAGTGCAAGTCATTTGGCATCCATTCGTATCATTTGGAGATTCTTCTCTTTGGCTGCAACTTTGGTTGGGTTTAATTCCAAGGACGAAAACCCTTGTGAATATGGTGAGTTCGACGAAAACCTAGCTCATCTTGTGGAGGACTCATAACGGAGTTCTATTTGCACTTCATTGGAGACAATTGGAGGTTTGGAGCATCAATTCATAATCAGATTTGAAACAGCATTGTTGGGGCATTTTGTGAGCAGATTGCATTAGCGTTTTGCTCTAATTTGGAGTGCCACTTGGAGCAGACTTGAGCGCCCACCTTTGGAGGGCGATTTTGCATTATTTGGAGTAGCAAACCCTAAGCACTTACCAAGGAGGAATTTTGCCCATATAGGGTTTGATATTTGAGGACTATTTTGCATATATTTGGTATGTATTATCATAGTTTCAGATCTGATTTGTAGAGCAGAAATCTGGGCATATGTTTGGCATATTTGAGCCTTTGAGTTCCTTGTAAAATCAGTCCAGAATATTCAGTTTTGTAACAGCAGAAGTTATCTACAGAAAATCAAATCTGTATGTTGCATTTGGATGCCCTATCTTGTGTTTTGTATGGTGGATTTCATGTTTGATATGAATATCAATTGGTAGCATCATTTAGCATGTTTGTTTTTCATGTTTGGGTACTTGTATGTTCGCTGTGATATTTTGTTTGAAATCAGAAAATAAAAATTAAAAATCAGAATTGGGGTTTGAGTATAAATAAAAATCAGAATTTTAGGGCAGATCCCCATTGGGGATATTACAGTGGTATCAGAGCCTTGATCTTGCCAGCTTGTGGTGTTAGCATTTGCATATCAGATTAAAGTAGTTGATTGATGTGTGTTCTACGTTTGGAACTATGGATGCGACCATGCTTCATAGATATGCCTCACCAACAATAGCTAAAGTCTATACCAGATTTAATGAATACTACTCTCTTCCTAAGAAATTTTGAGATGTTCTCACATTCAATCAATTTTTGGGTGAACCAAAAGAAGAAGACGAAGAAATTTTTTGAGAAGAAGAAAAGATGTAAAAAGGGAAGAAGAAGTACTTGTTTGTGACCTACAACCTACAAGTAATTATGAGGAGGACAAAAATTAGTCAGCATGTAGCCCCAAAGAAGACATGTTCAAAAGTTCACTTCAGCCCTATAAGGACAAGGACAAAGGAGATTCACCTATTGAAGTTGCAAATGAAGAGCACATGAAGATTGAAAAAGATATTGCCATGGAGATTGTCAAACCAGCCATGTTAGATCAGCTACATGAAGGTATGGTTCTTGTGATGTTTTATTAATTGAGCTTAGCATTGCTTCATCACCTTTACGTCATTTTGGCAAGGAATCAAATTGTGGTTTGGGTGTCTTTAAATTGGATGTTGCTCATACATATGTGAGCAATTAAAAAATTTCAGTATGTAGTGAACAAAGTGAATTGGATAAGATTGATTTGACATTCCAAGATTTGAAGGATCCCTTGGTGGTTAAGGAGGTTATAGCTGTGCATACTCTTTCTTGATCAACCATCGAGGAAGATCATGATGTAGAAGACTCTACTCATTATTTTGATGGAGATCCTTTGATGGAGCATGATGATGGCCTAGTTTTTACACATGGATGCATTGAAGAAGAGGCCATGAAGGAAGCCTATTTGAAGGAGCATGATCATGAAGACCAATCAAAAATATTGCATGGAGGTGTTGGGTCTCATAAGTCACATCACTTGGAAAAACAATTGAAGGTAAACAAACATAAGATTGTGGCAGCCCTAACTCATTTTGATCATGTTCATAAGATGATGGCAAGTTTGTGTTGGAAGGCTCTAGGGAAGCATGAAGGGTTTGAAGGAGGTCTATCTCTTGATGACTTGCACGGACTCCAGGAGGCTTTGGTGGTAGTGAAGTCAAACTACCTACACTTATTTGCTGTCATGTCCCCGAAATTAGAACACCCAAAGATACAGATAAGTGCAAACAAATAACACAATACATAATAAGATTATAAAAGAAAATATGATTGTTCTAATATTTTTATAATTACAATTATCATGAGATAATATTGTAATTATAAATATATAAATATTAACATTTTAAATGATAATAAAATAAATATTAAAGATACAAGAATATAAAACACCATTATAATTATAATTATTATATACAATATTATAAATATAAATATCGAAAAAATTAAATAATAAAATAAATATTGAATTAATAATTTATATGATAAATTAATTGAAATAAAATAAAATAAAATAAAAGCCAATAAAATAAAATATAAAACAATAATAATAAATATATTTTAAAGAAGCATTTAATATCAATAAGAAAAAACCCGTCCACAATAAAGTAACCCCTAAGGCAGAGGTTAAGGAATATTATTGAAAAGGTGTAACTTTCCATAAGTGCTCACTTACAAAAGAGTACGACTCTTTCTAAGTGTTCGCACCTCTTCTCCAAAGTGGGAGAAGCTATAAATTCAGATTTTATAGAAGAAAGCAAGGCATCGAATGGAATTGGAAAGGGATAATGGAAATGAATAAAAGAATATGCAACATAAATTTTAAGGTAGGAAAAGATTATGTGAATAAAAAAAGCAGAAGTATAGGAGCAGATCTTATGGGGAAGAATAAAAGACACATCTTAAAACACAACATAATTTCTAAAAGAATATTAGAGTGAAGAGCAATGAGTATAGAATATATATAAAGGTTATCAAAGGAGAATCAAATAAAATGTAACGATGGAGTATATATATATATGAGAACAATAAATATATGAAGAAATATCAATCAGGAATGATAGAGAATGCGAGAAATATATGAAGATATGTCAATAAAGATCATGGAAGGGAATAGTGCGGATATATATTTCTTAATTGCAAAGCTTGATTTTCCAATTTATTAGGTCAAAGATAAAATTTATAAGAAAATCCTATAAGGGACATTACAAAAGGCAACAATTAGTTGAGTGGTTGTTGACTAAAGAGGGTGTCTTTAATAGACATCTCTTTCCAAGGGGTGTACCAATTCATCTTAATATTGAGATATAAAAGGTGATGAGTGTTAGTTTTATAACCAGATTTAAATTAAGCAGAAATAAAGCAAATCTGAACAATATAACACAACATATACCCTGGGAAAACCCTCCTTCTTGAGGGAGAAAAAGCCAACAACAATATATCACTTATATATTGAATAAATGAGCACCAACTTGCTTTACAATAAGGCCAAATACAAGGCCGATATGATGCAATGATAACAATACCTCTCTAGATGCAATTTGAACAAACAATACTGACTTCTCTCAATGCCAATCTCCTTAGGCAATAAATCTGTTGATGTTTATGATACAGCTTCAGTCGTATTCTTCTAGCCATCATTTGATAAATTAAATTATAGCCCAGAGGACTATTTAATTTATAGAGCATCAAGAGGCGTCATTTATTAATGATGATTTATATTTGTTTATTGAAGAGGCATGATTTAATGAGAAGTCACATGTTAATGAGGCTGACCTCATTCCTCCTTGGGACGTGATTTATCTAAGAGGCTCGAGTTCTTATGAAGCCGACTTATCTCTTTAGATGCGTCTCTATGAAAGGGTTCATCTTTCTATGCTGGCCGACCTGATGGTGAAGAGGCACGTCCTCCTCTTATCATTGTATATATATTCGTTGATTCTCTCATTTGTAAATCATCCAACAATTAGCATTTCAGTTCATATTCATCATAAGTCGTCACAGTCATAGAGCGAATTCTATAGAGGAGCAGGTTGAAGAATTGTATAAGGCTGAGTCTTATTGCTGTGTATCTACATCAGTTTGTAGTGTCTCTTGTTGGCCTTCATATCGGCCTTTGTAAAGGAGATTCTTGAATTACATATCAATATATAAGTGATATATTGTTGTTGGGTTTTTCTCCCTCAAGAGGAGGGTTTTCCCAGGGTATCTGCTGTGTTATTGTGTCTGATTTTGAATTAATTTCTGTGCATTTAAATCTGATCACTAAATTTAACAAAATCGATTTGCTGAAGATATCGAACTCCACTTAGAATTTATGTGAACTTGTCTTAAAACTAATTGGATATCAAATGAAGGTGAGATGCCTTGTATTTATGCATATCGAAGTGACTCTTCATGAGATGTTGGCCTCATTCAAGGAGATGTGTCTTTTACAAAAGGTGGCGAACTTTTAATTAAAGTTGGCCATCATAAATAAAATATAGATTACAATTTAAAGTAGGGGTGCCGCTTCACTTGGGATGCACTCAAATAAATAAGTAGCCTTGACTTTATTTATTTGACCATCAATTAAATCGGGTGAAGGATGAAACCCGAAGCTATAACATCAACAATCAGAAGTGAGTGAGGAAGGAAGACACTTAGGAGAGAATACACCAGCAAAGATATGAGAATATATATACTGGTATATAGAAAATAAGGTTCGTGTATTCAAGTGGAAATATGAGTGTTAATACTGTCAAGGGAAAAAGGGGTGATGCATGATTCAAGGGAAAATTTATGAGCGAAATTAAAGCAGATCTTAAGATAGATCAACTACAAACGAAGTTGTGGAAGAAAGTGCATTTATGATCAGAACTTTGTGAAGACAATATCATCCATTGAAGAGGACCTAAGTGAATATTTATCTTATTTGAAGCATTTAAGTGATAAACTACATTAAGCTTGTGATTCTAGGGCACGATTTAGGATTATCCTAGAAGGGGACATTACAATGGTATCAGAGCATCTTTCATGCCTTCCTGTGTGTGCTTGAGCTACTTGCTTATATGCTTGAGCTGGTTGCCTACTTGCTTGCTTGCTTGAGCTAGTTGCTTACATGCTTGAGCTGGTTGCCTACTTGCTTGCTTGAGCTACTTGCTCACATGCTTAAGCTGGTTGCCTACTTGCTTGAGTTGGTTGCTTGTATGCTTGGGCTACTTGCTTGTCTACTTAAGCTACTTGCCTACTTGCTTGAGCTGATTACTTGCACACTTGCTTGAGCTACTTGCCTATGTGCTTGAGTTGCTTGTTGCCCGCTTGAGCTACTTGCTTGTGTGCTTGAGCTACTTGAGTTACCTCCTCTAGACGATGAAGGACAACTTATCTTAAGAGCCATAATTTATCCTAGACACCAGAGAAAGGAAATTGAGGAACATGATCATTACCGAATCTCTAAACAAGTGGAAGGGACTTCGTGAAGAAGATGCTACATGGGAAAGAGAAGAAACTATTAAGGCATTTAAGAAAATAACTCAAGAAGGGAAAAACATGATGGCCCTTGACTAAAACAAAAACTGAACTCTTGGATGTAATATCTTCAAAATAAGTTAATAAGACATCCTTCGTGCACAAGGACATGACTTGAGGATAGTATGCAATATTACATTATAATACATGTAAAAGCTTAAGGATGGATACACCAAAATATTGGGTATCTCTAAGGCCTAAGAAGTGAAAAGCTCGCTTCCAGGATTATAGGGTTGGATACACTTGAGAAATCAAGTATCTAGAGGGCCTGGAAGAGATGTCACAATCTTTTCTAGGATTCTAAGGTTGGGTACACTTAAAAATAAAGTATCCAGAGGGCTTGAAAGAGATGTTACAAAATATTTTTCGGGATTACAAGGCTGGATACACTTAAGAAGAAGGTATCCAGAGGGCCTGGGAAGAGGTGTTACAACTTTTCCCTAGGATTCTAAGGTTGGATATCTTTAAATAAGGTATCTAGAGGGCCTGGGAAGAGATGTTCCAAATCTTTTCACAGGAGGGCTGGATACACACCATAGTGAGATATCCAGAGGGCCTGGGAAGAGGTGTTACAACCCCTTTTCCTAGGATTCCAAGGCTGGATACCCTTAAATAAGGTATCCAGAGGGCTTGGGAAGAGATGTTCCAAATCTTTTCTCAAGAGGGTTGGGTACACTCCATAGTGAAGTATCCAGAGGGCTTGGAAAGAGATTAGTTGTAACAAGATGTTACAATCTTTTTCTAGGATGAAGACCACTGTATCGGCAAAGAACATCAAGATATCAAGGAAGAAAAGAATTATAAGGATTGCTTGAGGACAAGCAATGTCAAGCGGGGGAGACTTGTAATGTCCCCATCACAAAAGAAAATCTAAGATAAGTATACATTTAATATATTTATATATTTGCATTCAAATAGAGTAATCATTATAGAACATTTTCATTTAACTCATACATATAAACGTGACTAACTTGGGTATCGTTGGTGACCGATTCGAAGAAAAGATCCTAGAAGGAAGTAAGATGTTTTTGCTCGAGGACAAGCAAATTTGGGAGGGGAGGACTGTCATGTGCCCGAAATTAGAACACCCGGAGATACAGATAAGTGCAAACAAATAACACAATACATAATAAGATTATAAAAGAAAATATCATCGTTCTAATATTTTTATAATTACAATTATCATGAGACAATATTGTAATTATAAATATATGAATATTAACAATTTAAATGATAATAAAATAAATATTAAAGATACAAGAATATAAAACACCATTATAATTAATATTATAATTATAATTATTATATACAATATTTTTTTTTGATCAGTAATAATATTTTATTATTTTATTAATATCATTAAAAGAGTCATTACATCTTCAAAGTAACCCACCAAAACCCTAACCCTATACACCTAGCCGAATAGATACAAACCCCTACCATCCTTCCATCAACTATTAATAGGATGACAATCACCAAAGCATCTAGATACATCGATTTCAATACATGCACCTTTACATACTACATACAAGAGAATATAGATAATTGGCATTTAACCAAACGGGCTCAACAAAAAAACTTCCCATTTACAAAAAACATACAAAATGCACATTATTCGATCCCTGGCCTCCAGATTTCAACGACTCTTCTTCCCTGCACAACCTTCGACCTTCTTCACCGCTCTAGCCTTTGAATCCAGAACACCATTGCCGCCTTCCCAAAAAGTCACCATTCACCGCCAACCCAAAAAATTCTGAACCCACCAAAAAAAAACACCCAGCCACCGCACCCGCTAACCTCCACCTTTGATTAACTTCCCTCGCCGAGCTCTACCTCCTTGCAGAACGCTTCTTCCTTGGAAAATGACGTGGGATGTTTGCTTCCGCTGGAAGTGTTGCAGCTTCTTGCCGACGAAGCACCAACTTCAAATTTTCCCACGTCGCCAATATCTCCAATTTATAGGCATCCCTATTTGTCCTCCTTCGCCACCTCACGAAAGGAATTAACCCTTCTTCTGTAGCTTCATCCATGTCTTCTATTCCTTTTGAAACATCATAGCCGGCTCCCGGCACAACCCATTCTAGAAACAATTCCATTCCCACGAGCAGGTCCTCATCGAAGAGCGAATGCATTACCCATTTGACCACTGCAGCTTCTTCATTCAACTCAAGGCCCTAGGGGAAAATCATTGCTGCTATGTCCACATTCAACCTTCCTCTGCGCTTGGCTTCCATGAAATGCTCTCCTAGCGTCTCCAAAACTGCCTCTATCACCTCATTGTGCGAACATTTTAACAGGAATTTCAGCCTAAAAGCTGTCACTGGGCTAAAAAAGCCTTTTTGCTGCCTTTGCGTTGAAAAACTATACATGGCCTCCATCCTTGAAACAAAAATATTTCCACCTTTCGGACATCATCTTTGCCAAATTTGAATGCTCCAAGACTCCTTGCAAACTTTAATAGCTGTCTCATCCGTGCCAACTGTGCCACCCTGCCACTACCGTCCCACAGATGATGCCTCATTTATTGCCTTCTCTGCCAAACCTTCCCAAAAACAATAACTTCAAATGTGTGCGAGATTCTCAAAATCTCAAGAGGACGATTATGATCCCTCTCGTCCTTTTAAAAAGGACCACTGATCTGACATACCTCTGCCTTCTGTCGCCTCAAAGGTTCCTTCAGAAATTGGTTAAATTTCCAAGGACATTTAACCGTTAACTCACCATTACGCAACTACCTTCCATCACCATTAATGTTAACACCTTTCGACCAAGCCAATAAACAACCTCTAGCAAATAATCCACATAACTAAAAAATTTATGCCACCTCATCCTCAAAAAAGCATATGACGAAAATCTTACACTTTTAGTTCCCCTACATTATTAAAGGAGACTGCCCATTTAGATAGGCTATCAACTTCACCATTTCTAGCTCGACGAACGTGACTCACCTTAAATTCAACAAAAGATTCAAGCTCCTTTAGAATTAATCTGATGTAAACCTGTAAGTGCCAAGCCTTTAACTCTCCATTTATGATAGCTTGGGTGATAACTGTTGTACCCAAAACCAAAATTTTTGCTTCACTAAGGCATTTTGCTTAATTGAGTCTTAATCTTGTTGAAGTGTTGTCAAAAGGTCGTTTTTGGGGTTTTCAAATATGGAGTTGGTGTCAGTACTATGTCAGTCTGTTACTGAAGAGATTTTAGAAAAATGAAAATCTGAGCGAAAAACGTCAAAATTTTCTATCTCTGGAGAAGGGAGCACATTCTGAAATGGGCGCCCTATCTTTTTGGGGCTCAGATCCTGTTTTTAGGGTTTGTCACCTCCAGCAGACATTTGTCCGGCATCACGTCGCTTCGCAGTGAGCTATCAAGCCTGTCAAACGGACCTGTTTTGAGCAAGTTACGGAAGATACAGTGCAAATCGAGGCGAAAGCAAGAATTGGCTAACACTGGAGAAAAGCGCAGCTTTTCAGAAAGGCGCCCATCTTTTTGAGGTGCCAGACGTAGGTTTTTGACTGAATGTCATCCAAGACGTTTATCTTACATTCGTTCAAGCTTCGCGACGCATCCCAGAGGGTGAATCTGAGTTGCTGAAGCGCCTGAACCTGAGGTCAAACGTTGGGTCAAATCTCAGTCAAACTATCAGAAGAAAGAGCAAAAGAGCACATTTTGAGAAAGGCGCCCAAGCTTTTCGGCCTTTAATGCTTTCTTTCCGATGATTTCAGATCAATGTGTCCGTGTTACGCTCAAATTTTCCGCTGCTGTCTCGCCGTGATCGTAAGATGTCTCGTCACCAGTGTGGAAGTTTTTATATTATTTTGTCGTTTCCAAAATGGCTAAGTCCGGAATGAAAAGAGCAACTTTTGATAGGGGCGCTCTTGTTTTTCACACTCAGATGACGTTTTCGGGGAAATGTGCCTTTGCGATGTCGTGCGAACGAGCTTGGCTTCGAGTGAACCTGAGTTCCAGTCCAAAGTTGATAAATCGAAGTTATGAAGGATTTTGTTTTCCCTTCGTCGAAATGCGTTGAAATTTGACTAAGTCAGGAAAAGCGCAGCTTTGGAAAAGGCGCTTGGATTTTTGAGCCTTCAGATGTCAGTTTTATGACATGCAGTATCAAGATATCATTTGATCAGTTTTTACTCAGCTCCGCAATGCACCTGTCAGCCAGCCAATCGGAGAAGTCAGTCGACCAGTGTCAGAGGATGAACAGAGGTCCCGCAGAGGTTTTAGCTTAAATTTTCATAAAATTTGGCTAAGTCTGGAATTCGCCCAAGAGTTCAAATTTGAATTTTCGAAAGTGAGTTGAATGGACGCCTTAACTGGAGTTCTGACTGCAGTTAGACTGAACGATTTCTGGGTTGTCATCTTCAGTTCATATGTTTGCATGTCGAGTTAACTAGTTTGCATGTTCAGTTAACTACCTTGCATGTTCAGTTAACTTGGTTGCATGTTAAGTTTAACTGAAGATTACCACTAAAAGTCAACTGAAGTTTACATGCATGGCGAATTTTGGTCAAAATTATGAGATTTTAGTGAAGATGGCGCTTCATCAAATGTTAACTGAAGTTCAAAAGGGACGAAGTGAAGCATGAAGCATTATTTTGTGAAGCGTGAAGCATATTTGATGAAGTATGGCGAATTTGAAGTTGAAAACTTCACCCATGAAAAGGGTCGCTATTTTTAGTTTTTGAAAAGTGAAGCAAGACAATAGTGAAGATGGCGCACTTTTCAAGGAAAGGGCAACTTTAGTTTGAAAAGGGTTGCTATTTTTAGATTATAATTGATTAAAGCATGAAGTTGGCGCACTTGTTGAAGGCCAAACTAAAGTTCCTAAAGGCTAGCTATTTTTAGCTTATTATTGCATGAGTTTGGCGAATCTCTTATCCCATTCTTATTGTTAACTGAAGTGTCAAAAGGGCACGCCTTAGGTCAAGTTGATGAATCCAAAGAGAAGTTGAAGGTGGCGAATTTGATAAGATTCTAACTGAAGCTAAAGTCGCATGTTTGAGTTTAAACTAAAGATGTGAAAGGCAAACCCTAATGCGTCCACTTATTGAGCTTGTTTGAGTTCTAGTTAACTACTATGAAGACCAATAAGAAGCCTAGCGCCATTTTTAATGCATGCTTTGTTTAGTGCGAATTTCTTATGATGAAATTCTATATATTTCCAAGATGGCGTCCATTATTGCATCATCTTTTGCTCTGAAAGCTTGTATTCTTTTGAGCGACCAGCAAGCTTAAGGTGATTCAGGTGTCCGTTTTCAGCGTTCTTCGAAGCTACGAGCTCAGATTCTTCAGAGGAAGTCAATTCTAGACTTTATTTCCACTTTGCATGCAGGTTTTATAAAGATTCGAAGAAGAGATTTGCAGATTTTTCAGAAGCAGACAAGCAAAACTTTCTATCTTCTGTCTTATTTCTTCTATTTCTCACCTTAGGTACTTTCTTCGCATGCCAGAGTAATTCAACACATTTTCAGAATCTGTTCATCTGGGTTCTCATATTTCAGCGTTTGCAACAAGACCCACTTCTTAGATTTTTTCGAGAAAATCGCCCCGTAGCCTTCATTCTGAAGCTCTGAGCCTTTTTCCGAGAATCTCTTTGCATGTGGGCTTGAATCACATTTTTTCCAAAATCCAGCTATCTGGGTTTGTTCAGAATTCAGTTGTGCACAAAACCCATGTTCCAGAATTTCTTCGAAAATTTCTTCTGTCAGAAGCTATTTTTAGCCTTGTTCAGAGTTTTTCAGAAAGTTCTTCAAGCATATTCGACTTTACAGTCAAAAGTCACCATTTTCAAAATGCAGTTCAATCTCATTGATTACAAGGTGAAATCAGTCCTTACACATAATTTCACCAAGACTTCAGATACGGACCTAAATCATGTTTATCCAGTGGTCAATCTGAGCAGTTTAGAAGGTGTTAGCAGCAATTCGATGAGGAATCTTGAGCGTTCCGGGTTGCTGGCAGCGGCATCCATTCCTGTTTCTATCTTCGATCTTGAGTTCGTACTTGCTTGCATTAAGCATTATGACTCGTCTTCACGACAGATCAGATCGGTTGATGGAAGAGTGGTTTGCAGTCTCAAGCCGAAGGACATAGAAAGATGTTTTGCTATTTCTCCTCGCTCAGATAACTTTACTGTTGATCTTGAAGCTTGTGAGAAGATATGGGATGCTGATCATCAACGTTCACAGAGAAAGGTTGCTCAGAAATGGTTGACAATTCAGAAAACTAACTTGCCTAAGAAGGTTGGTCGTGGTGAATTTAAAGGAGAAGTTGCTGTTTTGATCACCTTACTCAATCGAGTTACCGGCCAGTCAGATGCTAATACTTTCCGTCCATGGATGTTCTACCTGATTACCAGAATCCTTGATGGCACAGAGCGTTTTGACTGGGCTATGTTAATTAGTGATTGCTTACATCAGCAGATTTCTAACTTTCTCAAGCATCACGAGTTTCATATGATATCTTATTTGGTCTACTTGGTGGCATTTCAAGGTAGTTTCAGACTTCTTAAAACCAATGGTACTCTCGGTGTTCAGCATATTCATGAGTATTATCCACAGCTAGAGTTTTCTCAGTCTGAGCAGGACTTCCGAGTGGTGAATGATCACTTTGCCATGAGAACCGTGAGGGATCTTGATGATGAGATGCACATTCGTATTTCAGCCGAGGCCAAATCAGCAATGGAGACTTGGGCAGATTGGTTCATACAGTTTCCTACTTTCACGTACCTCCGAGTTTATGGTTATGTTGGAGAGCCTCTGATGTTGCCGAGATATCCGTCAGACAAGATTGTCTTTATGGAGTTCCTCAGGCAAATGCAGCACGTTCACTTCTTTCTTCGTAGTCGTCATAAGGCTGCGGCAAATTTTCCATTCTCATTGGGAATTTTCACATGTGATGCAGCAACAGATGCCAGGCGTATGTCTACTGAGATAGAAAGGTTCAAATTCAAGCCTTATACTGAGAGGCGTTCCTATGATCCTCTTGGACATTATGCAAATCGGTTAGAGCGAGGGATTGCACATACGCCAGAACTTGAAGACTTCTGGGCAAATTGTGAAGATGAATTCGAGGTCCGTCGTCGTCACTACTGTAGACTCACTGTTGGACAGCTCTCTGATTACTTGTCAGAAGATGTTGATGGTTTGTCAGATGATGATGGAGAAGTTCTTCTCAATTCTTATGTTAAGGATCAAGTTGCTAGGCAGCCACTTCGCTCACCTGATTGGTATGCTAAAGAGAATACTTCTATTGAAGAGGTTTCCAGATCAGTTATCAAGACTAGTAAGTTGTTCTTGGAGAGCAAGCGAACACGGAAGTCAGTTCCTGTAGCAGAGCCGCCAAAGGATGTTTCTTCGTTGCCTTCTACTTCTAGAGCAAGACCCAGAGTTAAAGCCATTATAATACCTCCGGAAGGAGTTAGACTCAGTGGAAACACAGGGAAAAGAGCTACTGGTAAAAGGAAGCAGAAACAAATTGAGAATATTCCTGAGATTCCAGTAGAGACAGTTATTCAAACTGAGCCTCACATTTCACTTCCTAGTTCACCTCACGTTCCGCCTATTGATATAGATTCTGAGCCTGAGCCACAAATTCAAGCAGGATCGGAGACAACTGAAACACCACAGGTTGATACATCAGGGACAGTTTCTCCACGAATTGAAAATATTGTTCAGTCTTGTTGGCTCGAAAAGTCTTTGGGAAGACAAAGGCGTGAACCGTCATACAACCTTGATTTGTCAGAGTTTGGTGAGCCCTATCAGAGAGATCAAACAAGAAGATTAAGAAGCAAGTGCACATCGAAAAGACCCCTGAATCAGAGATTGTGATAGAAGTTGCAGTGCCTCCAGAAGGTAAAAGCTTGGATGAGGTCGAAGTGGGTGACTTTACATTCACTAAGGCAAATCTTGGCAGGACCACACGAGAGACAGATGTATCTCTTCTTAAGATTGTTACCAATAATCTTGAAGAGCGTATCACGAAGGATGGAGAAGATAAGGCTTTACTCAAAACTGAAATTAGTCAACTTCGTCAATACATTTCTGATCTTGTTCATGGGAATCCAAATAGAGCACCGGTTCTTCCTCAGCACACACCTGCAGAGAAACGAAAATTGGATCAGTTGGTCAGTCATGGCAGACTTTTGGATGATTGGATTGACAGTTTAGTTGCTGCTGGTAAGACTCTTCTTGCAGATTTATATCAGTTGAGGAGTGAGGCACACAAACTCCGTCAGGGTATTCAGTTGCTGGATATTGCAGTTGCAGAGAGCTTGGCAAAGGATCGCGTTCTTGTATCTCAGTTATCAGTTGCATGCGATGCTTTGGAGGAGATCGAAGATCAAGAGAAAGTCTTCACTTGGAAAGAGCAGCACCTTCTCAGAACAGAAATATGTGAGAAAATCTCTTCCAAGTTATTTTCACTGAAGGATGACGTAGTTGGAGTGCTTGCACTTGTCAGTGGCTTCGTTGTTCAGATCCCGTGTCATTATCTTCTCGAAGATGGCACGTATGTTGAGTTGGAAAAAGTTCAAGCGGAATTCGAGAAGCTGATTTTTGACAGCCTTGAAGGTGAACCTAGGGCGCCAAAATTAGAAAATGTTTCAGTGATTGCAGCCAGTTTGAGAAAGGCGACTGAAGAATGCAAAGATGGTGTGCACACAATTACTGAAAGTGGCAGAGAACTAAAGAAGCAGACTGTTATTTTTAGCAGCATCAAAGTGCCAGATGACAGGGAGATCGATGAGTTCTTGGTCGAAGTGTTAGACCGAGTTGACATGGAGTGATCTGTCAGTTAGAACGTGCAGTTAATTTCTAGGGTTGAGTCCTGAGCAGCAGTTAACTTGACTTCCAGTCTTCAGTTCACTTGCTGACTTAACACATGCTTATCTCATCCTCGGAGTTATCAACACAGGAGTTAGGGTTAGGGTTTCCAGTTAACTGAAGGTAGTGGCCAGTTAACTTTGCTTTAAATAAGGACGTGCATGCTTGCACATTGTCCAATTAGGTTATTTGTACCAGTTAAACTGAGGGTAGTTGCCCAGTTAACTCTATAGTTTACTTCATTAGGGTTAGGGCGCATGACTTGCATGCATTGCAAGAACTGTAGTGAACTCAAGGTGATTTTAGGGTTACCTACACCTTGATGTATATAAATAAGAGCTTTTGCTCATTTGTAAATAACTTTTGCTTGAGAGAGAAATATATGCTGCGCCTACCTTGCCCTCAATATTGCTCTTTATGGTATTTGTTCATGTGTCTTCATTATTGCAATTGATTGTTATGCCACATAGGGTTTCGAAAGATTGTAATGCTGGATTCTTCCATAGTTTAGAGAAATCTGTTTTGTGAATCTTTTATTGTTATGATCGAACGTTATGCCACACAGGGTTTCGTAAGATTGTCATGATAAAACCGTTTTGTGAAGTGTTTACTATGCTGATCGAGTGTTATGCCACACAGGGTTTCATAAAGTTTTCATGGTGAATCTTCTCTTAGATTAGGAAAATCTGTTTTGTGAATCTTTTGTCATTACGATTGAGTGTTATGCCACATAGGGTTTCACAAAGATTTTGATGATAAAAGCTGTTTGTGAGTCTTTACTATGCTGATTGAGTGTTATGCCACATAGGGTTTCATAAGATTATCATAGCAAATTCTCAAATCTGTTTTGTGCTTAATAAACTTGTTCAGATTGAGATGATAGTTGCGCCACCTTGCCTTCAAGTAGAGAATCTGAATGCGTTTATCGTCTGATAGTCATAACCTTGCTCCGTTTCCTCTTGCTCTGTTTTCCTGAGGAGATTGGATAGATATAAGTTGTAGTTTAGTTGATTTGCGAAACCAGAGAAAACTCAGCTGCAACGTGTAAGTTCTTTCAAGAAAGCCTTGTGCCTCTAGCAGCTGAAACAAAAAGACAGGACATAGTTTTAGCTTATTTTCCTTTGCAAGTACATTTGTCAAAGCATAACGAGGGAGCTTCCCCTCCATAATTTGAAGAGCACTCATTGCGTAGTGTGCATAGGCTGTTCATAACAACTTCTACTCCAGAGGTGTTAGTTGTTACGCCAACAATAACCATCAAATCCCCCTCTAAATGTAACCGCTTGACTCCCATAGCTCGAGCCAGACCAACAAGCAATAAGGTAGCCTTTGCTTCAGCAACATTGTTTGTTCCCTCTTCAAGTTTCTTCGCCCTGAGGGCCATCATATTCCCTAGACTGTCACGAACAATTGCACTTGCTGCAGAGGCCCGCGGGTTGCCTTTGACAGCCCCATCAAAATTAACCTTGTGCCATCCTTCTAAAGGTTTTTCCCAAACCACATCCTCAGGCCCCATCTTCTTCATAGGAAGATCCTCCTCAATCTTTGAGGGCCTAACCTTAATTCCTGGCCATGCTCTTTGAAGTCTACTATCTTAGAAAGAGAAAGGGATCCTTTGATACTGAAGTTGGGAAGCAGCTGCTCCCACAACTTCTTCTATCGAATGATCTATTCTACACAACAGCCTTTTCTGAGGTTCTTTCTTGTCCAAAAAAATCCTTCTATTTCTCTCTTTCCAGATTTCCCAAATTACTATCGAAGGGCTCGCAATCCAAATACTTGAAAAGAGGGATTTTCTATGGGGGTTGGGCCAACTCACAAAAACCTCTTTTAAAGTTTTTTGCAATGGACCTTGCCAGCCTAGCTTCAGCCTTAAATTCTCCCAACACACTGTTGCAACCTTACAATGAAGGAGCAAGTGGTCAATAGACTCCTCTGCCGCATCACACAAAACACACTTTGTTGGCCCTGCAAAACCCAACCTCTTCCTCCGCTCACTAGACAAAATTCTTCCCTTCATAACTAACCAAGCAAAAGCTCTTGCTTTAGGTAAGCAATCTTTGTTCTAACATAAATTCTTTGCCCAAAAACTCACCCTCTATAGAATCCAATAATTGATAGCCAATTTTGACTGAATAAGTCCCATTAACAAAGCCACACCACACCACTCTATCCTCACTTTCTGAGAGCAGAACTTGTCTTTTCTTAAAAATTTCCTTCATCCTTGCCAACTGATGATCTGAGAGCCCCTCATTTGATAGCTCCTTCCAACCCCATTCCTGACCTAAAGGGCCCTGTTTTAGTTCAAGATAATCTCAAACCTTATCACCCCACCTTTGTTGAAAGATAAGCCTAAGCTCTTGAAAACCATCCTCCTCACACAAAATTGGTAGACCATCACAGGAGTCATCCTAGAATTTTGCTTTAAGACTTTCCAATTTGCCAAGAAATGTGATTTTGGATTACCGGTTTGCAAGAAACAATAAAATTCCAGATAGCAGAGCCTCTAGGTGGGTTGCGGATTGTTAAAATCCTATGGTCATCTACTGAGTCCAAATACTTAGCCTTCAAAACTTTCACCCATAAGAGATCAGGGTTTGAATAAATGCTCCAAACTAGCTTAGCTCCTAGAGCTTCATTCATGAGCTGCCAATCTCTCAACCCAACTCCACCTTTTTCTTTGGCTCGACATATTTTATCCCATGCTAACAATGGGATTTTGTCTTGTTCACTTGCCCCATTCTAGAAATTTTTTCTCATGCGCTGCCCAATGGATTTGATCATCTTCTTAGGGATCCTCAAACGCATCATAGAAAAGATCGGAATTGCCGAGATAACTGATTTTAGCATTAGAATTCTTCCTGCAACAGTTAGCCATTTTCTCTTCCAACCATCCATTCCGTTGAGACAACTGTCAACCAAGTCTTTCCACACACCTGCTTTATTGGCGCCCCCAAAGAGAGGGATGCCCAAATATTTGCTTGGAAGGGCTCCTGAACGCATCCCCAAAATTCTACAGATTTCCAGCTGCTTATGGATGGAAGTATTGAAGAAGAATTCAGACTTCCTCCAATTGATACATTGTCTAAAAGCTCTGCCATACACATCAAGAGTCTCTTTCATTATCCAGGCTTCTCGAAAGGAAGCTTCCCCCATCAAGAAGGTATCATCAGCGAATTGAAGATGAGAAATTGGGTCTATTCCTTCAACAATTTTTATGCCTTTTCAAAGGTCATTCCTACGCTTCTTGGACACCTACCCAAAGTCTCAGCAAGAATAATGAAGAGAAAAGGTGATATAGGATCACCTTGCCTAATTCATTTACTGGTTTCAAAAAACCTTGAGGGCTGCCATTCACCAAGATAGAAAATCGGGGAGTGCAAATGCAACTCTGAATCCACGCCACCTATTCTTTGCTGAAACCGAATTTCTCTAAAACTTTGAAAAGAAAACCCCTATTGACTTCATCATAAGCCCTTTTGATATCTAACTTTACCATCATCTTCTCTGTTTTAGCCATTCTAACATAATGAATGGCCTCATGGGCAACAATCACACCTTCAAAAATAGACCTATTTGGGGAGAAGCAACTCTGTTCTGCTGAGATCACTGAATCTAGAACCCTTTTCAACCTATTTGCAATCACTTTAGAGATTAATTTATAGACCGTATTACACAAAGAAATTGGCCTATAATCCTCAAAGGAAATTACCACCAATCTTTTAGGGATTAAAGCAATGAAAGTGTTGTTTAAATCCTTAAGGATAAAGCCACCTTTCTTGGATTCATCCACCACCTCCCACAAATCTTGAGCAAAAATATCCCAGAATTTTTGGAAAAAACAAGCCGGGAATCCATTCGGTCCTAGAGCTTTGTCTCCCCCCAAACTAAGTAAAGCCCTTCTAACTTCTTTTAAAGAAACTTTCTCCAGAAGCATGACATTTTGAGCCACTGAAATAGAACTAGGGATTATGTCTAAAATGCCAAGATCCGATGCTAAAGCATATGAATTTTCCTTAAACATTTCAGAGAAAAACCTTATTGCTTCCTTATTAATCTGCTCCGCATCAGACAAAACATTTCCATTCATATCCTTGATCGAAAATATTTTATTGTTTGATCTATGCACCTTCACAAAATTATGAAAAAATTTGGTGTTCCTGTCCCACTCCTTTAGCCAATATTCACGAGATTTTTTCTTCCAAAAAACTTCCTCCCACGCTAAAATTTCAGAATATTCTTTGTTTAGATGCTTTTCCAACTCAAAATCATCCTCCATCATTCCCTTCTCAATCACTTTTGTATGCAGTACCTTCAGCTCACCCTCTAACCTTAGCTTTTCTGCAAAAACATTCTTGAAGGATTCCCTATTCCACTTCTTGATCTGTTCTTTAAGAAATTGGAGGTTCTTAAAGAAAATGAAAGCTTTATTACCATCTCTTTCAGGGGCACTTCTCCACCAACCAGCAATCAGATCCTTAAACCCTTCAGCCCGAAACCACATTGCTTCAAATTTGAAAAGATAGTGATCTGGGGTGGCTTCTTCTTGGATTCTCAGGCCTACAGGATAATGGTCTGACCCAGTGATAGGAATGATCTCCGCCTCACAAGTCCATTGATGAGCAGCCCAATCCCCAACCAGAAAGAATCGATCTAGCTTCTCAGCTATATTAAGAAAACCCCCTCTCCTATTTGTCCATGTGAAATCACCATTTTTAAAAGGTAATTCAAACAACCCATTGTTTACAACAAAATCACTGAAATCCTGTTGACTTTGACTGGCCCAACACACACCCCCTAATTTATCAGAAGGCTTCAAGATAGCATTGAAATCGCCCCCCCAAGAGAAACATCCTCCCATCCTCAAGATCTAAAGAAGAAGAAAGATCCTGCCAAAGCAATTTTTTCTGGGCCGAGCTAGTAGGACCATAAATATTGAAAACAAAAAAGCTTGTCCTAAGCTGTTTTGATTCAACACACAGCTATTGCCAATACCTATCTTGTCTTACAACTTGAACTTCTACTAGAGATTCATTCCAAAGGACACCAAGGCCACCTGATGCACCAACGACACTAGTAAGAGAGCATTTCCATTTACTAAAACATTTAAAAAAAGACTCAAAATTTGGCTCCTTAATTTTAGTTTCCTGAAGCAAAACCAAAGCCGGCCTCGTTTGATCAAAACATCTTTTGATCAAACGAATTTTGTTAGGGGCATTGCAGCCCCTGACATTCCACGATAGGATTTTCATGGCTGCCAGGAAAAGGCTATGCTTTGACCTGCCGCATTCCCAGCCATTTCAAGGCGCATCCTATTAGTTTTAGGACCATGCTTTTTCTTCTCTCCAATCTTTGCCTTATTGATTTGAGCAGAGGATTGTTCAATTGTTCTCTTTTCCACAATTCGTATGCTATCCTGCATACCAAGCAAATCTTCATCACTAGGCTCCTCATCCGACGCCATCTTAGAGTCTGAATCTTCCAGGGTGCCTCCACTGTCTCTAGCTCCTTCAAAGGCACTCTCAAGATTCCTAATGGGTGAAATTGGGATATCTTTGAACACAACATCTTCATTTTCCCTTGATAGATTGTCTTCAAAAAACTTGGTTTCACCTTCAAAGGTTTGCCTATTATCAATTGGAGAATTATGAGCCAAAACTTCTCCAAGTTTTTCACCTCGACCATTCGGATATCTGTTTGCGCTCCCCATTTTGCTTGGAGAATGTGAATAACCTTGCATAGAAGAAACTTGTTCGAGCCCGTCTACGCTGTTTAGACTATTCTGCCCAATATTTACCTCTTCATCCATTCGAGGGGATTCTAACTGCTCATTCAGAGCATTATTTCCATTTGCTCGATTTTTCAAGTTCCCCAGAATCCCTTCTGAAGCCAGTTCCATCTTAGCTTGTTGTATGCTTTTACTAACAAAAGACTCTTTCAAATGGTTTGAGTCGTGGGGATCCCTCTCTTGAGACATTTCCTCATACTCATTTTCAAGGATAAAATCTATTTCCTCTTTCCGGCTACCACCCCAAACTAAATCTTCTTCAGTTTGCAAACAAGTCTAATTGATCAAAGGCCTCCCATGAGAACCCCATTCTTGTGAGATCCACAGATCTTCCTAGGTTGCAGATTCATTTAAAGCCACCAACTCCTCAGCCAAAATTTTTTTGTGCTAACCCCTTTCCTTTCTCCACAGTTGGACAATGTCCATCTAAATGTTTTTTCCCTAAACATTTTGCACAAGAAACCATTGCGTCCTCCACCTCCACCTTTTGACGCCAGACACCTTCCCTTGTTTTTAGCTCAACCATTTCCGACAAAGGGTGTTTTATCTGCCTTAAAATGAAAACCCTAGGAAACATGCTAAAATCAGACTTTTCCACAACTTCCTCCAACTTCACAAAAACTCCTAGTTTGTTTCCAATGTTTTTGAGAGTTTCTGGATCCCAATATTCTTGAGGAAGATTCTTCAACCTTATCCACATTGGCACTTCCTCCACCTTCGCATTGTTAGGATCAAAGTTTGGAATCCAGTCAAGAATGAAAAAACCCCTGCCTTCCATCATGAATAGACCACTGTTAATGATCCATTCTTTATCCTAGGCTGTTTGGAAAATCACCAAGTAAAAGCCATTTTCTAGAGTTTTTAGACCACAATCCTTACCCCATTTTTTATCACACCAGGCCCTAACCTTAGTGAAAGTCGGCCATTTCCCACCCCACCTCATAAAAAAGGCATGAGCCTTAAGAAAACTAACATAATCAATCCATTCTCTGTTTTCCAATAACAAAGAGACCATTGTGGTGTGAAGAAAGTTTGGCATTACCTTGCTTGACTCTGCTTTCTCACTCTGGTTTTTTGGCCGCCAAAATTTCCCTTCCAGCTGTTTGAAATCCACTCTTCCATTTGAAAAAATCAGTCTGAACCTCCCTTCGTTCTCCATTGATTGAAGGAAACAATTAGTTGAATGGTTGTTAACTAAAGAGGGTGTCTTTAATAGACATCTCTTTCCAAGGGGTGTACCACTTCATCTTAATATTGAGATATAAAAGGTGATGAGAAGTGAGTGAGGAAGGAAGACACTTAGGAGAGAATACACCAGCAAAGATATGAGAATATATATACTGGTATAGAGAAAATAAGGTTTGCGTATTCAAGCAGATTTAAAGAAGAATATGAAGAGCAGTTTAGATGTATATTGGAAATATGAGTGTTAATACTGTCAAGGGAAAAAGGGGTGATGCATGATTCAAGGGAAAATCTATGAGTGAAATTAAAGCAGATCTTAAGATAGATCAACTAGAAAAGAAGTTGTGGAAGGAAGTGCATTTATGATCAGAACTTTGTGAAGACAATATCATCCACTGAAGAGGACCTAAGTCAAGATTTATCTTATTTGAAGCATTTAAGTGATAAACTACAGTAAGCTTGTGATTCGCATGATTTAGGATTATCCTAGAAGGGGACATTACATTTGCTGACAGAGATCATTTCCTCACACTTGGTGAGATATGCTTGAATGCTTTGAGAAGAAAAGAGGATGAGGTGGACAAGCTCACTCTTGAGCTTGAGGATGCAGTGAATTCTTTGAGGAGCACTTAGAGGGCTCTTCAAGAATCGGAATAGCATGAGGATAAGCTTTGTAAGGAGTTGAGCATGGCACACTCTTCATCATACACAACAAAATTTTGGACTTCTATGTCAGTTACTTCCGATGAAAAACAGTGCAACATGAAGATGGCAAGAAGTGGGGACATGGAGGAGGAATTTGAATGGTCCTATGATGAAGTCATGAAGGTAGAAGAGACACATACACATGAAGACTCAGCTTGCAGCCATGGGACAGAGTTTGTAAGGTCACTTAGATACACCTATTGGACTAGCACTTGATGATGGACATTCAACAAGGGATGAAGATTTGCTTGAGTTCCTTGAAGACACTCTACAAAGAGGTATGATGAAAGTGCAAATTTTCTGTTTTGTAACAGCAGCCCTATTTCCTCACATATTCATGAGATAGCAGCTACTTCACATGGGGAAAATGAGGTGGAAAAGTCTCCCAATGTTGGCACTCATAACTTGGGTGTTAGGCATGAGGAAGGTGTTGAAGATTCAAGCCACAACACGTCTGATTTTGTATATCATACCATGGAAGATGTCAAGAAGACTCAAGTCATGTGTGATGGATGGTTGTAAAGAGCTAGGAGGGAAAAGTTGCTGGCTGCCCAAGCAAGACAACACCTATAGGAGGTCAAGGAACGTTGCAAACAGCTAGATCAAGCAAGGGAATAAAGGGGATCATGCCTTAGATCTCTACTTCTTCCAAGGGAGGAATACTTAGAGGTGAGCAAGCAAGAAGAGTATGCGGATTTGGGTGCACTAGAGAAGAAGTATGATTCAGAAAATTCTGTTTGTGTACCTGATTTACATCTTGAGGCTCATGAGTTACCTCTAGTTGAGAGCCCATTGAAGGCTCAAGTCAGTTTGGTGGAGTAGTTGAGCACACACTTAGTGGATCAGCCACTAGTGCTACGACTACATATGTAGATGGAGACATGGGTGATGCAGATTTGGTTTGGTCCTTGAGCATTCATGGCACACTTGATGAGATACAATCCTCTCATAATGATGATCCTTTGGTTGAGTCTGTGGCTGCCTTACTTCATGGATTGAGGATGGAGACACTTGCATTTGTGTGGCATACACTTGGAGGAATGAAGCTTCAGCTGAACTATGATCCTAGGTATGGAGGTATTGCTATGCTATTTGATTTTGAACCTCTAATGTTTGTATTTCAGCTAGACTATGATGTAGGTTATGGAAGTAAGCATGATGGCATTAGTGTTCCAGCCCTAGTTTATGGGGTTCCACTCCATACGTTGATGAGGGATGGCTGTTCTACTTTATTGCACATGGAAATCCTACAAGATACTTGGGGGACAATGGCTGTTTGAGTGTTTTGGATAGTCTTGGATCATCTCTTCATAATTGGAGGATGGCATATGGATGAAATTCTATCATCATATGACATTGACGATGGTATTTGCACTCACTTGGGTTTGATTTTCAGTTGGGAGAGTGCTGTTCTGTTCTACATCAACAACCTAGAAGGAGTGATTATATGTTTTCTTGCACTTGTGAGGGATGCTCTACATATCCACTAGAGATCTATAGGGGTTGGAGAGTCGTTTGGTGTTGCTAGCACTTTGAGATGCTTCTATCTCTTCATGTTTTCCAGATGTGATGATATCAGGATTTGGGATCTAGGTGGTGGTATGCTTATCATTGCTTGTGGGCAAACAATTGTAGGAAGGGAGAACTGTAATGTCCCCTTTTTCTGCCCTAAATCCACCCTATTTTAATAGTGTTTTTAAACACTAGTATATATATGATATAATATTAAAATATAAATAATATAATTAAACAAATTAAATAAATAAATAAAGAATAAATAAAATAAAATAAGAATACTGTATTGGGGTTGGCCAAGGTTGGAGGGAAATAAATAAATAAATAAATAAAATAAAATAAAGGAGGTCGGCCTTGTTAAGGTTATTTTGGGAGGGCTGTAAAAGAAAGTAAAGTGCAAGTCATTTGGCATCCATTCATATCATTTTTTCATTTGGAGATTCTTCTCTTTGGCTGCAACTTTGGTTGGGCTTAATTCCAAGGATGAAAACCCTTGTGAATATGGTGAGTTGAATGAAAACCTAGCTCATCTTGTGGAGGACTCATAACAGAGTTCTATTTGCACTTCATTGGAGACAATTGGAGGTTTAGAGCATCATTGCATAATCAGATTTGAAGATCACATTCGGAGCAGCATTGTTGTTGCATTTTGTGAGCAGATTGCATTAGGGTTTTGCCCTAATTTGGAGTGCCACTTGGAGCAGACCTGAGCGCCCACCTTTGGAGGGCGATTTTGCATTATTTGGAGCAACAAACCCTAAATACTTACCAAGGAGGAATTTCGCCCATCTAGGGTTTGATATTTGAAGACTATTTTGCATATATTTGGTATGTATTATCATAATTTCAGATCTGATTTGTATAGTAGAAATCTGGGCATATGTTTGGCATGTTTGAGTGCTTGCGTTCCTTGTAAAATCAGTCCAGAATATTCAGTTTTGTAACAGCAGAAGTTATCTAAAGAAAATCAGATCTGTATGTTTCATTTGGATGCCCTATCTTGTGTTTTCCATGGTGGATTTCATGTTTGATATGAATATCAATTGGTAGCATTATTTGTCATGTTTGGGCACTTGTATGTTCGCTGTGATATTTTGTTTGAAATCAGAAAATAAAAATCAGAAATCAGAATTACGGTTTGAGCATAAATAAAAATCAGAATTTTAGGGCAGATCCCCATTAGGGATATTACATACTATGAGCTTATTGGCTTTTCTTATGCCATATTTTTTATCCCTTGCTTAGTGGAGCTCTGATTGTTGTAATACCCTCCATACTATACAAATGTTTGATGGCTTTTATGAAGCCCTTGTTAATCTTATCATCATCAACAGGAGAAGCTCTACTAGGCTTTTCCATGAATCATTTGGAATTCACTGCATATGCAACCATTTGTAAAGGTGTGTTCAACTTCAGCTTCTCTCACCTATGCTAAATGCTCAGCCCATGAGAGAATTGCAAGGTGGGGTCTCTATGACAAGTCACAACCATCTTTTGGCTAGGTGTGCCATCAATGCATTCATAGACGTCAACAATGTTCGGATTGTTAGAGTTCCTATATTTGATGATAATAAATATAGGGGATACAATAGATGGAATGTGTTTCATATCTGACCAAGAAGAACTGTTTACCACCTCATATTCCTGCACTCTCTTCCCTTGACCTACCCCACATTCCCCCAAATTAATCCCTTCTTGTGTCATAATCTTTAGTTGTAAGGGCTCATGCAACTTAAGCATTGTCTCCAATAAAATGAAATAAGATGCAAATTGAGTCTTAACTGGTTTGAGGAACTCCTTATTTGAAAATGATCAAAATAATGCTAATGAGGTGTGGTGGTTGCATATGAACATCTACACCTCCCTTGCACTTGCCACAATGTGTTTGATCTGCTCAATTATTTTGTTATTAATTGCATGCACACAGCATGGGGTCCAATAAATTTGGTTATGAGTTGCCTCAAGTAACTTCCGTATTCCTTGCACACAAATGCTGCTTTGTAAGTAACTACACTACATTGGAAGTTCCAAGCTTGTCAACAATATCCCTCAAAATATGGAACAAAAATTCTGTGTCCTTGAAATCTCAAGAGCAATCAACAACTGCAAGGAAATAAGGACCTTATATCCATGTGACTATAAAATTACTGAGTGAGTGGTGGCTCGTATACATCCACCTTTCCGTGATAGTAGAGCATCCATGAGTCATTCATGTGGTATTCATCTTCTCCATCAACAACATTACAACAATTTTTTTAGGATGGTAGTTCTCAATTTGGTTTCACCAAGAGGCACATAAGAATGACTAGCTTTGCATGCTTTTGGAAAAGCTTCATTGAAATAAGGAGTTTGAGCAACATGAAATAAAATGCCATTGGCAAAGAAGAATTTTCTAATGGCATCATCCACCTCTTGCGCTTGCACATCAATTTTTTTTTTAATTTGGTTTAGAGTTGAACTACGACCTTTCTCTTTCCCTTGGCTTCTACTATGCTCATCTCAAAAGTTAAAATTTTAGGCTTATAGAAACGTGCTTGGAAGTCCTAGAGGAAGGGCCGCTAGCAGATGGTGTGCAAATCTCTCCATTGTAGAATCTAATAATTTCAGCTCTCTTTAAGTGTGAATTTATTACAAAGACCAACACCTCAACTGGATATGCAGAGAAGTTGTGCATAAATCCTAGTAATGCTAACCTATGGCTGCAAATATACAATTCCAATGTAGAATCCGCACTCCATTATTTGCCCTTTTTATGTCATTAGTTATTTTAAATTGCTGTAAAGGATTTCTTTTGTTGAATGGCCCCTTGGCATATTGGGCCAAATTTTTTAATTGGCACTTGAAAATAAATGCGCTTCCAAAAGAGCTTTTGATACATCTTTTAAACCCTAGTGACTATATCCTAATGTTAAATAACATTGCATCAATCACACAATAATGAAAAATTGAAAATGTGAAAGCATACACATATAATTACACCTTCAATCCATTGAAAAACTTATAAGGAAACCTCCCCAACTGCACATAAATCAACATGTACTATGTTGTTATGATTTATTACATTCAAAATTAAAGTCTTTGAAAATCGTAGTCATTCCTTTGAAAACCATTCTAAATATCAACTGTCTATCTTGCTCCTACTTTACACTAATTCAGCCAAAATTCTAATCTTCCAAAAATCAACTTTACTTACAAAAAGCATCCTTACCACTTACAAGGATGAGATGGAAGATAAGTCTAAATCATTAATGTTCATCTACACTTTATTAGACTTAATTAGCTAAATAAAAAACTTTCACTTTAATTCTTAAAAGTCAAATACAAAATAGAATAACTCGAATCATTTGAACTCTTTCCACACGTTCACACTGAACCTGCCCGGAAGTTCCTATGTGAGCTAAAAACTCAATAGCTTTCAATTTGAGTGCCTCATGGTTTCCACTCCCCCATTTCTACTAGCAATTTCTTCTATTTTGTCATACTTATGCTCATCTGTAGTGTCCCTGAAATAACTTAAGTTATTTTGGAGGGAAAATTCATAACGGTGTTTTTTACCACCAATCTGAATTTTAAAATAATATTAAATAAATAATAATAAATAATAGTTAAATATTAAATAATAAATAAATTTAAATTATTATAAAATAACATTTAAATTTACATTTTCTGGCCGACCTCTCTTGGGAAGGCGCAAATAATATTTCGATTTTCTCTTTTCTTTGGGCCAACTTCATAACAGAGAAGTATTTATTTTGGAAGGCGTTTCTTATCAAATCATCACAGAATTGGAATTGATCCTGCCAATTATCGAGGAAGATTTAGTCGTTCTTGCGTGGCATCCAGGTACTCAATGTAGTTGGGAACTGGAGATTTCGTGTTAACATCTCTCTATTCGTCTCTTTCCAGGCATTTATTCATTCGACTTGTGTAGACTCCAGGAATCCGTATCCATCCGACTCCATCGGGCATGGTTGTCTATCTCAAGCGGAGTAGTCGGGAGATTTTTGGTGTCATGATGGCTGTGTAGTCTCCGACTCTCGCCATCAAGAGAAGCGATATCCCCATAAGCTATATGGCCCGGTGATCATTCTTTGCTAACTCACACATGGGCTCGTCTATCTATTGGCACGGGGCTTGGACTTACATTTGATGCTATGGATTGGTGTCGACCAGTGGTGATCTATTCTCAGTCATCTAACTCCATACCCGAATCATCATCGCCGGTACTCATTCCTCTGCGACAACCATTGGGAGTGCTATAATAGGTGTGCGGCATCTTCAGAAGCATTTTGACCACCGAACAAGAAAGGAAGTGGTGAAGAGACGGTGTAAGAACGACGGTCGATTGAAGAAAGAGTTGACATCATCTAAGTATCAGGTCTGTTGGTAGGAGCGACGCCCTTCATCATCGGGCTTGGCATACACGAAATTGTTAATTGGTACTCACTAGTTAAGATTGCCTTTACTTTGAAATCAATCATATTTATTTATGTAGCAATCTTTTGTTAATACACTACAAAACGGTTGATAAATCCGTTGGCGTATGATTATTCTGTTCAGTATTTGTCTCACTCTGTGTTGAGTTATTTCGGTAAATTGTTAAGTAGCGCATGGTGTTGTAACTGGCTTCTTTACATGATCATTAGTTACAGAGTGAGCAGCTAAATGAGTTAGTCTATGTGATCAAATACATTTGGTTTGGCATTTTTCAATTGAAGGTATTTGTATCAGATCCGGTTTCATTTCTTTGGTAAGCTGTAATTGGTGTCTGATCAGATTGTAGTGGAAATAGCACTATTTAAAATCATTACATTTCTGGGTAAATTGCTAACGACATTCGAGAGGGCATCTCATATGATCATATGATCAGTTACGTAACTCATCTAGCCCTTAAAAATACAAATGAAAACAATCCCCAAAACAATTTTGAAATGCATATTGATATTCATTTATTAGATTAGACTATATTATAACTATAAATAAGAAATAACAACAATTTGTCTAGCCCATTTAGATAGTGATGGATGTGATTCATAGATCGATCAGATTATGTTAACACCATGATATTGTGTAACACAACTAAAGATAATCTTTAGGGCTACCCTTTGAGTACATGACTCAAATGAAGGCTTAGCACGATCAAACATAAGTTTTGTTTACACTTCAACATGATAAAACAAGTAATTGAAAATTTGAACAAAAATAGCAATGCATACTAGATAGAGTAATAGAAATATATTTTTATTAACATGAAGTTCTTATAGAATAAACCAAAGATAATTGACAAAGGGTCAAACTGTTTTCCTTGACTATGTAAAGTATATATAAAACACTTGATGATTGTCAAACAAACCACAACTGTCGACAACTAACAACTAACTACTTGAAGCCGACAAGAGAATATTGCTTTTGTTGGAGACGAATTAAGCATATACATATATGCATGTACTACTTCTGCTCAATATTTATTGGGAACAAATTTTTCTTCTCAGATACAACTTGCCATCTACATTATGGTATGATTTTCCCTCTCTGCCACTTGATTTTTCTGTGGAGTGTAGGGTGTGGTGTATTGCCCTTGGATTCTCTCTTGAGTACAAAAGTCAAGAAATTTGGAAGAGCTTGAATTTCTTGAACTTATCAAGTGCATCTGATTTTTGTTTTAAAAAATACACCCACATTTGTCTTGAAAATTCATCTACAAATAATAAAAATTTCTATGCCACCAGAAATTCATGGCATCTTCATAGGCCCACAAATATTATCATGGATCATGTAAAGGACCTTAATTCTTCAAACTCTTCATTTATCAAATGAAACCCTACGTTGCTTTTGAGCTTGGTTCCTCACATTCCTCATTTCTGAATTTCAGGAAGATCATCAACGAATGTTTCTTTAGCCAAATAAGGAAATTATCTCAAAACTTAAATGCCTATACCTTTGATGCCAAAATGAGCTGCAATCTTGCCCACTCTTGGTCATCAAAGCATTCTCATTCACCTCCCTTATATCGACGGAAATCGAAAAGTCCCATGGTCTTCGATACCAAGAGCAACTATCTTCTTACTAACCTTATCAATCGTGTAGCATTTTTGATTGCTGGAAATAACATGTAGGTGTTGGTGTTTTATAGCTTAGGGAGCTATTTTCCCTTATTTAAATGCTGGTCGGCCTTCATATGTTAAATAATTATTTGTATTCTCTAGGGGCCGACCTAGAGAAGAGGTTGTCCTTCCTTGTATATAAAGAAGGTGAAGACATGTCATTTGTACATCAATCCAATTCATTTCTCTCAAGTTCACACTTTATCAGCAGCTCACCATTTCTTCAGCAGCAGATCGCCATCCTTGAGCAGCTGATCAGATTTCATGAAGAATTATATTCCTCTGTATTTTGCATCAAGGAGAATTGTCTCTATACATTGTATTAAGTTCGGCCTTGAGTAGGGCCTGAGTTGTAAGCAGATTTTTGCTCTTATTCATCTGATATATATATAAGAGAGATCATTTATTGCTGGGTTTTTCTCCCTCGAGTAGGAGGGTTTTCCCAGGGTATCTTGTTGTATTCTGTGTCTCATGTGTTGCATTTTTTCTGCTTATTACATTTCTGATCTAAAAAAAAACTAACAGTTATTTATAATACTTTGTAAATATTTTTTGGATTAAACTTTGTTATAATATTTAATAATCTTTTTTTTAAAGTGATTTACATTTTATCACTTTGTTTTAATAATTTAAGATATGTTGGGGGGATGTGTTAAAATACCACTTTGTTTTTAATGTCAAATGTCACTTTAGTATTTGGTTGAATACCATTCTAGTATTGTTTAAGCTCTTTGTACTGAGGAAGGGCAGCGGGGATGGTGTTCCATGTGTGAATAAAAGTTTGAATTCCAATTTGTAGGTTTGTTGAAAATAGGGTCTATATTATTTGTGAATTTTAATGGCTAGTATACAAGCCATTTTTTTGCCCAAGTCTGAAAAAACTGAACAAGAAATACTTGGGTTTGTGGAGATATAAAATACTCACTATTTGTGAGTATTGAACATTGATTGATTTGTGTTGAATAAAGAAACAAGAATGGTTGCTGACCTCAAGGATTTTGACAAAAGACATAAATAAGCTTTAATTCTTCTAAAGTTATTAGTTGCAGATGGATTGATACCAGAGGTCTAAAGTGCCACAAGGTACCAACTCTATGGGAATCTTAGGAACAGATACTACACATCAAAAGCTGGACATGCCTTATATCTAATGAACCTCTTGTTTTCTTCAATGTTGCAGGACAAAGGTCCATCTGTGAATACCTTTTACAACTGAAAGATCTTAGTGATTAGTTGTCTACTATTGAGAAATAAGTGAATGATGAAGATATGGTAGCTTTGGTTTGGTGAAGTTTGCCATAATCGTAGGGTTCAATTGTTAAATCCTTTCATTTGATTGCAGATACCCAAACATTTTACTTTGAGAAGTTATCAACACTTTTGCAAAAAGGAATGGAGGTGCAATTAGATGGAAACATCAACCTCAAACAGTAGAGAGTGGATATAGTGCCAGGGATCAAAGGTAGAAGCAAGCATAACAGTAGCACTCATCAAATGACTCCTTCAAAGGTTAAAACAAGCATAACACTAGCATTCATAAGGTGATTCCTTCAAAGGTAAAAGCAAGCATACCACTAGCATACATCTAAGAGATCAAAGTGGAGGTGCTTTTATGTAATGAGCTTGGAAATCATAAGAGAAATTGACAAAAAAGAATGACTTGGCACACCAATGGAAATCAAAGCAAGCAAATTACATATAGATGATTGCCCATTAGAGACTACAAATGAGCTCATGACACAGAAAATCTAAATTTAACATCCACACTCTGCCTAGAACTCCACAGAAACCTATTTCTCCAGCTTGCTGCTCCAAGTAAACCATATAAAATACAAAAGTTGCCACCCCTTGGACAATGTTCTTTATATTTTTTTATATGTTTACAATTTTCAAACGGGCACAATTTGCACAATCAATTGCATGGAAGAAAAAAAGGTACCATTTCTAGCTGTTACCTTGCCCCCATAAGACAATTATGAAACTATCACTTCCCATAATGGAAACCTATTTCTCCAGCTTGCTGCTCCAAATTCTAAACCATATAGAAAGAAATCCCAAAAGTGCCACCCCTTCGACAATGTTTTCATTTTTTATATGTTTACATCTTCAAATGGGCAGATTTTGCACAAACAATTATGTGGAAGAAGAGGTACCATTTGTAACTGTTACCTTGCCCTCACAAGACAATTATGAAACTATCACTTCCCATAGATTGGTGGTTGCATAATCACTGGGGCCAAAACCGCTGGGGTAGTTATGAATCACTTCCTCTATGAACCAATGTTTGTAGAAACTGTCAAGCCAATTATGAAACCGCTCCTTGTTGCAATCAACAGTTTTGTCACTAACTGTAAAATACTCTGATTCTTTATCTTTTCCTCTATTTTCTCGCTTCCCTGTGATGCTCTAGATCACCCAAAGGTCATCTTCGTCACTAAGGACTGATTGGTTGGCTTCAAAACTGTCATAGCAAGGGATTTTGAGTCTTCAACATCTTTTGATTGAAAGTTAAAACTTTTTATTGCTTTGAGCAACTATCTTGATCTGATTTATGGATCACTACTTGTACATTTGAAAATATAAGTATATGTCGACAGGAAATATTTGAACAAAAACTCTTATGTATACATGGGGGACAAAGGGGTTTTAATGATACACTATTAGTCTTTTTTAGACTGCTTGAGGTGTTCTTATATTAGCTAGCCTTTTGTAGTGTTTTGTATATGTATTGCTATTTTGATGCTTTCTAAACGAAAAAGTTGAAATGTGTTCTAACTTGTACATCCTTATTGCTATTAGGGATCAACCCCAAAGAAACAGCTCCCTTTCTTTTTAACATGACCATTTCAGGGCACAAGTCACTTTTAAAGACTAGCTTTGGATTATCTTCTCGTGTTATCTGCTTGGATGTTCTTTTCATATGGGCATTGCTCTTTCCTTTGTACAGATGAGCTTTGAGTTGAAATGATTACCTTTTTCTTAGTTAAATTTGATCTGTATATTGATCTGAGTGGTTCATTAAATGCTTGTGAAGGATCCTTACGTTTTATGCTGGGATGTGCGGAATACAGCTGGCATTTTATACAAGTGAGTTTCTTTAACTGGAATTGGGTGAGCATTTCCTTTATATCTAATGTTTATTTATCTTTAATGAGGGTTTATGTTTGTGCAAGTGTTTGCATGTCTATAGATTGTTTGATAAAGTAGTTCTGAGAGTTAATGACTCTATATACATATTTGGTTTCTCATGTAAAGTTAACGAGTTTCTATTTGTGTCTATGTATTCATCTGAGACTATGTTCTTTTGTTGTTTTGATTTAATGATTAATCATATTGGCAACTTTCCTTTAAATTTATACGCTGCTGATCAGTTGATACTTATTATGTTCATGATTTGGTGTTGATTATGCTTTGGAAAACTGTGGCTATCTACTGCTTTCACAAGGAAGTCTTGACTTTTTCCCTAGGTTCAATATGATGCAAGCAGTGTCCATTTATCTTGATAAAGAACACCATTTTTTTGTTGGTCATTTTTTTCGGATTTAAGTGGCTGCACATATGTAAATGGTTCTTTGTGTGAGTTGAGTCGGCATATGTATGCATACATGCATGGATGGTTGCAGAAATAGTCACATTACTTTTTTTGGACTAGCCAGTTGGATGACTTCTAAACAACAACCCTAGGCATAAAATTTTGCCCTGACTTGGATTGATTTATGTGAAATAGTCATTTACCAAGCATATAAAAGGCTTTTATTTTTTAAGTTGGACTAAGACCATGGAATCTTGTACCTCTAACTTTAGTAGTCTTCTGTGGAATCTTATATGCTTATTTTATGTGCATTAATAAAATACTACTATGCTATATCTTAAATATGTTTAAAACATGGTTCCTTGAATTCTCTACCTGTCTGTTGCAAAAGCACATGCATCCTCTGTCTCAATATCTATATCTTTGCTCTTTCAAGCAGCACGAGTTTTTTGGGAATGTTCATTAATCAGTTTTACATGTTGGATTTATATATGCATATGAGAAACTAATATGTTGCCATGAAATGTTCTTGCATATTAAGCATATTGTCCTGAGAAACATACTAACATTTATTCAAGTGCTATCAAGTTTGATGAAATGAATGTTGTTTATTTGGAATTCCAGGTTATACAGGTCTGCAGAAAATACTAATCAGCGAATAGCCTTTGACATTGAATCTTATGGTCGACACCTGGGCACTGGTGGACAGGTCAGTTCAATTATTTCCTTTTAAGTTGTTTAGTTTCAACTTCTTTGATATCAGGTGCTTATAATTTGAACCTAAAGTTGAAATATCTTGTAAATCTTCTTCCTTTGCTGATAGGATGGCAGAGTAAATGTGTATGATCTGCAAACTGGGGAGTGGGTGACAAACTTCCAAGCTTCTTTTGGCAAGTATTCTAGGGATTGGAAGAGCCTTTTTGTTATGCATATCTGGTTATCTGTGATGGTTATCTTTTTCAGAATGTATATGTCGCAGTTGAAATAGAAAAGAGACATTTTTAGTTTTACTCATTCCTATTTTTCTTTTCAACTTGCCTCATAATCAGACACTGTGAACGGATTTTCTTTCCATCCAAATCTTCCATTGGCAGTTTCATCATCTGGGCATCGGAGATTTTGCATGCCAGAGGACGATGAAGAGCATTTAGACTTACATGGTAAGAATTATTTTATTTCAGGTTCCTTTCAAATCATGCAATTTCCTCCCCTTGTTTTTTAATTGTATTGTCATTGTTTCCGATTCCTTTTATAGCTATCCTTGCTACCTATTGCAACAATGATAAAGTTTGAGCTTTTTGATACAACAAGTTCTATGGTCTTTTCTTAACTAGTCATGGACAAAAACAGACGGTTAGGTGTAAACTGAAAGGTTAAGGGTGATATTTAATATGTAAGATTAATTTTTTATTGTCTAGATTTAGAAAATGTGCATATTCAGCTGTTTTAAGAAGTTCTGTAGCACTGTCAGATAGAACTGGTGTTTGATATCTTCTTTAGAAGCTACCCAGATTATATAAGTCGACTATATTTTTAATATTGCAAAGTCAAAACTTACACAAGCAAATTTGGCCCTTTACTTTTTCAGCAAAAGATGTAACAATTAAGGCCTTCTTCAAAATTGTGCTCTTTATGGAACACAACTCCTACCTAACATTTCATATTAGGCAGGCAATATTGGAATTTCAAATTTGTGTATGTTTCTAATATACAGAATGTCGAACCTTATAGAATCTAGGCACACTAAAACTCATCTGCTAATAAGTGAAGTTAGACTTAGGAAGAGTAATTATCTAGACAAAGATGAGGAAGCCTTCATAACTAGAATACATAGAGAATCAAAACATGCATTCCGTTGTGGAATGAAAGAAGAACTTTGATCCATTTGTATCTGTAGTGAACAAATAATGTTGGATTATCCATGTTATAGTGTTTGTAAACAAAAGGAAATTATTTTGTTGCACTATCATAAATGTTTATGCATGATCTCTTAAATGCAGTGTTACAAGACTTGCTCAGACTTGCCTAGACTTGGTGAGTCGCGAGCCAAGCCAGGATCGACGAGTCTAGGAGACTTGGGAGTCGAGTACTCGCTAGACTTGCTGGTTCTGGGTGAGTCCTGAGCCTCAGACTCGACCGCGGCTGGATAAGTTAAAAACATAAAAAAAACACATATAAGCATTTCAAGTTACACTTTTTGGTTTTATATTTGCCTCTTTGACTCCAAAAGACACTTCATTTCATTTTCAAGCCAAGGAAGAAAGAAAAAAGAGAGATTAGAGCCAAAATATATTTGCATTGAAGGAAAACCAGCAAAGAGATCGAGCAAAATTTGGTTGTTGAATCACATTTGAGTAGGTTCGTAGGTGATCTTGGTGCATCTAGAGGAGTCTACAAGGGATTGGAAAGAGATCTCCATTGATTTCAAAGAAGATTTAAGAGGTAAGTTGGAATTTTGAAGGTTTTTTTTGTTTTTTTTAAACCAAAACTTCATTTCTCTTCTTTATTTCTTCTTTCTTTTATCTGTTTTATTTTAGTGAAACAAAGAAAAAACCGCAGGTGTGTATGTTTTTTGTTGAACTAGTGTTCCACGGGGACGCGTCCCCCCAAAAAACCCCGACATTTTCTAGATGAGGACGTCTCGGAGACTTGGGGACTGGGGGGGCATCACACCACCAGCGTGACCATCCCACCACCAGTGTGGTTGTCTCCAAGACACCGCTAGGACTTCGAGGATGCTAGGGTGTCCTCAAGACGTCTAGGGGACCCCTAGTCTCCAAGATGTATAATTCTTATACTTATACATCTTTTTACAACTATTCCCGCCGCCCCCAAACTTAGACCCTCCGTCCCCACGTCCTCGAAACGCGTCCCCTGCCATCCCCCCGTCCCCATGGAATACTGTGTTGAACAAACCCTAGGTGTTCTTGTAAAAAAACAAATAGTTTTATAGTTACAAACCCTAGGTTTTTTAATATTAGTTTAATTATAAACTTTGGAACTTTGAATGTTATTTTTACTTTTTTTGAATTTATGTGTTATTGCAACATTGTTTATATTTATAAATTGTCTCTATCACATTCACAATGTCTCAAACTAGAAAGGACCCATGTTGGAAACATGCCCTTATTATCCCTAGACAAAAAAAAGGAGGTAACGTGTTTTCATTGCAAAACAACTATGCATGGGGGGAGGCATTAATAGATTGAAATGCCACCTTGCACATATATGAGGTCGAGATGCTAATCCATGCCCAAAAGTCCCTACTAAGGTTATGTGTGAAGTGCAAGTTCAATTGGAAATCTTTGAGTAGCAAAAAGAATTAAAAAAGAGGCAAAGAGAGGAGATGGAAGCTATTGGTGGAGTTGGAGATACTTCTTCCATGCCTCCATTTCCTCCATCACTAGATGCTGGTAGTGCTAGTGGTAGTGTTAGCATTGGGCCTAGAGTTTGTGCATCTAGGTTGGATTCATATATTTTGCCCCACACTACTCTGGGTTCCCAACCGTCACTTGAGAGCATGAGTTGGAACAAAGATAAACATGATGCAGCAAAAAGTACAATTGGAGACTTTTGGTTCTATTGCGATATTCCATTCCATGCAGCGAGGAAATTCTTCTTTTTGTTTTGTTTTAAAATATATAGGTAGATAGTTGATTCTTTGTCTCTTGAATTTTTATTTTTAGAGATATGTTAAATTCAAGTTGGAATTCTATGTAATGTCCCCGTCTCAAGCCTGATCTTTTCAGTGACCGTTGGCCTATTCTGGAGACCCGTAGGCTAGTCGAAAGGTAAAATTAGGGTTTCCTATTTTGAAGGATGTCTTTGCTCGGAGTTGGTGGATTCAATGGCGGATTCTTTCTGGGTTTTCAGAGAGCTTCGCAGTGGTATGTTCTTCTTGGCATTCTGAGCATCTTCAGGAATTTACTATTTTTAGTAAATTCTATTTCTGGCAGTTTTACAGTTGGGTTCAGCGTGGTTGACTTCCTACTTCAGTTTGGTCAGTTGGCTTGCTCATTTAGGGCTTCGGGGCACAATTGGAGAGATAAGTTGAGCTATTTAATTAAAAGTCACGTTTTAATGTTATATTTTAATGTTGACCCCCTTGGCCTAGTCTATTGACTTCATGTTGTTTTGAAAAGTGGTCTTTTGAGGGTGGCGCCTTCATTAAAGATTATTTTATAATTTATCAAAGTCAAATCAAGCCTTAAGTTTGGACGCATTTATTAAAGTGTTGAATTTATTTAAAAATGTCAAGTTTGAGCTTTGAAGAAAGGGACGCCATCTTTTGAAGGGATTAGGGTTTGACTTTGAAGAGAAGATTAGGGTTTCGAGAAGTCAACAGGAAATTATAAAAGGAAGACTTTGATCCTCAATTGATTATCTTTTGTCTACAGTATTGTTACTCTGCTGGAATGGTATTGGATCGCTTCGAGAAATGAAGGCCTCCTAGCTCGGGCATTGCTTCTTGCTTGCAACACAACAACTAGTGGTGATTTATTATAGCTTTGTGAGTTTCATTGGGATTTGTGCATTGTAATCAGCATTGTGGCTAATTAGTTTCTGTTTTTGCATATTAGAGGTTTCCAGATATTGCATTTTAGCTACAGCAGATTTGTGTTTTTATTCGTAAATCAAAAAATATCAAAAAGATTGTTCTAGGTATTGCATTTTCCATTCTGTCTAGGCAAGGCGCCCATTTGTGCCAATTTGTAGAATTTTTAGAGAAGCATCTGATTTTTAAATGTAAATCGCCCCTCTTGCTGGGCCGTACCTCCTTGAGCTGCATTGGGTTTCGTGCATTAAATAAATAGGGTCTTTTGAGTGAGTCTCAATGTTCTAATTTGGTCGCCATATTACTAGAGCCATTATGCAATTCGTCTCATGAGAATTGATGAAGTTTTGAGCAAGTTGTGAGTGGATTTGTGAAGTACAGGGCTGCTGTTCGTGCACTAGGAAATCTGGACTGTCATAAACCAGAATTTGAGGTTGGTCTGTTTAGTGCCTTTTTAGATCTAAGCTTCATTCATTTAGTAAAGGAAACTCTTACATATTGCTGCAGCCTGATTTATAAGTTGATTCACATTTCTAGCAAGATATTACCATTCACATTGTAAACTGGTAGTAGTACTGACAGTAGGGTTATTCTTGCTCATCATAGTTTGTAATGTTCAGCTTTTTCGTCCAGTATTTGCTATTGTATTTAACTTACCTCCGCCCTATGGTAGCTACTCTCCCACTCTGGGTCAGAAAGCACATTCTGGGTGTTGAGTACTTTCAGCATTTCAGTTATTTCTTTCAATCATTGTAATCTGTAATACTCCGCCATATGGTCGCCTCAACTCCATCCTGGATTGGGTAGCACATACTTGGTGTCGAGTTCCTTTTCAGTACTTAGTGTAGAAGATCCTCTGACCATATGCTCGCCATCATCGGCGCCATTCTTGGTTAGAGTTATCGCATAAGCATTTTGATTAAGATCCTCTGACCAATGCTCACACCTTGCCCATATCGGGATCCTGGTGTACATTCTAGTTAGAGTTGCTTCAGCAACGTTTTGGTTTAAACTGCTAACCTTAACGGGTGCATTGATTTGTAATTTGTAATTTGAAAAACGAAAAAATTGGCTCAGAATATTTCATTCTACATTTTACAATACTTATTTTATTTAATTTATTTGTGTTAGGTCTTCTTATTGGAAAAAGATGGTTGATGCCATTACTGTTTGTGGGGTGGGGTTCAATGCCCCTAACGATGAGGAGATAAAGGGCCCCATTTTGTCCCAAAAGGTGGCCGATATGAAAGCCACAACAGAGGAGCAGCGACACATGGAGGAAGAAGGGTTGCACCATCATGACCGATGTTTGGACCATCATGACCAATTGTTGGACCGATAGAAGAAACAAAACATTGCTCAATTTTCTTGTTTCTTCCTCAGGTAAATATTTTACTTCCTAAAATGCATTGATTTAGTGATTAACAATCAAGATTTTTAATTTATGTTTTATTGAATCATCGATTTTGTTTCTTTTTCAGGTGGCACTGTGTTCATCAAATCTATTGATGTTTGGGAACACCAAAAATGCTAAATTCCTTTGCAAGGCTTTGGAGGGAGTCTTGGCTAATGTAGGGGAGGAGAATGTGGTGCAACTAGTCACGGATAAGCAATTTATGTTGCTGTAGGTAGACTACTGATGGATAGGCACCCATCATTGTTTTGGACACCTTGTGCCGCTCATTGCCTTGACCTCATATTGAAGGATCTTGGCAAGATTGCATGGATCAAAGCATGTGCGGAGACCACAAAGAATTTTTGTAAACTCATATATAATCACACATGGGTCCTCAACCTTATGAGGCAATACATAGGGCAGATGGAGTTGGCTTGCCCTGGGATAATCTGCTTGGCTCGCAATTTCATTACACTACAATCCTTGCTGCAGTCAAAGGGCGCTTTGAGGTGCATATTAGTTAGTGAGGAGTGGATTTCCTCATCATATGCTAAAACAAATGCAAGGGAAGAAGTGTCAAATTGGATTTTTAATGAGCAAGGCTTTTGGGTACCTACTGTGGAGATCGTAAAGGTAAATGTAATTAGTAGTTTGTTTACTAATTCTACATTATATTTTCATTCTTATTTTTATTTTATTTGCTTATTTTTATTGACTCTTATGCCAATGTTTCATAATAATTGCAATTCACAGAGCCATTAGTGGTTCTACTACGAGTTGCTAATGGGGAGAAGCCAACAATGGGCTACTTATATGAGAGCATGGATAGGGCCAAAGAGGCCATTAGATCCATTTACGGGGGAGTTGATGATAAGTATCACCCCATTTGGGAGATCACTGATAGACGATGGCACCTCCAGCTTCACAAGCCCCTACATGCAGTAGCATATTTTCTCAATCCAACATTCCAATTCCACCTTGAATTCAAGGCGGATGAGGAGGTTTTGAGTGGGCTCTGCACAGTCATCGAGTGATTGTTTGATTCTCGTGTTGCAGCACAAATTGTTGCTGAGATTGAGATTTTCAAACTTGCACAAGGGGATCTCTTTGCACGAGATATATGCAAGGCTACTCGATCGACATTGCAGCCAGGTAAAAATTTATTAAGGGCATAATAGTAGTATAAAAATTAACACTTTTCCTTTTTTTATATTACTATTAAAATATTGAAACTTAAAGTTGGACAATGAGATTGATTTTTTTCTTTTTTTTTCATCTCAGATGCATGGTTGGAGAGAATTGGTGCTAAAGTACCAAATCTTCAAAGGATTGCGGTTTGAGTGTTGAGCCAACCGTGCAGTGCCTCAAGTTGTGAGCGCAATTGGAGTATGTCTGAGCACATACACTCTAAGAAGAACAATAGACTGTTAGTGCATAGGTTGAATGATTTAATTTATGTTTATTACAACCTTCGCCTTCACCATAGACAGATATTGGGCACTGACTTGTCACTGAAATATTCCCCCTTAATTTTTTCCCCAAAATTATACACACGAACCAGCAACAAATCACTGATTAGCATTAGCTCCAAATGCAAATCAGCATGGAAAGTAACTCTAACCAAGAATGTTCATCAAGATCCCAATGTGGGCGAGGTGATAGCATATGGTCAAAGGCTCATTAGGAATAAACTGAACTGAAATTACAATTCATCTGCTGATGCAGGCATCCACAAGCAGTGGGAATACTCCACTTATTCAGTGGGTGAGATTATAACATTATTAAGGTGGCAATTCAACCATTAAATCCTTTTTTCCACTTATTTTGTGGGGGAATTTACAAACAAGAAAGATGTTTATTCTAAAACTCAACCACTCAATTGTGGGAGTGTAATTAAATATAAATTGCAGCAAATAAATAAAATAGCTGTTAGTACTACTAACTAGCTTTACAATGAATAGAAACAGTTACAAATTAGAGAGATAAGTTTCCAGAATCACACACTGGTTAGAGTATCACTTCCTCTAACATTTACAAGGACAAAAAGATAAAGAAATGAAGCTCAACCAGCAAATTACAATTATTTAATAAGTCTGATTTAGAAACAGCATTAACAGAAAATCAGACCAGCAATGTCAAACCTCATAGAAATGGACATAACTTTGTAAAATCAGCTCCGACAGCTCTCAAACCACAACCAATCAACAACTAAGAGCTAGGCATCCAACCTCCATTGAGAAAACGAGCCAAAAATAGAGAGAAACAACTGACACGATTCCCAAGGAAGCCAAGAAGAAAGGTATGGCCTCCAGGAAGGGTCGACCTTCTCCCAAAAATCAGAAACTTCACAAAAAAATTGAAAACTTCCAGAAATGGTCACCCTTCACATTGAAACATGGAGGAATACCCAGAATGAATTAAAAATCTGTGACAAAGCTATGAACAAAAAATGGCTTCAGCCATGTCAAAAACTCAGAAACAGGCTATACATCAACAACTTGTTAGAATTATCAGAAATGAAGCTTTGTCTGCACCTCTGAATGAAGCACAGTCTCATATCTCCACCGAGGAAGCCATAGTTTCAGGGTCGAAGGATGGATTGAATTTGCTAAGCTTCCCCTTAGTGAGGTTCTGGATTCAGTCCAACAGCATAACTTTGCTTTCCAAAACATAACATAATCAGCTCTTCACAAAACAACAATATATAAGTTTCAATTGGCAAATGCAACACTTCAAATTCCAAGAAGTTTAATCACTTCAACTTCCAAAAGGGACACCACCTTTAAGAATTTACTTTTTGAAATAATAAAACATTATTCATCCTCCTTTAGGCGTCCAATTTCAATTTGCAATAATAAAGCATTTAATAAATCATTAAATGCTCACTTGACCCCTTCATGTCCCCTCTTTAAAAACAACATGAAGTTATCACTTCTAAGCGTGGGGTACAACTGAAAAACATGAAATTGACTAAGTATAAAACTCAGTCCATGGAGATAACCAAAACCAAAGCCAAAACTGAAACTGATGGATAGCAAGATGACTTGAGTTGAACTGCTGATGATGCCACTGCCAAATTTAGACTTACTATAAATAGCCAACTGCTATAAATAGTAAATTCACATCAAAACCAACAGAAAGCCAAATTGAACAACTGAACTGCAAAGGATTGAATTGCTATTAGACAGATATTGCTAAAAGATAGACTTGCTAAAAATAGCAAACTGCTATAAATAGTAAGTCTGCACAACATCCTTTGAACGCCAACTGAGCAATAATCAAGACTTACTAAAAATAGTAAGTGTTTCCAAATATCATTTGAGCACAAACCGGGCAGCCATCATGACGGAAAGGATGACAGATTCAGATGCATGTCACACCACCCCGGAGGTCTCTGAAAACCTAGAAAAACCTAGAAACCTTTCCTGCATGCAAAGTATCAGTCAAAATTGCATGTCATTATCTTAATATGCATGTTACCTCATCCTGAAGCTCTTGAAAAACCTAGAAAGCTCCACTAGAGATGCATCAGAAATACACACATGCAAGCCTTCAAAATTGCATTTGAAAGTGGAAACCCTAATTTCCAATTCTGTTTAGCCTACGAGTTTCCAGAAATAGGCTAAATCCTCAAGAAGAGCATAGGGCTAAAATGGGGACATAACAGTCCGCCCTTCCCAAAATTGCTTGTCCTCAAGCAATGCCACCACACTCCAAGAAAACAATTTGATCGTTACTACGCCAAGTAGGATCCCAGGGTCCCAAATCCATCTCCGTATAGACCCACCATGATGACGCTGCGCCACACTGATCACATAAACATGACCAATATCCCAAGACTACACTGTACTCCTTCCCAACACGTGGCTTAAACTGACTGTCCTGAAGGAACTGAAGTCATAATCTTGCAACATCTCATGTCCTGTAAACTATGAGGAGTCAAAAACAACAATCCCACAATCTAACACATTCTTGAGCAATAAGAGAAATAGTCTCATCAACTCAAAGACATGCTCCTCATCATAACTCCTCATAACATCAAATAGAGTCACATCAGCATATATGACTCTTCTAACACTTCTTGGAAAGAGAAGAGCAACTCCTTGCAAAAGATCCTCCATCACATTGTCAAAACTCCATGAAGATGTATAATGCCTTATTTGAAACAAATTGATATAACTTAGATGACTCCAGGGAAAACTTACAAATTTCACCTGATGAGTCTCTAACTGGTGAACCCAATCAGTTACTAACTCGCTGCCCCAAACATTGGTATAGGAGAAAATGCATAGAAGACCATTGTTGAGCATTAGAGAACATCCCATACATGAATTATGGCTACACTGAAACAATCCTTTTCTCATTTGAGGCTCAAAATCAATCCTAATAGTAGACTGGAAGGTTAGAAAATGGAAACACCAACCAACTAACAGGTCTGATTGAGACATCTTGAAATATGATTTATGAAAAATCAGCATCCCAAACAATAAGCAGCAGCTGCAATATGAAAAATTGTCAATAAAATAAGCATATCTGCTCATGAAGAAGGCTGGTGGAACCTTTATCAAAGGCCCCAACGCCACAATAAAATACATTCTGATCACAATACCCTTCCATAATGTCATGTTATGATCAGAAATTATCATCCAATTGCTGATAAAGAAGGTAGCAGCACCCCTAGTACTGAAAATTTTGCACTTATCACTCCAATATACCTTCTTAACAAAGTATTTAGGATCCCAAAATATCATTCTTGACTGGAAACAATCTCTAAGCTTTCTATTGCCCTCTTTTTGCCGAATAATGCCAGGGTCCCAAACCATCAGCATTGAAGAACCATTTCTTAGACGGTGAACAACTCTCAATTGGACCCTCTGATTCATACGTTCCATCTGAATAGACACTTCTTGAAACTCCAAGAAGTATTCAACAAATCTGAACTCAAAACCAAGAGTTGTGAACTGTTGAAGAGATTCAATGAATCCTTCATCAATCTCAATTCTGAAATTAGTTATTCTTAAGGAAGCTAGTGCAAACATAAAATCAGACATAAATCTAACCAACAACCTCATCAAAAATTGGATAAATTCTTCATCAGAATGCTAGGAAATTCTTTGTTGTTGATCAAGATGAATTTCCTCATCTCCTCTAGTTACATGATTCTCCATTTCCTGCAAAGAGGAAGAACTAGGAGCGGAAATGGGTTCATCTCTATGCATCCATTCTTCAGTACCAGAATGTCTTCTTCCTTCAATAGTTCCTGAAGAACTTCCCTCATCATTTTCAAAGAGAGGATTTTCATAAATCCCACTAGCGCCATCTTCATACAAAGGATTATTAGAGGCCTGAAAAACTTGTGGATGATAATTTGAATGCTCCTACCTTTCAGGATAGCGTTCCAAATCAAAAGTTTCTTGTATGAGATCAAGCTCATCAAGAATTTTCTGGATCTCTTCAGCTCTCCCTTTGTTTTCTTGCTCCCATGAAAGTTGAATAGCAGAAATCCGATTCTCTGCTTCTAATAAAGCCTCATGCACTTCTTGCAACTTGGCTTTAGTTTGCTTGTTCCACTCCAATGCCTTCTCAGCAATTTTAGCAGCCCTATCTTTATCCCGAATAATGAGCAAAAGACTTGATTTAAATTCTTGCAAGTCATTCTTAATTGACTTCATATCAACCATATAAATGCAGCATATATCTACATCTTTGGGAACATCATTAATTAATTCTTCTAATTGCCAATGAATATCATCAAGTTTAGATAAAACTTGAATTTCCTTTTCAATAGTTAATGAACTTGGGCTGCACTCCTCATGAATAGGTTGAGATGATGTAGTGCTGTTTTGATGTACAAAGATGTGAAAAATCCTTTCAGCTGTACTCCTCAAATTATCACGCATCTGATGAACACTTTGCATCATCTCATCTATGGTGTCTCCCAATTCATTAGCTTTCCGCCTCGGCTTGGCTTCAAGCAAAGAGAACCTTGTTTTGTGGTCACTAGGAGCAGCTTCTTCCATATTGTTCTCAATGCAAGAATCAACATTTGTGAACGAGTTTCCTACTTCAACCTTCTTAATTTTTTCTTGCTGCTCTATCCAGAATTCTCCTGAGTTTCAAAGGTGTAGAAGAATATCATCAGCTGATAAGATGTCGTCAACTGAATACATATTTTCAGTTTCTATTGATTCTTCCCTTGTACCTTCATCTTGAGTCTCCTTAGCAATTGTCGTTGCACTGCACTCTATAGGAAACATGGGTACCTCACTAGATTGCAAGGCTTCTGCTGTCACAATACATTCTTCTATGGAATGCTTGAATTCTTCATGTGCTGCGGAAACAATTGGGGTCATATTGCATTCTTCTGTAGAATGCATGGACACTTCTTGTGTCTCAAAAGTAGATGTTTCATTGCACTCTTCTGTAGAATGCACAGACAAATTAATTTCCGTTGATACCCCCTGAACTTCAGCTACAAATTCAAATGGATTCCAACTTGCATTCCCCTCTTCAGCATCTGAAATCTCCTCTTTGTTTTCAATTGTTTTCATCAAAAGAGGCTTCAATTTATCTTCACATTGACTGAAAATTTCTTTAACTAACAAATCAACAGTGGGAGAAATCTGCTCTTCACGTTTATAAGCATCCAAGAGAAGAGTTTGGACACTTTCTGGAAGACTATCAACTTTTTTAATTGTAGAGATTAAAATATTCATGACAACTGCAAGCATACTCTCTTCTTGCTCACTCCAAGTCGAGGTGAAGAGATAATTAAACAAGTGATAAATTTGATTCTCCATCTCCAATTCAATCAATAAGATGCAAGCACTAACTTCAAAAAATGTCTTTAAAACAACTGCTCTTCTTGAAAACAAGCTATTACCAATTTCATCCAAATCTTGAAAACTTTCCACTATCATATTTAATATGATCTTCATAGTTTCGTCATCATAGGGCAATTGGGGAATTACAATTCTTATTATCTCTATGAAACAAGAAGAAATCAGCAGCTGGGTTTCTTCATCATGATGCCCCAACCAATAGGGCTGATTCAAAAAATTCACTGTAGGTGCTAATGCCAACTCCATTTTCTTTGAAGGTGATGGCTTCACTTGTCTCAAACATTGTTCTAGCAAATGAAGAATGTTCTCTTCATTTTCCCTCGACTGAAAATCTTTGTCAAGTCTCTTTCTAGCCGTATAGAGTGCCTCTTCCAGTTTCATCTCTTCTTCAGTAGCCATGCTTAACTGCCAAACTTCTGGATACCACAAGGAGCTAAACTAGAATCTGTTCTGAGTTTGGTGTAGTACTGGAGATCACTTTCACTCATTTGCCTAAACATGAAGCACTGATCCACAGGATGGCAGGATCTTCTGCTCTGATACCACTGAAATATTCCCCCTTAATTTTTTCCCCAAAATTAGACACACGAACCAGCAACAAGTCACTGATTAGCATTAGCTCCAAATGCAAATCAGCATGGAAAGTAACTCTAACCAAGAATGTTCACCAAGATCCCAATGTGGGCGAGGTGATAGTATATGGTCAAAAGCTCATTAGGAATAAGCTGAACTGAAATTACAATTCATCTGCTGATGCAGACATCCACAAGCAATGGGAATACTCCACTTATTCAGTGGGTGAGATTATAACATTATTAAGACGGCAAGCCAGCCATTAAATCCTCTCTTCCACTTATTTCGTGGAGGGAAAAACAATGCACACAACCACTTATTTTGTGGGGGGAATTTACAAACAAGAAAGATGTTTATTCTAAAACTCAACCACTCAATTGTGGGAGTGTAATCAAATATAAATTGCAACAAATAAATAAAATAGCTGTTAATACTACTAACTAGCTTTACAATGAATATAAATAGCTACAAATTAGAGAGATAAGTTTCCAGAATCACACACCGGTTAGAGTATCACTTCCTCTAACATTTACAATGACAAAAAGATAAAGAAATGAAGCTCAACCAGCAAATTACAATTATTTAATAAGTCTGATTTAGAAATAGCATTAACAGAAAATCAGACCAGCAATGTCAAACCTCATAGAAATGGACATAACTTTGTAAAATCAGCTCCGACAGCTCTCAAACCACAGCCAATCAACAACTAAGAGCTAGGCGTCCAACCTCCATTGAGAAAACAAGCCAAAAACAGAGAGAAACAACAGACACGATTCCCAAGGCAGCCAAGAAGAAAGGTACGGCCTCCAGGGAGGGTCGACCTTCTCCCAAAAATCAAAAACTTCACAAAAAAACTGAAAACTTCCAGAAAGGGTCGCCCTTCACAGTGAAACATCATGGGCGAATACCCAAAATGAATTAAAAATCTGTGACGAAGCTATGAACAGAAAATAGCTTCAGCCATGTCAAAATCAGCAATTCAGAAACAAGCTATACATCAGCAACCTGTTAGAATTATCAGAAATGAAGCTCTGTCTGCACCTCTGAATGAAGCACAGTCTCATATCTCCACCTAGGAAGCCATAGTTTCAGGCCTAAAGGATGGATTGAATTTGCTAAGCTTCCCCTTAGCTAGGTTTTGGATTCAATCCAACATCATAACATTGCTTTCCAAAACATAACATAATCAGCTCTTCACAAAACAACAATATATAAGTTTCAATTGGCAAATGAAACACTTCAAATTCCAAGAAGTTTAATCACTTCAACTTCCAAAAGGGACACCACCTTTAAGCATTTACTTTTTTTGAAATAATAAATCATTTCCTTTAGGTGTCCAATTTCACTTTGCAATAATAAAATATTTAATAAATCATTAAATGCTCACTTGACCCCTTAATGTCCCCTCTTTAAAAACAACATGAAGTTATCACTCCTAGGCGTGGGGTACAATTGAAAAACATGAAATTGACTAAGTATAAAAACTCAGTCAATGGAGATAACCAAAACCAAAGCCAAAACTAAAACTGATGGATAGCAAGATGACTTGAGCTGAACTGCTGATGATGCCACTGCCAAATTTAGACTTACTATAAATAGCCAACTGCTATAAATAGTAATTCACATCAAAACCAACATAAAGCCAAATTGAACAACTGAACTGCTACTAGACAGATATTGCTAAAAGATAGTCTTGCTAAAAATAGCAAATTGCTATAAATAGTAAGTCTGCACAACATCCTCTGAACGCCAACTGAGCAGTAATCAAGACTTACTAAAAATAGTAAGTGTTTCCAAATATCATTTGAGCACAAACCGGGCAGCCATCATGACTTACTATAAATAATAAGTGCTTGGAAAGGATGACAAATTCAGATGCATGTCACACCACCCCGGAGGTCTTTGAAAACCCAGAAAAATCCATAAACATTTCATGCATGCAAGGTATCAGTCAAAATTGCATGTCATTATCTTAATATGCATGTTACCTCATCCTAAAGCTTTCGAAAAACCTAGAAAGCTCCACTAGACATGCGTCAGAAAAACACACATACAAGCCTTCAAAATCTCATCTGAAAGTGGAAACCCTAATTTCCAATTCTGTTTAGCCTACGAGTTTCTGGAAATAGGCTAAATCCTCAAGAAGAGTGTAGGGCTAAAATGGGGACATTATAGTCACACATCACATTAGAGGAGGTTGATCCACAATCGGATTGGATCACTGAGGTTGAGGATCTTGTCTTTAGCGATGAGGACCTTGATTGGGTCGACCAAGTAGATCGAGAGGCAAAGGCAGTAGCCATGGCAAAGGAGGAGGATAGAGCATGAGCAAACACCTTGGGTGCTAGTTTGGGTGCTACTGAGTTTGAGACACAGGCAAAGATGATGGCTGCAATATCATTCAGGATCTATCTTAGATGCCTACGCAGGAGGGTTGACGCTGAGTGATCTAGGCTCCTCTGAGCCATAGACTTGTTGCTTTTGTTTTGATATATGTTTGGAACTTTTGATGCCATGGATTTCATATTCCATGAGTATTGTATACATTTGACAACATTTATATATCTAATTGTCTTACTACTGTTATTTCCTTCAAATAAAATTTGCGTTTATAGTTATGTGATCGATGCATGTTTGTGGATGAGATCAAAGTAGTTTCTATTTGATGATGTTATTGTGTCTTTAGGATTTATTTATAGAGGGTGCATGAAATAAGTTTTAAATCCTTAAAAATTTCTGAATTTCTTGGGTTTTTCAATTTGTCTAGTCTTTGCTGAGTTACTATTGAAATCATAAAATGCTGATTATATTAAATAAGTAAAGCTTAACTTAAGCCTACCATAATAGTATGAAATCAAGAATAGTAAATTGATGAATAGTCATGGATTGGTTTGACAAAAGATTACAAAAAATGTAGAGACATCAATCAGTAGTACTTAAGCCAAAAGCATTGCCTGGGAAAATAAACCATTGATAGAGCTATTAATCTCTAGAAAACACTAATCAACACTTAGTCTTTATATGGATTCACACAGTAGCATTAGCCCAAAATAAACAAGATTAAAAGGAACTGCGCTCCTGTGAACTCTGATTAGAGTAGCATTTTTTCATCTAGACAGAGAGAGAATAAATAGTCTTATTCAATGATATTGCAATTGGAATAGCAACTATGCATGGGAAAGGAAACCAGTGAAGGTGCAATAGCATTAATCTATGAGAAATCCTACATCTTGGAGGTCCACTTTAGTCCTGGGGACACATCCCTGTTGATCTGTGGTTTCAAGGTTCACAATTACAGAATCTAATTTTAATACTCAAACATCAAGATAGTTGCACATGAATCTCTAGTTTCCACCATGTCATCTTCACATGCTGCATTGGCAAGTTGTGTCTCATGGCATCCACATGTAACCATCAATAAGCATTTGATAGCGCAAAAACATATAAGGCAACAAAGAAGTAGAACCATAATGGTTGCTTTTGTATGCTATACTGTAAAGGTCAAACTTACAAATGTGTACATGTTCAAATTTTGTATAAGCAGTTCACTCTGTTGTTGTCACAACACGTCCAACCCATTTGGATCCAGGACCATGATATTCACTATCCTTCTTTCTGCTCTATTATATTTTTCACTGTCTGTTGCAATTGTAGAACTGTTTAACTGCAGCAGTCAACTGTTTTCCGTGATAATTGTCATGACTGCTGTTCATATTTAATGTATAGGTTCTTGCGTACTTCATTTAAGAAGTTCCCTTTGTGTTGCAACTTGTGTTTCATGGTCTTCCTGGACCTATCTGTCTTTTTGTTGGATTTGAGTTTGTAATTGTAGTTCTTGACTTCCTGAGTAAGTGAGAGCTGGACATGTGCTAGTGTCTTGTTGTATCTGGTAAATATGTTGTTCCGTTGCTGGAGGTTTTGTTTACTTGGTGCCTTTATTTCCAAAAGGTTTAGTTCATGTAATTTGGTATGTGTCACTTTCTTATTGTAATTGAGTTCCCAGTGTTTGTGTATTGTTATTGTTTTACCTTTATGATGTAAATTTTTCTAAGCCTGAGCTAGTCTTCTTTTGACACTTGGCAGTTCCTCACTTGTTTGAATTGTTGGTACTGTGGTTCCTTTAACCGTTTTAAGTGAAAGGAGTATGGGTTCTTATTTCCCTGAGTAAATGTGATGATGAGACATGTCAAAATCTTGATTATTCGAATCTTGGAGGACTCAGCAAGTTCTAGGATTGTCGATTTTAAAGATCATTTAAAGCCAAGAAAGCTATACTAAATTTGGCAAGTCAGTTGATTACTTTGAGTGGTTTCATCACTATGCAAAATTTCAAAATCATAGAGGGAATTGGATGTTACAAGAAGAAGTTGTGAAGTGGAAACTTCTACTGTTCTCAGACTTAGATATAGATAATTAATTTGGAATGCAAAAGTTTTGGATTTCTCAATTTTGGTAATTTAAAATAATGTGCATGTCAATGCTTCTAAACTTTGAAATTTACTACATTTGTACTGTGGTTTGAATTGAAGTATGTGTGGGTCTGCATGTTTATTAGAATTATACTGTAGTGATTATTGGAAAGATCGCTTTCATCTAAATTTATTGTGATTTGGTAGTAATCAATTTGATTTTCATCTGAACTATGATGTGTGCTAACACCCAAAATTTGTCTTAGCTATCTAAAACATTCTGTGTATAGTTTTATCTTCAAGAGGAAAAGTTGTTTCCATGATCAAACTACCTCGTATGGTTCTCTTCATTTTGGATTGTTTCTTAGGCTTTTTTTCCTTTGAATCTTCAATCATAGTAAGTGTGGCAAAATTGATTTGATAGGAAGGCATGATTCTCTTCTTTTTGATAGTCACCAATTTTACCCTCATTGGAGCATCATTTTGGCATTCCTGTTAAAGAATTATTGTAATATTTAATGGCCATCTTAGCTTTTAGCTAGTCGTTAGTTAGCTTTTAGTTAACTTAGTTTGCTTCAGTTAGTTTTTAGTAACTTTATGTTATTTGCTTTAGTTCTCTTTTGTTAACGATTGTTTCTTTTTAGACACATCGTCCTATAATGTATTATAAAAGGAGTTTTCCTCTCAGTTTAATATACGAATATATCAATTAATTATCATCTCATGGTATCAGAGGTTAGGCTCAATCTTTTTTGGTGAATTTTTTAGCAATAAAAATTCGTGTTTTCTTAAGGAATTGTTTAAATTTCTTAGATGTTTTTGCTTGATAGTTTTTTTAAAATCGAATGTTAAAGGTTTTACACAAATTTTTTTGAGAATTTTATCGGAAGTTTTTGTTTTTTTTTTAATAAAAATCGAGAAAGGTTTTCTACTAAAAAAAATTGCAGATTTTTTCGAGCAAAGATTTGTGGGCATTTACTTGAAAAAAATCAAAATTTTTTCAGAAGAGGTTTTGAGGGTTTTCTACAATGAAAAATCGTGGATTTTTAAAGCTACAAATCACTAATTTTTTAGGCTACAGTTCTTGCTATTTTTGCGGGTTTTCTAAGCACAGTTTGTTCAAGAATTTTTTGGGTTTTTTCATCGGATCTTTTGTAGACATTTGCATTTGATCTCGACAACATTTCTCGAGGTTTCTTTTGGCGTCTTCATTTTTTGTTCCTGCTCATTGCGTGGGTGTTTTCTTAAGCAAATCACTATTGTAAAACCTTGCACGCATTCCTCTGCATTTTGTGTCTAGTATTGGCAGACTTGCGAGGGTTTTTAGGTGACATTTTTTGCAATTGGCGTGACATTTTCTATTGCAGATCACATCAGTTTTCTGGCAGATTTTTTGACTTCTTTGGGCGTCGTGTTGAGTTCATGGGTTTTTTGAATGATCGCCTGATTTTTTGGGGCACATGACCTCTGTTCTGGGTGATATGTTTTTTGAGTTTGTGATTTGATTTGGGTGATTGTTTTTTTGGCATGTGAAGTTTGCGTCATATTTCTGAACGGTTTTTGCAGTTTTTGTGGGCAATCTTGAAGGGGTTTTGATGATTTTTTTTCCTATCTAAAAATCGTGGTTTGCTGCTAGGGTTTGCAGACCAATTTTTGGCGATTCTTTTCTAAACAAAAAATCGTGAGCCTGAAGTTTTTTGACAATTTTTTCTGAAAAAATTGTGCCACCAGTTTTTTTGATAGGATTTTTCTGGGAAAATAAAAATTCATGAAGAGTTTTTTGTAATTTTTTTAAAAATTGTTTTTGCAGTTTTTTGAAGATAAAAAAAATCTTTCGTTTTCTGCTGCCTAGGGTTTTTGGGTGAAGTCTGATTTTTTGAAATTCGTGAAACACAATTTTTGAAGTTTTTTTTGAAAAAATCTTGCTTTTTTTGCTGCCTAGGGCGAAGTCTGAATTTTTTGTGAACAAAATTGTGGGTTTTTGAGCCTCTATTTTGACGATTTAAAAAAAAAAATCATGGGAGTTGTGCGAGCAGATTGTCTTCGGTTTCGTGCCAACTGATCACCAACTTTAACCTCATTTTTCATGCTTTTGGAAAACGAGAGGGATGGCGTCTTTGACCAACATCATGTTGGAAAGTAGCTAGAGGTTCAATGGGAAAAGTTATAATATCTAGAAGCAGAGAATGCTCATTGTTTTCGAGTGTTGGTGTCTAGATTTGATTGTTTTGTGGGAAAGGACCAGTAACCATGAGGTGGTTATGCTTCTCACGTTATTAGTCACCGATGATATGTTTCCAAAAGATCATGGATAAACTTAGTTTAGTTAGTAGAATGACCATTAAGGAAGGGTATTAAAGTATTATTGTAATATTTAATGGTCATCTTAGCTTTTAGTTAGTTGTTAGTTAGCTTTTAGTTAACTTAGTTTGCTTCAGTTATTTTCTAGTAACTTTCTGTTATTTGCTTTAGTGCTCTTTTGTTAACGATTGTTTTTTTTTAGAAACATCGTCCTTTAATGTATTATAAAAGGAGTTTTCCTCTCCTCAGTCTAATATATGAATATATCAATTAATTATCATTTCAATTCCTACATACCATAGGGCTTTCGAATAGGAAGAGAAATGTTATTGACAGGGCCTGGTTTAGGAGAAGGGATGGGATTAATGAGAGGCTGTAGAAATGGAAACATGATGGAGATGAAAAGGGAGGAGGAGTTTGAGATTCTTGCTGAATGCATGTTAAGACAATATTTGTAGGTATTTTTGGAGAACATGGCCTAATGGGAGACGGAGAAGGATATCTGGAAGGTGGAGAAGCAGGAAGGAGAAGTGGGTGTTGAAAATAAAGGAGTAGAAGATATCACCAATGGTTTATAACTTGGTTGAGTTATGAAAAAAATGCCTTACCTCTTCTTAGCAACTAACCTCAATTTTCCAATCTTTGGGGTTGCCACTATATCATCAACCATCTTTTGTTTTCCTTTTCCTTTAACAATTTCTTTGCTTCCTTTGCCTCCTACAACCATGTTATTTGTCTCTCTTCTTTGTTAGAGTAATCATGCATTAGCTAATAATTAATTAATCTTTAATTAATTATTAGTCTAATTTTTTTTTTTTGGTTGGTAACAGAGTTAATTTTATTAATAATAAAAATACCAGATTACAAATCTATTCTCATTACATCGTCAGTTAAAAGCCTTTCCAAGCCCCAAAAATTCCTACAAACACCACTATATCTACCTCCTAAAAAAATGCCTCAAACAATTTCAGATTACCAATGAAACTTCCCAACATTGGACTAACAGGCTATAAGCCAACAACCCCTATAGAACCTATTAACAAGTTAAGCGGTTGAAACAATATTTGGTCTTCCTTTAGTTTGCAATCGGAGGACCATTTCAAAGGATTTCTTCTCTTCCTTCTTAGCTTTCTTCCCCTTGACTGTTTGCCAACCGTCCTCCACCCTTGTATCCTCCTTTTGCCAATCCAACAAATTAACGCACTGAATTTTCTAGTCATCAATCCCCTTGTTGGCTGCTTGCTGGCTCTGCTCATCCGCCTTCTGTTTTCCAACGTCTTTATCTTGTGGCTTCCCCACACCTTTCTTCTCTCGACATTTTGGTGTAACGGTCCCATTTTTGGAGCTCAACTCTTTTTCACCTCCATTCACACCAACATTTTCATTATTCCCAACTAGGCTCCCTTCTTGAGTTGGGACAACATTTGGCTATTGCTGTTCCTCCCCACTGACCTGGTTCATCGGTAACCGCCCATCTTGATTTGGTGACTCAGGAGTCCGTCCTTCCTCTACTTTTCCTTTCAACTACGAGCTCTCTTGTTTCTCCCCCTGTTTCTCCACTGTGTAGTGATGGGGAGCCACTTCCTTCCACCAAGAAGTAGATTTGTTTGTTCTTTTTTGAACACATTGCGCAGCCACATGCCCAGTCCTGTAACAAATTCTGCACCTAAAGGGTACCCCTTCATAATCCAGGGGTTGCACCTAACATCCCTTTGAAGTTTTTATCCGGATTTCCCCTGGAGGCACCTTAGTTACATCCATCTCAACCAAAATATAGGCATAAGTTGAGTGTAACAGATTTGAAGAACCCTCATCCACCATTAAAAAGCTTCCTAGGGAGTTCCCTACAGCTTCCAAGCATGAATCAAACCAAAGATGCAGAGGAAAGTTAGGCAGCCTTACCCAAAGAGGCCCCCCCTTCAAACACTTCAGTAGCTGGGTTAAAAGCTGGGTGCCATGGCTTTAACATTAATGCATGTTTTTCCTCCCAATCCCAGTGGAATTCACAAAGGATCTTGTTTCTATCTTGTTCTTTCTCAAAAACGACAATAAAGAAGCCTTTTTCCATGGGATAGATTTGAACATATCCCTCCAGAACAGGCTTCCAGTGGCTGGAAATCCACTGATGTAGCTCTTTTAGGTTGGGCCAAAAACCCTTGAATCTCCCAATTAGACCCAACCTAGAAAAGACTTCTTCATTGTAAGATGCCTCTTGATCTAGCTCGTCATCTAGTTCCACAGTGATTGAATTAGAAGAGGAAAGAGCAATATCTCCTTCCGTGCCTATCGCTGCTTTGTAAGATTGTTTTAATACCTGAGAGGGCCTTGTCTGTTTCCCCTTATGTCCTTGAATCTACTTATCCTTAACAGATCCTGCGCCGTTTGCCACCTGTGTGATTGCATTCCCGTTCCTCAGGTCATTTCCCGTCGCTCGAGCACTGTCCTGTAGCCCACAGACATCACCGTTCCGGTTGAAGGAGACTACGGAAGCCACTGGTCCATTTCCTTGGCCACCACTGCCTCCATTGATCCTCAAACCATTAGGTCTAACCTGGTTCAGCTTCCCCAAAGATTGATCCGAAGAAACCTGACCTTCCGCTAGCGCTCCTTGATGACCGTTAGCCTCCAACGCCATTAAGACAGAAGGTTTTTAAATACTCAATTATTAGTCTAATTTATTCTCATGCACTTAAGCTAAACTTAGGAGTGATTTTCTATGTTAATTAGAGAGCTATTATTAGATCATTCTGTCTCATTGCATGTGATGTTGACACTTGTCATGATCTAATCCTTTTATCATTTAGGGTTGCTCCTATATAACAATCAACCCTCATTGTATTATCATACCTTTGATAGAACTCTCAACCTTTGAGGACTCTTGTTTTCCTTGAAGATTCTTGAGGTTCATTCTGTAGCTTTTTCTTGTTGAGGAATATTGCATATTATTGTTTGCAGCTCTCTTGCGTGGAAGGTGTCTTTGTTTGTTGTTTGATCCTGTGGCTCGTGTTTTTCACAATTCTAACATGGTATCAGAGCTCAAGCGTCCAAGTAATTCACCAGAGTGTGAAAACACAAAAAATTGAATAAAACATACTTGGATAAAAATCTAGAAAAAAGTGCATAGATGGTTGTGAAGAGCTTTGAGAGGCCGTCCCAATGTCGCTGGAATTGAAAAAAACGGAGAAACAACTCAAAAGTTATGAGCTTGGGAGTGAAAACAACACCTCTAACTTCAACAGGCTATCGAATGCACCAACAACAGAAAATTATGATGAGACCAACACCACTTGAAAGTTGATAGAACTAGTGTTCCGACGACATCTCGTTCGCCCAATTTCGATATCGTATGCCCAAGTTATGGCCAAAAGAAAAAAAAATAGCTCCTTTAGGGCCAAAGAGGGCTTGAAGGGGCCCCTGCCCTGTGGCTGTATTGTTGACATCAGCATGATGTCATACTAACGTCAACGAAATATATTAGAGAATATTACCTGATCGTCAAAAAAACAGGTCGGTCGGAAAAACAAAAGTTGCCGACATATTCCCTTCTCGACCCTAAATATTCTTTTGCTTAGAAAAGACCCTGTTGGTTGGAAATTTTGGGTGCATCGGAAAAAAAATTCGGCTGCCAAACGACTGGCAAAGCTAGCCATCGGCAGATCGGGCGGTTGGTAGGGCCGTTGACAGTCATTGCTCAGCGGTCACCAGGATGCCGCTTCGCAGGTGATGCTCCTTAATATAGCGCTGAGTGTTGTTAAAAAATAGTTTTTTGAATTTTTTTTTGAACTGCGTGGAGGGGCTGTATGACCCCTATGGCAATTTGTTTTTCCCTTCGAAGCTCCCGATTGCCAAATTGGACAAATTTATAGTCAAAATTTGTCAAATCAGCCACCTGAATCCAACGGTCAGGTCCTCTTTGCGCCAAAATGCACCTAAAAGTTGCCCACCTCCAAAAATTGCAAAAAAAAGCTAAGTTACCGGATTCGTACCCATAGGCCTCGAACCCGGTTCGGGTGCGAACCCGGTACGGGTCCGCCTGTGGGTACGCGCTGGGCACGCACCCTGTGCGTACCCAGCGCATACCTTGCCCAAAGGTACGCGGACCCGGGGGTACCAGCCGCGTACCTGGGCAAACCGCTGAGAACCCACGGCCCAGCACTTAAAAAGTGGGCCCAAAAGTAAAAAAAACAATTTTTTAATTTCTATTTTGCCTCTTAACCCTAAAACGACCCAATATGAGGCCTTTCAACACTAAAACATTTCATTTTTACCTCTCATTTTGCTCTCTCCATATTTTCTTTCCATCTTAGCATTTTGAAGGGAGGTGATTGCATTTGAAGGAGATCGATTGTGGAGTGGCAAATAGCTTCTACAAAGGAGATTTAAGTGTTCAAGGTATGCATTTAAACCCTATTCTTTAATCTTTTGATGAATTTTTTTAAGTTTCTTAGTTTTTGATGGATTTTTTCAAGTTTGTGAAGAAATTTTTCAAATATATATATTTTTTTTCATTTTTTTTATAGATTGCAACAATGGCCAGTAGTCAAAGTTCAGTGGGTGGGGATGGAAGCCAAAAGTTCAAAATTGATAAAGGATCTCCTTTATGGAGACATACCACACGAATTTCACAAATTCCTGGAGGTGGGGGGTTTGTTTGGAAGTGTAATTTTTGCAATGTACAATATAATAGCTCCTACTACCGAGTGAAACTTCATTTTATGGGCCCTGGTGGTAAAGGGATTAATATGTGTGTGGGCCCATATAAGAAGGGGTTTTCTGCTGTACAAATAGCAGCATTTATAAAAGAACAAGAAGATGCTGACAATTCGGTTGCAAGAGGAAAACAAACTAGTTATAGTTCCGGAAAGAAAAAAACAACATTACCCACTCTCAGATAGTTAGGCCCTCTAGACATCCCTTCTTGTCTATACCCTCTACGGAAGAAGAAGATGAAGAACCAGAAACCACCACCCGCAAGAGAGGTCCATTAGAGAAGGCATTTAAAATGGAGGCAAGAGATATTGCTGAAGAAAAAATTGCACGTTGCCTCTATGCCAATGGTCTTCCATTCAACTTGGTGAGATCACCATATTGGAAGGACATGGTGTCAGCAATAAATAGTGCACCTCCTGATTTCACAAGTCCTGGGTATGAAAAGGTGCGTACCACCTTATTGCAAAAAGAGAAGAAATATGTAGAGGCCCAACTAAAACCAATTAGAGATTCTTGGGTTGAAACAGGTGTATCTATTGTTTCCGATGGATGGAAAGATTGCAAAAACCGTCCATTGATTAATGTTATTGTAGTGTCCCCCAAGGGGGCAATGTTTTTGAGGGTGGTTGACTGTGAAGGGGAAGTGAAAGATGCAGAGTTCATTTCCAGGATTCTCATTGACTCCATAGAGATGGTGGGTAGTGAAAATGTTGTCCAAGTAATTACGGACAATGCAAAAGTTTGCAGGGCTGCAGGTGCTTTGGTAGAGGCTAGATATGAGCACATCTTTTGGACACCGTGCACGTACACTCCCTCAATTTGGTGATGCAAGCAATTGGCAACCAAATAGAGTGGGTGAAAGAAATATACCAGGAGTCTGAGGAGATCCAGATGTTTGTGACAAACCACCATATGTCACAAGCAATTTTCAAAACTTTTTCAACATTGGAATTGTTGAAGGTAAATTTTAAAATTTAATTTATTTAGTTTCATTTATCATTTATGTCATGTTTTACATAATTGAATAAAATAATTTTTTGCATTATTTACATATTTTAAATGTGTTATTAACTTACTATTAACATGTTCTTAGGTTGCCGAGACCCGGTTTGCATCTCACACAATTGTTCTGAGACGACTTGTGAAGGTGAAAGATGCATTGAGTCAAATGGTTATTAGCAACCAATGGGGTATATGGAAGCAATCAAATTCAGAGAGGGCCCAAAAGGTCAAGGCATTGATCTTGCATGACGATTGGTGGGATCGTGTGAATTATGTATTGGAATTCACCGAACCTATCATGTCTATGCTTCGGTTTGCTGATACAGATGAACCATGCTTGGGGATGTCTATGATAGCATGGACACAATGTTGGAAAAAATAAAAATAGAAATACAAAAAAAAGAGAATGATCCTGAAGACACCTTGTACAAAAGGGTGGAAGCAATTGTTCTTCATCGTTGGAACAAGATGACAACTCCATTGCACCTCCTTGCATATGCCCTATCTCCGAGGTACTATACCACTGAAGTACTTTCTATCCCAGGGAGAATACCGCCATATAGAGATGCTGAAGTTGCTAATGGGTATAAGACGGCATTTAGTAGAATGTTCAGTGATCCAGAAGTGCATGCAAGTGTCATGAGAGAATTTGGAATGTTTGTCACAGGAAAATCAAAAAATCATACCGCTTCTGTTGCTAGAGACCAATACAAAATGGATGCTCTTACATGGTGGTACCTCCATGGTCAAGATTATATGTACCTCCAACCTCTTGCAATCAAGATCCTCTCACAAGTAAGTTTTTTTTTTTTTTGCCACTTGTATTGTAAAATTTAACACTTAACATTCTTGAATTTATCTTGCATTTTTTATTTTATTTTTAATTTTGTTGGTTTCTCTCCGGAGTTGCAAGCTCTTCGCGCACGGAATTGGAGTACATACTCCTTTATCCACTCAGTGAAGTGCCAACGGTTAGCTGCAAAAATTTAAGACTTAGTGTATATTCATTCCAATTTGCGTCTTCTGTCACGTAAGGATCCTCAATACGGGCAGGGGGCAGCGAGGCTTTGGGATGTAGCACCCGAGTCTACTGACTTGGATGCAACCATTCAGGATCTTGCTAGAGCCACTATGGATGATGTGGGTGATATTGATGACATATCACATGGTGTTGGATCCGCTTTGGGTTCAAATGATGATGATTTTGAAGTTGAAACCACTCAAAATCCAAGTCATGATGTTTCTCTTATTTTTAGAGCATATAATACATATATATAGATTTATAATATATTAAATTATTAATATATATATATATATATATACACACGTACCCATACGTACCCAAACCCCTAAAAAAATTTTGCCCGTACCCACGTACCGGGTTCTCGTACCCGAACCCGTCCCCGAACCGGAACCGGAACCGGTAACTTAGAAAAAAAGCAATGGAGAATCTAGATCTAAAGCCCTATATCTCTTGTTGAAGAAAAAAACTTAGAAATCGAAAAGGGGTTCGCTGAATCTATTCTTGAGGAAGACAAAGTAGGCACATTCACTAGTGATAGCTTTGGAATTTGTACTTTATCTTTTGGTGCCCCTCAAGATCTTCCTATCATTTTTTATTTGGAGAAGAATCTAGTTTGACTCAAGATCACCTTTGTTTTTTCTTGATTTGAAAAGTTTCTTTGTTTTCCTAATTCACTAGAAGGTAAAAGCCGTTGATCAATGTTTTTCTCAATGAGCTAATAACAAATGCCAAACTCACCATTTGAAATGTCTTCTTCTTGAAGTATGCTAGAAAATTGCTTGATGATTAAGCGATTAAAATTTCTCCTTTTGACCTCAAACTTGTTTGCACAATTGGCACAATATCTTCAATCTTCAAAAGATGCATATATTTGATTCCCACTCTGTTAAGCATGATATCTTTCATATCATATCTATGCTTCCTATATAAATGTTTAAAGTTGAATTTGGCCTTTTGTTGTTAAGGAATTTGGAATCCATAGTACTCTTACATTTATATATACCAAGTTGGATTGGAAAACCAATGCACAACTTGTCACCCTCTCAAAAAAAAATGCACCATTGAGACTTGCCACAAATATTCCAGGAAGATAACTTAGTCACCTAAATACCTTGGCAACATCTAAGGATAAAATGTGAGGCCAAATGCTTTGATATATATGAAAGTTGGGAACTGAATGTAGTAGTTTGTCCAATTTGAAACTATCGCCCGGGTGCGCTTTGAAATTTGCACGTGTAACATGCCGATTGTTCAACGAAAGTAAATTCACTAAATTTTAACCTCAAGTAAATAACTATGTTCAAAACTCATAGCAATAAATTTTTTTCTTCTATTTCAAAGACTAAATGCACATCTGAAATAACACATATTCCAAACTTTCCATTTGCATTATAATTGAATATTACAATTCTTCCAATACATTTAAAATCTCAAGATAACATATCTTGCATTACAACTTCCACAAAAATGGATATAAGAAAACATACATAGCTCTTTGAGGTTCATTAGCACTAGTAACAAATGGTCCAGGAAAATCCTTGCAAATCTCGGCTGCCAACTAATGAGGAGAAGCATCACTCAAATGCTTTTCCACCAACCACGGACTCAAATGTGGTCCCTTGTACATTTGCCACATATGGTAAGATGGCCCTACCCTTCAACGAAGAGATTGGTTGGTAAAACCCCATAACAAATAGCCTTTCTGAGCTTAGTGTTGTGCCCTACAATCCAAAACCTAATCATACAGTAGCTACACCTACGAGTATGAAAATCCCGAACTAGAATGTTTATACTGGATACAATGAACCTTGATAGTGTAAACAGTGGCTACTTACACTACTTTGACCAAAGTTTCATATAAAAAGTCATCTCTTCACCCACTATGTTAGCTCGATTTGGTAATGACCATTCATGTATTATGCATAGGCAATTCCCTTCTTAAGGTAATCTTTAACCCTAGGAACAACCTTTTTCTTTTACAATAAACTACACGTAAGCAATTCCCTTCTTAAGGTAATCTTTAACCCCAGGAACAACCTACGATTATAACATTCCTACTAAATAAATGTGACACATAAGCTACTTTCTTCATAGAACAATCTAGTTCTAAGGTAATCAATAAACTCTCTATAGCTCGGATTACTCAAATAAATTGAAAACAAATACTTCATAAGCTATTCTAAGCTTCCTCTTTCCTAGTATATAATACTAACGAATGCATCCACTCCTTAATATGGAGTATGTACAAACACTCAAACAAGGTTCATAAGAATTAAGTAGGTTAAGATTCTTCCAAACATAATCTTTCCCTAACCTAGCAAATCAATGCATATCAAAACACAAGACAACCTCAACATTCAATCTTTTCAAATACTGTAATACATAAATAGAATAAGAGGACAAAATAACATCCCTGTAAAACGCTAATTCCCCAGTGAAATAAATTGACTTGCAAGCTTAATCCACTCCAAGACTCCTCAGTAATTCTCCCAAACCACATAAATTCTCACAAAAACTCTCTTAACTTTCCTCACAAACAACTCTCAGCTTTAAACAAGAATAACTCAGACTAAAACAGCAGAGTGCAATTGAACAATGCGTCCAAATGAAGTAATCTTCACTCCTATTTATACAAAAATATGAGACTTAGTTGGCTACAATTAAGCTATGTTGAATGACACTTCTCACAATATAAAGTTCAACTCAGCAACTAATTCCAATTGGTGGCAGCAATTAAAATCATTACTCATCAAAGCAGAGCAGCTGATCGACAGAAACAGATACAAGAAGAATTCAGTTTAGAAATGCAAGGTGAAAGATATAACAGGTCGACTCCAAATATGCTAGCTTTATCATGAATTACTCCACATTTTACTTGGTCTTCCATCGCTGGACAGTACTCAATAATTTAGACTTCTAATCACAATGCAATTTTCATATTTTGGCACCACCTATTTCTGCGATCGTGCATTTTGATGTTGCTGTGTTTAGACTAAGTCAACGACTAAATACCTTTCTAATATCTCATATATCTTTTGACTAAGTCTTAATATACAATGCGTTGTATTAGCAGGTTGGTCGACTCATACTTAATGACTATAGTGCTGCATAAAGTGAAAGCGTAATATGCTGCATATTCATTTAAATGTAGTGCGCACTATATAGTATGTGCTTTATTTCATAATATCAACAACGCTTTAATTTACATACAGCGCTTTGTTTTAAACATAATACTTTATCAATATATATATATATATCAACTTCACAATATTAAATATATATCATTAGGTATTTCAAATGCATATATCTATGTTATCATTTATAAATAAAACCACATGTATATATATCTATATATATATATATACATACATATATAGATATACTCAATATGTGTGTGTATATGTATATATGCATATATCTGTATATACATTTGCTTATAAAAACAATAGTACATATTTACAACTCATTGATAAATATATATATACATATGATGTATATATACATATATTACATGTCTTATTGTCATTTGGAACATTCTCATGCCATGACATTATGGTGACATGTTTTATCTATACTCGTATGCGTGTTAACAACTGTGGGTTAACCATCGACATGTACATGTATACATATATGTACATACCATGTATATATATATATATATATCATCAATTTGAACAAAGAACATATAAGAAAGAACTCACAAGCACAAAGGAAACTCAACAATATCACAAACAAGAACATTCACCATAGAATCACAATTCAAACACAAATAACACTAAGGGATGACTTACCAATTTCCCGAACTACTACTCAACTAGACCAATCTATATGTGTGTGTGAAAAAGCTCAGTTAGGCTTTGTTTAAGGGCTAACCGACCAATCACTTCCCTTGAGTGATACTTCCCCTCCCTTCTGGAGGCTTGATCCCTGTATCTGCATTCAACTTAGAACATGGCATTGGTAGTTAGCTGTTCATCAAAATGATCATTGCATATATATATTCTTTTTATAATCAGAATACCAAATTAAATCAACATTCATAAGATTTAATCATAATCATCAAATCAATTTAACTTCCTTTCATCATTTCCAAGTAATACATATAATCAAAGTGCAAACACATGTTTTTCAATAAAAAATACAAACACATTCATTTATTCAGTATTTTACCCTATCATAGTAATAGCAAATAGGTAAATGCACAACGGGGTGTAACATATCCCCCCCCCTTGTGAATCATCGTTCTCGATGATTTAATGTAGCTAACATAATATAAAAATAAAACAAACACATCATTGTTTTTCAAGCATTCATAAAAGCATGTAAGACATGTGGAAACTTCTGCTCAATTTTAGCATAGTCTTCCCACGTGGTAGAATCTTCTGCATACTGGTCCCACTAGACTTTGCACTGTAGAACCTCCTTGTTACGCAAACGAAGCTTACGTGTTTCGAGCACCTTGAGAGGCTCGATTGTTACCACTCCGGGGTCCTGTATCTATAAGTCTTAATATACAATGCGTTGTATTAGCAGGTTGGTCAACTCATATTTAATCACAATAGCGCTGCATAGAGCGTGTGTAATATGCTGCATATTCATTTAAAAATCCTAAGCGCTGCCTCGTAGGTGGAAATCCGAATTTTCAGAGTTACTCTCTTGATTGATCAAATTGTTTTCAAAAGAAATATTAATGATGGACTGCTGAAATCAGGCACTCTTCACTGATAATACAATCATCCAGCCAAAGATAAAGGAAAGCGTGCTGAATTTCTGGCGGAAAACTTACTGTAATTGACTGAAAACTCACTGATAATTGATAAAAATTGTTTAAAGCTCAGTTACTTTTGGCAAAGATTGATAAGGAATTCAATGAAAAAGAAATGAAGAATGAAGAATGAGGCACTATTATGAATGATTACTGCTGATATGACTGCTGCATACTTTGGGTGTCAGTAAAACTGCTGCTGCTGCAATGAAGATTGAAGATCAAGGGTCTTCGTTATTCACAAAACATATTCTATTTCTGCCCTTGGCCACCTCTTGCTTTTTCTTTTTCTAATTTCATCCTGCTACTAAAATCTGATCTTTGCAATGGGCAGAATTACCTATAACAAGGAGATTAGATTCTGCTTGAAAGGACATGTCTCCAGGCAAAGGTGCACCCTTCTATAAATCATCGCCTCTATTTTCCCAAATCTGATTGACTTCCACTCATAAGTACACTTCTATGCATATATCTGCATACTTTCCTCAGAACTAGTGGGCTTCCACTAATAGGTGTGTGTCTATATGACTGTTAAAATCTGTTGCTCAACAGAATCCTATCAATATACCCTTGGGTGTGTGCTGGACTGTCATTGCATCATTTGAACTCCACAGATTTACATTCCTACTTATAGGCATGCACTTGACAAAGGTGATGTTAGCTTTGAAACATAAAACTTGTCCTCTACATTTATAGGCTCACACCTATGAACACGATTTGCAAAAAATTGAAAAATCTGTTCTCTTCATCCTGTCCATGTCTGATTACTAGCTGGCAGATTTGAATTTGAGGTTCACTGCCTCCACTATATGGTACATGCTCATATGTGGCAATGCACACTTTTCATACCTTTGAAAGATTTTTAGTTTTCTTCATTAATTTTACTCCATTCTTCACTATGTCATATGTATTTGAAAGCTTTGACAATGGACCCTACAAATCTATGAATGAAAGATGATGAGACCATAAAGAAAAAGATGATGGAGACATAACCGCTTGATTTTGATGAAAAGGCTAGGATTTAGCTTGAAATTTGGCCTTACACACAAAATTTCATATGTACACAACATACATACATATGTGTGTGTGTGTGTGACAAGGATTTATCTTTTTTTGATAAAAAGATTGCTAATATATTGAGCTATTCTGCAGTATTGCAAGTGAGAAATGATTACAATTTTTCCATCCTTTGTAAGTTGTTACCCTATTAACAGGTTAACATCTTTTCATCAAGCTTGAGATCAAACATCGTGAAGAATCCCCACTTAAGTTCATACATTGGTACTACCTGAAAGAAGCCACACTGTTGCAAAGCTAGATACATAAGATCTTCACTTGGAAATTGAAGTTTTCAATTTGGCTGGTCTTCCAGGGAACAAAGCTTGAAAGTAAGGATGTGGCAGCATATAAAGTATGTTAGGGTTAATGTTTACTTGCATGTGTAAGCCAACTTGGTGCATGAGTTTTTATTATTTTTATCCTTTTATTATTGTCCATTATATTAATCATATAGCATATCTGCATTTGCTCACTTTCACATCTCTTGTTCATATTATGAAGTTTATCATGTAAGTCGTTGTAATTCTTTGTGCTTTCATTCATGTTAAATGTGTTGTTAAAACTCAAATGGTATCTTTTATTTACCATTCCATGTTTTAGGAAAGTAAGGTACACAAAATGCATTGTGTGTCTGGAGTGAGGACTGAATTCCGTGCTAAATGCCATCAAAGTTTGATTGTCTAGGCACATGAAGCATTATTAAATTTTGCTTGTGATAATTATTTTTACATGGTTTTTTCTTTTATTCTTAGTAACTAATAGCGTTCACTTAGTTTTGGAGGAAAAATTATTTTTGTTTCTATACATTTCAGAGAGGTTCATGCACAGAAAATATCCTTGCATTTCTAATTTATATCCTGATGTTGGAACAGGGTTTTGAAAGGGATATTTGGCCAATATGATTTGAGCATAACTAACTATTTAATGTCATTTGCTTGATTTTGGTTTCTATGCAGTTGAGGAGAACTGTGCTTCAGTGTGGAATTTCTCATGCACATGGGTGGGATATGGCTCTGATGGTAATCACCATGATAATAGTAAAGATGATGCTTCAACTGATGCATGTATTCAAGGCAAGAGCAGAGATTTGGAGCCAGTAGAGATGGAGAATGTTATTTAAGTTTTGGTTTGATCACCATAACACTAGGGAATAGGAGCAATTCATAAGCATAATTAATGCTTGAATATCATAATTTATGCATTGATGTCACTGTAATTGCATACTGTTTATTCTTTTCTACAATTTTCTATAATATTCTTTCATAAAGATCACATTTTCTGTTTATGTTGGTATTCTTCGCCCATGTACCAGAATGATAGTCTTAATTGCATTAGGAGCAATTTGTCCTTGATTTTCTCTTGCCAGTATTATATTTTAATATAAAGTAATTTAGAAACAAACAGATCTTAAAGCCCAACAAACCAGATGATGATTCAGATCTGCAAACAGATCAAAAGAAAAATCACACAGATTATTTAGCTGGTGTATAGTCAGACTTTGCATATCGTTTATCTTTATACTGCAGGAAATCCTCAAGGGTAAACTATGGGTGTACATACATGCATACATACATACATACATAGACACACACACACACACACACACACACATACATACATACATACATATATACATACATTCATGCATGCATGTGTACATATATACATACATACAGACATGCATACATACATATATACATGCATGCACCCATCCATTCATACATGCATGCATGCATACATACATATATGCATTCGCACATGCATTCATTCATACATACATACTTACATATAAGCACACACACACACGCAGGTAACCAAATGCATACATACATACATAATGCACATACACATGCATACACGTAGGCACACACACAGAGAGGCAGGTAACCATAGAGATTAATCATGGCTAGTTGAAAGAGTCCATTTTATTTTAGGGAACATTTCCATAGGGTTGCGAGGAGACTCATCTTCCCCCTTAGGAGTCGTCTGAGGGCGATTACCCATCTCGGATCGTCTCGGGGAGGCTGAAGACTTCATGAAGTTTCCCGAGGAGTACCCTAGCGTCTCCCGCTGCAGAAAACGGCGTCTCCCTCTAAAATACCTAAGAAAACTTTAAAGTTTAGACATTTGAAACTTTAAAAATTAAAGCATAATGTATTTGACGTGTCTAAGAGTGATTAAATTATTGTTTTGAAAGTTCAATGTCATCATATTTTCAGATTTTCTATAAATTACTAATTTTATTTTCAGATTTTCTATAAATTATTAATTTTTATTTTTTATTTTTTTTAATTTATATTAAGAAAATGGCGTCTCCAAGTACCCCTGTCTCCTATTTTCAAAAAAAAGTTGTACCGATTGCCAATCCTCATTACCAGTCTCGTGGCAGCTATGAATTATTTTATCCATTTGCTCTTTACCACATTTGCTAAGTCCATGGTTATAGTCATTGTTTCACCTTTTTGAGTGGCATAATCCTTGTTGGAGGAGGTGAGGGATGCATTTGATGGCTAACTGGAGTGTTTTACCATCTGATGTAGATATCCCTTCATGATAACCATAGGGCTTGGTAAAAGAGCAGAGTAGGCAAAGGGATGAGATGAGATCTAATAGGTTTCATACAACACACTTTGTAAAATGGAAAGCTCCTTACCATGTTTTCATAGCACAATGTTTGCATCGACAAGATTCGGATTATTTGTAATCATGTAATCAAAGGTTGCCAAAATCTGCAAAAGCATTTCTTCAAAATGGGTACAGACCCTCATTTGGTTGGCTCCTTGATTGGGGGTAGGACTTCATGAGGGTTCCCAAGAAAGAGGAAGATTGCAGGTCTGGTTTCTTCCACCATTGCTGAAAGCTCATGGTGCAGATTTTGCTCAAACCTTTAGGGCTTGGCGAGAGGCACTCTATAAAAGGGAAAATGAGAGACTCCTCAAGAATATCTCCATATCCTTGCTATAGCACTTGATTGGGCAGCACCTGCAACTGTTGTCAAGGCATCCTCGTGGCTGGGACTTGCAATCTGTGAGCTGGAGAAGATCGGTTTTGTAAAGAAATCAAGTTGGATAGATGAGTGAATATATCACATGTAAGCCAAGGATTCCCCAGAATGTAAACTTCCTCCACTGGTTGAAGTTTGTTAGACATAGCATTACATTACAAAACTTAGGAGTTGTTTCTCTTTCAGGGAAGCTATTGCATTTGGAAGATTGAGAATTATCGTTCCAAGAAATTCATATTGGAGTAAAGATTGCAATACCTAGGAGCTTTGAATTTTCGCCTCCAATTACAGTGATTGACTGGGAATCTGTTCATTTAATCAAAATAAATATATCTTGGAGCTGCAACGGCCCTGGTATTTATAATTGTGGGTATTTTGGGCCTTCTTGCACATCCATTTGAGGAAAGGCAAGCTGTTGGGAAATTCCTCTAGATTTTGTATACATGAAATGGAAGAGATTATAGGTGAAGTGTCCTAGCTATGTCAAGAAATCTCCTTGTAGACTGCTTGAGGAAGACTGTATTCATTAAAAATTAGTTTCTTCATCTGAAACTGAAATTCATAGATTCTCCCATCTTCTATTGCTTGAGCAATTATGATACATATGTTAAAGGAAGCTGGTTGTGTTACAGAAAGTATTGTTGAAGTCTTTTATATAGTGATTACAAATGAGCAAAACATGAGGTTTTGTTTCAAATTTTTGTTCACAAAGAGATCTGTCACCCCAAGTTTTTGTAATTAGGCATTCAAATTCAGCTTTTACTCAAAGGTGTAGTTTGCCATTGTAATGAAGGAAATTGTATACCTTTACAATTTCACATTATGTTTTAGACTCGCTTTAGTATTCTTGTCCCTTAGTATGTTTATAGGTCATTTCAGCTTTTGCCTCATCCTTTTTCCCCCATGGTGCCAAGGCTTAACTTTCCATGGCCATTTTGTCCAGAATTGGTGTTGTAGCTGCCATATTTGTGTCATTCCTAATGTTTGGACCTTTTGTGAGTCAGAATTGATTGGACACTAGCATGATGCATAGAGGTTTGCATGACATGCTAGAGTCCCATGATAGTTCGTGATTTTGTGGTCAATTTTGAGTGTTTCTCTACTTGCCACTTATCCAATTTGTAGGTAATCGCTTTGGAGTGAATATGAATGGCTAGTTGACTCATTTTACTCCCTCCATTCCATCTATTTTGAATCTATCTCATTGACTTTTATTCTCTCTCACAATTCTTCACTCTTTAACATTTTTTCACTATTATGACCAACATATTGAGTAGCTTTCCAACATTCTTGAAGCGTATGTGAAGACTCCAACATTCTGGCGAGTACTTGGAATGTTTAACATCCTGCAACAACATTCTTGTCTCCATTTTTCTCATCAAGCTTGGGAGGTTATTTGTATTGGTATTTTGCTCTAACTTCTTTTTGTATTCTTCATTTTTATCATTGTAGAATCCTACTTGATGTTTTCTTTGGCACTAGGGATCTCATTTCTCATTTACCAACACTCTCATTTACATTTCATCTCACTATATTAGTACTGCCATTGCTCTTAATTCTTGGACACATTTAGGATAGGAGCACACACTTTGTTTTACCACTTTTTACATATTGGCAATTTGTGAAGGTTGAACTACAAACATAGGGGCTTGACCATTCTTGGCAAGATCCTAATTAGTCCCAATTTTTTTATCCATTTCTTCTAACTACATGCCATACTTGGAGAAGAAATTCAATCGCATGAGAGTTTGCAAATATCTTTATTTTTTCGTATCATTTGGTTGTTTTCGTTTAAATATGTATTTTAAATCTTGTTATTTTCATTTCTTTTATCAATTGGTGATCTACTTGGTCATTTTGGTTTTATTTTGACATAGACTAGGCATGTTTCGAGGGAAATAAGCGAATTTGGTGGCTCCTTCTGCACAAACTACAACACAATGAATAGATAGATGTTCACGCTACATGCTAGTGTCCCTCACAAAGGCCTTTAGATTTTGTGTCTAGGTTCCTCTTTGATTTATATTTACAATTCTATTCTTAGCTTGATAAATTTGTAAATCATTAGCAATTTCTTTTCTTATAGTGTTTTAACTTAGAAAACTATAATTTCTTAAGGGTAAAACACATTAGGATCAGCTAGAACAATTTGCTTCTTTTTTTTGTTAGATTAGTAATAGATTGTTTCTCCAATAAGAGAACTATTTGACAATAGTGTAGTGTTTAGTGAGATTGTTTGATAAAGAACAATTTTCTCATTGTTGGACCAATTTTTGTACACTACATTTTGATGAACTTGACACTCTTACACTTTAAACCTTCTTAAGCACAACAAATTGTTCATATCTTTCAAAAGGAGTATAACAACTATCTAGTCATCCTTTTAAATTTTGCATTGTGAGACCTTTCATGAGCTCCACGACCCAATCTCTTTATTCTAATAACATTGTACATTGAATTTATGGAAACATCAAAATGTCTTACTCTTGAATTGCTACCACCCCAATGAGGTTAGCAATTGATTTCACGAGTTTTTCTTATAATCAAATTGCAACAAATCTTCCCCCTCTCACTTCTATTTCTTTACAATTTACTTTATTACAAACTTTTCACAATACAAATGTTGACTTTGATCATGGGACCACCCTTGCTACCTTTAAGTTTGCTACTTCTAACATCACAAGCGACAACTTCTATGCCTTTACTTGATGTTGTATCTGTTGGTGTTGCACTACCCTTAGACATCGCATATCCTATCGTTAACCAACTCATGTAGAATATAGGTAGCCTCCAACAACAATTGGCTTCACTATCAACAACTTTACAATTATTGATATCGCCATACTACAACCATAGTTCACAATTTGTACATATTCTTGCTACCTCGCTATCCATAGGGTTCAAGGTGCATTGGTTCAAAAAACATAGTGGCAAGGGTGACCCGTTGATGCATGTATTCATTTTTACAACACTTTTTATCTTTCAAGATTAGTTAGTGAAAAAATTCCCACAATTGTTGAAAGACACTATGTTGGATTGGTTTTGCTCATTGGTAGACCACTATTAATTCTTTTGATCAACTACGCAACCAATTCTTGTAGCACATCCAAGCTATCATTGGTCCCCATATCATGTTTACAGACTTGGTACATTGTAAACAAGGTGGTCATAAAAAAGTTAATAACTTTATTTTTAAATATTAGTCTTATTCTCACAAATTCCATATGCATTGCTTGACTCAGATGTGTAGAGGGTTTTTGTTCGAAACCTTTAGCCTTTGATTAGGGACAAAATAGTTCTCATGTATTAACCATCTATTGCTCATTTATGCATAGTCATATGTGTTGCAAAGACGGTTGTCGCTACACCAAAAGATTGACTTGTTAATGCTTGATACAATCGCCAGAGTTAATGAATCTACGAGAGGCGGTTAAGCCATGTCATGAACCCGAGTGTTGCGTTGCACAACACAAGGAGACCAAGGGTGCACACTTTGCAACAATCCCCCCTAGCACAAGCAAGGGGTTTGAACCCATAACCTAGATTCTGATACCAATTGTTGCAAAGATGTTTGCCATTGCACCAAAAGATCGACTTATTAATGCCCGATACAACCACCAAAGTTAATGAATCCATGGGAGGCGGTTAAGCCATGTCATGAACCTGAGCGTTGCACTACACAACACAAGGAGACCAAGGGCACACACCTTGCAACATTATGCAACTAACAAATGATAAGCTAGTTTGAGGCACCAACCTTGAAGGTTCCTATTGTATTACCCTAGCCTTCATCTTTGTTTAACAATTATAAAAAAAAAAAAAAAAATTCTTTAAAAACAACACATCTACAATTGTAAATAACACTTTAGCCACAACACCTTCTACTGCCCTAGCTCGCTCTTCTTCTAAACCACACAAAAATTGACAATTTACAAAGTTGTTTGAATCCTTTCATTCCACTCTATAATAGCTATTAAAGAATAACTTGGTTCAACTATTGTTGTGTTGACCTTTGGATGCCAATAAACCTCTCCCACCTTATGATCAAAAGCCTTTTGTTAGTTCCATGTAATTCCTTGACATGATACTAAGTGATATTAGCATCTTAAACATATTGTTTAAGACCTCATTGACTCTAATATGATCCAGATCTCTATTAAGAATGACATGACAAAGGAAACAAATCCATTACTAAATTGAACCAAAGTTTATAAATCTATACAAACCCCTCCAACAATATTCATCAAACTTTGTTGAGCTTAAATAGCCCAACTCTTGTTAGACTAACGTTGATTGATTTGCTTCTCCCTTCTTGGACATGAAGGGAATGGTGGACACTCAACCTCGAGCACCTCAAGGGCGGTCTTTCTTTGAACCTATCATTTTTTTTTCTTTAGTTGATATGCATGTGGACGCATATGATAAGCCTCTCTACCTCGTATGCACCTAAAATTGGTCAAGACATTTAATTAATTAAATGCTAGTTATTTAATTAATATTAAACTAAGTATAAATAATTTTTCAATTTGTCACATATAGTTCACCCACTTCTAAATTCTCCAAATCTAAAATCATATTCTTCTAAATTAATTAAATAAACAAATTTCCATAAGCTTGTTTTATTTAATTAATCTTCACTATTCTTGATTAGGAATTCAAGCACATGTCTACAACTTTTTGTGCCACCTCACCAAGGTCACATGAAATTAAATAATTCTAATTTTTAAATTAGAATTATCTTCAACCAATTTTTAAGCACATGGCTTATTCCTCACACACTTCTTCAACCAATTTTCAAACACATGGTCTTTTCTTCCCACACTTTAGTCTCCCATCCATTTGGCATGTTGCCTATTGGTCAAGAGATTCATATTATAACCAGAATGTTGAACTTGATAAGTATGAAGTTGATACCAAATCAATATTTAAAAATACTGATCATGAATTCACAAGTCTAAGTCTTCTTTAATGGTATTCGATCTACAAGAGCAGAACATTTATTGATTTCAATGTCTCCCATTGTGGATCAAACCTACATTAAATATATAAGGAAGAGACACATCCCATGAGCGGACATGTCTCCACAAAGTGGAGGCATGTCCGTTCATGAGATGTCTCATGAATTGTGCCTTTTCATCTTAACTAAACACCCGATCTCTAATCGGGGTTTGTTACTTAATAAACA
>VDFB02271358.1:643579586-643679610 GCA_007258455.2 Sequoia sempervirens
GAAATGTTCATAGCCTTATCGAATTTCTTATTGTGATTAGAGGCGTGATATTTTCTTTGCTTTATTGGCTTTATTTTTGTGAGCAGAGATGCATTATTTTCTTAGCTTTATCAGTCATGTTTAGTGAATAGGTTGAGTACCTACATTAGCTATTTAAATGTCTAGAAGATTAGTCTACTTCAATCATATTTGAAACCCTTATTTTGTTATTATGATTTCATTATATTTAAACACCTCAATCTTATTCAGGTTGAGAGCATCTGATAACTATTTCTTCAATAATTTCTATGAGTTTTAGCAATGAAATGAGGTTCAATCTTGGGGTTTACAATGTATTGTTCATTATTTTCATTGTTTGTAATAGAAAGAAATACAAATTAATTTATATTTTGTTTATAATTATATTGGTGTTAAAATTGTAGGTCTCTTTTATAAGAGTGTGTGTATATATGTATGTATCTTGTTGGACTTTCAATTATATGTAATTCGTTAAATATGTATTTTATGATTGGTATTTGCTTATATATATATATATCATGGCTATGGAAAAAAAGAATAATTTTGCTTATGTTAATTAATTGACTAAGAAGATAAATAAGTTGGGAATTAAGTAGAGTAAAGTAGATTTACTTACAATTAGTTGAATTGAAGGATTTGTGATTAGCTAAGTTTAAATAAGAAAAATTAGATAGCCTCTCTGAATGCTAATTGTTTTCATTATTAAGTAGTCGATTTGTAAAATTTGCTATGTAAATTAGTGAGATATGATTTATTGTGGTAAATGATCTATAAAGTGAATTATGTGGTTAATGTTAAAGAATAGTATGAAATGGTAGAAATCAAATATTGTTCCTTTATATGAATTTAGATTCAATTGCATGCAAGGTTATAGTTAAGAATAGTTAAGTATTCAATGCCATATATTTGGGTTGGACTATCTTATTTATATTTGAGAGTATTTATATTTATAATAGTGCACGCTCAACATATTATTAGAAATAGAAATTGTAAATCAATAGTTCTTTTAAAATTACTTTGAGTTTCATATTTAATTATAATTATTGTTAAATTAGTAGTCTAAAAAAAAAGATGTCGATTTATAATTATTGATGATTCAGTTCATATAGTCTTGATTGCATTTAGAAGTGAAATTTAATGTAGAATTATTGGTAAGCTAATAATATAGATATATTTCGATAGTTTATAATAATCAATGGAGGATTTATCAAATAAATGAAATAGAGTATTAATTTATGGTTGTTGTTTGCCTTTATAATTATTTCATAGTGGAATTGTAAACTCATTGTTTAATTAATTATGTAGTTATTGTGGCACATGACCATTAAGGGAATTATGTGGTTAAAGGGTAAAGGGTAATATGAAATGTAAAAGAAATGTATTAGATAATGTGTCTTGTTAAGTGAAATGGGAAAAATAAAATGTGGAAGTAAAGTTTATATATGGAGTCGTTCATGGTTGCATTGTTATTTTTATGCTTGTTTTGAATAATTCTTTTGATTAGTTGAATAGGGATGTTTTTGGTTACTATTCAAAAGTGGGATTCTTTTGTGCAAATTGTTAAGGTCGGTTTCCAAAGGCTAGGAGGGAGTATTTTTACATGGGTGGTTCTTTTGATGTTTCTCTTTTCAAGTAGTTTGGCAATGTTTTGTGTTGCGTGCAAGATGGTTGATGCCTTGCACTATGTATTGACTCTTATGAATATGTCATGTGTTGCATTGATTCTTATGATTATGTTATATGTGCAAAATGGGTAATTCCTTGCACTGTATATGGATTTTCATGATTATGTAAGCAAGATGAGAAATTCCTTGTTTTGTTGGATTCATGTGAATTGTTAAGTGTGCAAGATGGTTTCTACTTTGCTTGTTGTGTAGGGTCTACTAGTTGCAAGTAGGGGGAGTGGCTCTCAATAGGGGCCGAAATCTGAAGTGGTATCTAGGGTAACCCATTTGGGAGTTTCTTAATATAGAGATAATATTAATAATGAATTAGGGGGATGGGTATAACTCACATTAATTAAGATAATGTATGCCTCACTCATGGCTCAAGTGCTTGTTTAGGCTTGAGATGAGATGAGAAGGCCTAGAATGGCAAGATCAACTTCCTTGTCCGCATGAAAGGTACATTGATTCCGTGGAAGAGCTAGGGATCGGGAGAGGTCAATAGGGTAACTCAGGATGAGGGTCAGGGCCTAGGAAGATCCGCATGGGTAACCCATATCAAGCTATGTGATGACACTCTTCCCTATTGTAGTCTAGCATTCCCTAGTATTGTTTATCCTCCTGTTGTGTGGATTCCTTTGGAAGCAATGTATGTGTTGTGTGATGTTAATGTTGTTGCAGTGTTATATTGGAGTCATGTGTAGCCCTTGTATATGTTAGCCTATTGTTTTCTTGACTGCTTGTTTGTAGTGGGACCTTATGTCATCTCCTAGTATAGGGGGTGGACCTTATGGTTCCACATGGTTGGGAGGTTGGTGCTCTTTCCTCCATTGGGTTTTCCTTGTTTGTTCGAGTGCATGAAGCTTGTCCCTTGTGAAGTAGATTTCGGTTCATGTTCCTGTTCGAGAAGAGAGTCTTAATGTATATGTATTGGATTTGCATCTCAGTTGTAACATGTGTTGTAATTTAATGTAATCTTCCCAATTGTATTTAGGGAAGCAATATTGTAAACAATGTAAGGATGCACTCTCGCGTAATGGAATTTGTATATGTACTTGTTAGTTCTTTATATATGATCTTTAATGTTGTTCAACTGATGACATGTTATGGAAATTCACAGTGTTTAATCATATAATGTGATGGTTTAAAATGAACTTGATGGTTAGAAAAATCATGTAAACATATTTGCTAATGAAATAAATCTAGTTCTTGTTTATAGCTATGTTAGTAATGCAATCGTGGAACCTTAGAGGATTAGTTTAGTTTCATGTTATGTTAAGTTATGCAGTTCACTTTTATAGCTTTAAAAAAAAATTGTCCAATATTTAGTCATGTTTGTGTGTTGTCCTCTAGGGTTTCGTGGTGGGATGTTACAGAACTTTTACATGCAGTTGCAAATATTGAACAATATATATGAATGTATATATATACATATATACATATATATGTATTTATATACATACACACACACACACACATATATCTAAACCTACAAATAGTTATATCTTACTTGAGAAACATATATATGACAACTAAAAATAAACAAGTTGAATGGAGAAAATTTCTCTTCAATTCTTTATGCTCATAAAAATCCAATGAATATCATTTCCTACAATAATCAATGGCTTGTAACTATGAAAGAAAACCTAAAAAACCATCCATCTTCAAGCTCCTCCTTCCTTGTAGACTCGTACACCAACAAAACAAAATGAAATTATTTAAAATACAATAATTGGTTTTAGTTACTTATGTTAGTTTCCCTAAAATCAAATGGCTTTAAGATTTAATTAAATATATGGTTCAAAGTTGATTCTCATTCTTTAAGTTCTTAAAAATATTAGTTTAAATATTAGGTGTTGTTAAAAGCTTTAGGTGGGGATTAGGAAAATATGGGAGCCTAAACATAAAATGTGACATAGTAAAATTTAGATTAAATCAATAATTTAACTTAGGATAATTTGAAGGAAATAAATGACTTTTTAGATTAAAATGGTGTAATTAATTTAAAAATATGAACTCATAGCTTTTATGAATTAAAATTATTGCTTTAAATTAAATGTGGTTTAATTTATTTAGCATTTCTAGTTATTTATTTCTTTTATAAAATTTAATAGTATAACTATTGATAATTAATTATTGATAATTAATCATTATATAATTCATAAGTCATGTTTCTTGTTTTAATTTATTTATTGGACAATTTTGATTATCCATTGTAGTGGTTAAAATTATTAGCATTCTAATTATTTAATTATTTTGTCGAAATTAAATACTTCAATTATTTTTAAATAAATAAATTAGTATTCTCATATTCTTTCATTGGTCTAGGCTTGATGGATTGACCCTCATCTCACCATATACACATCCTTCAGATATTTTGCAAAAGGATGTATCTCCCTTCAAGGTTTCCTTGTTAGACACCTAAACCAATTAGGTGGCTATCTTCATTAGGGTGTAAAGAAGGGTTATATCACACCAAATTTTTGGTTACCCCTCTCCTCACCTTTTGTGCAACTTGCTTATGATGGAAATGTATACACAATGTCACTTGGTGCACATATATGATTAGATAACTTTATCATGTTTCACATTATTTTTCTAAAAAAATTCAAGGTTGTGTTGAAATGAACAAGACAACTGAGAGGGGGGGTGAATCAGTTGTAGCAAATTAAACCTTCAAAAACCCTCAACAGTAATCAAATCCACAAGCATTCATTAAGTCCTTATTCTGTTAGATTGATTAAACATGAAATGAAGACAATAGAAACTAAAATCACAACACCATACACATGAGAAAACTAGATTTATGTGGAAAACCAAATGAGGGAAAAACCACGATGAGTATTAGCTCACAATATAAGTAATAGCAAAACCAGTACAAAGGGGATCACTTTTAGAATAGGACACACTATCCAAAAAGGCTCACCACAAGGGATCACTACCATAGAAATATTACAAGAAGATAGAAGAAGAATATTACATAGAGAAACACTTCTCAATGCAACAAGGAGTCCACCACAATTGCTCGCACACTTTCATACCCTCACATAAAAGATTTCAAATGCCTTTAGCTCATTGTCTTTAGGAACCCTAACATGAAGTTCACACTTCTCTACTCAAATTCACATCACACACATCACTTGCATCAATATATCATCTATCTTGCTTCTTAATCTTTCACACACCCTCTTGCACCAACACCATACATATTTATATCAAGTTCTATTTCAAAAAAATTCTCCAATGTCGGCCACTAGCTATTATACATTCAAATTTGAAATAGGTAAGCACCTAAACATTCCCATGGTGGATAGGAATGAAAGGCAACCTACATAAATCCTTAATTTGGACCCAAATAGATCCCAACACACTTCAACATGCTTCTACAAGCCTCCCAAGTAGTGTTAAATAGAAGGTTGGCCAAAACCAATGCAAAACACCATAGACATTAAGTGCATGCTTCCATAAATCAAGATGAAAGTTTCAAACAACATAATTTTCTTGAAATCAATCTAGAAAAATCCATGAACTACTTAAGATTCATCAAACACTTCAACCAAGCTTGCATCAAAAAATACTTTAACTCGGAACAACTAATAACCCTCATTTGTATATTGATAAATGAAACTCTCACTGTACTGTACCAAATCAAGTAAACACTTGATCACATAAAGAAAAAAAAATTATAATCAACTTCTAAAATATAAACAACTTGAACCCAAACAACGAAGAAATGTAGAGCAAATACATTTCTCCCAGACCACAAAAAACATCATTGAATAACTCATTCACACACTAGTGAAAATATCTCGCATTGTACAATGATCCAAAAGCCCAAATTCTAAATATAACATCTGTCAACCTTGAATAACATGTAAGATTCACATAGGCACAACATCAACATAGAAAGAACACGAAGCACAATGCTAGAGTACACTATGAATACTTGCACAACATAGTTTGCCCTGTTTATTAAATTTTCTCAAAAGCACTTGGAAACCAAGCACTAGAACCATCATCTTAGCTCATTACTCCATTCCAAATTATCATCAAACTTTGCAAAAAAAGAATAGCTCTATCTGCTCACAACACTTTTTTGAGGTCTCAACTACACACACATATCTTGTTTTACAATTTCCTCAATATCCTCATCTTCATCCCATAGTTGACATCAATGAAAGCACCAATCAGTATACTTCTTGTTGAAATTAATGACAACACCATCATTCTTGCAACAATTTCCCCCTTTATCATTGATGGGAACACAAGATGTGAAAATACACCAAAGACCACACAAAAATTATGAACACACTCTCTCTTTTTCTCTCATATTAGATAGCCTACACAAAATTCTTGAAACCTCTCTATTTCACAGGATCCTCTCTCCCTGAGTAGATAAGTTTTTTTTTTTTTTCACATGATTCTCTCTCCCCCTTTGAAATTAATGGAAAAGGATAAAATGTTTTGCATTTTTCTCCCACTTTGACACTGAACCAAAATTACCTGCTCTAAATACTCCCCCTTAGGATAACACCCAACTCAATCAACAACACAATGACAACACATAAATTGTCTAATCCCCCTGAGAGATAGCCACCAACATCAATCTAGAAAAGAGATAGATACATATATCCACTGGACTGATGCACCTCTATATGCATCTAGTTTAAGAAAGAAGGGGCAATAATCCCCAACTTCTCTTGAAGATAATCAAAAGTATCCTTAAGAAGAGCCTTAGTAAATATATTAGCAATCTGATCCTTTGTACAAACATACTCAAGCTTCACTTCATTCTCCATAACCTTCTCTCTCAAAAAGTGATGTTTGATAGATTATGCTTTTTCCTTGAATGCATCACTGGATTCTTTGAAATTTTTATTGAACTTGTATTATCACAGAAGATAGATATAGGTTCATCAAATACACCTATGATATCCTTCAATGTTTGTCTCATCCATAGTACCTATGTACAATATGATGCTGCTACAATATACTCATCCTTTGCAATGGATAAATAAACTAAATCATGTTTCTTACTCAACCATGATACCAATCTACATCTAAGAAAGAATGCACCACCACTTGTACTTTTCTTGTCATCAACGCAACCAACCCAATCTGCATCTGTATAAGCATTTAATGTGAAATTAGTATCCTTAGGATACCACAAACCATAATCTAGTGTTCCTCTTAAATATCAAAATATTATCTTCACTTCTGCAACATGTGTTTCTTTAGGATCTTCTTGAAATCTAGCAACAAGACAAACTACATGCATGATATCCAGTCTAGTAGCCAGTCAAATATAGCAATCCACCAATCATAGATCTATACTTGCTCTAATCAACCTTAGGTGAATCATCATCTTTTCTTAATTTACAACCAATCACCATAGGAGTACATACCTATTTGGAGTCATCCATTCTAAACTTCTTCAACATCTCTTTGACATACTTAGACTAGATGGAATGAAAATCTCTTTATCAATTTGATTGATCTATAACCCAAGAAAGAAATTCATCTCCCCAAACATTGACATCTCAAATTATTTCTACATTTCTTTAACAAATTTATTGCACATAGCCTCATTTCCACCAAAGATAATATCATCCACATATACACTACTATCAATATTTTTTCTTCCTCAAATTTGAAGTAAAGATTACTATCTATGAAGCCCTTGCTGAAAACTTGATGTATCATCTACTTGTCCAATATTGCATACCAAGCTCTGGGAGCTTGCTTCAAACCATATAGAGCCTTCTTCAACTTACATATCATATCTGGTTGATCTGACAATTGAAAATCTTTTGATTGTTCCATGTAAACCTCTTTTTCTAATTCACCATTTAGAAAAGAAAACTTCACATCTATTTGATAGACCTTAACATCTTCATGTGCTGCAAATTCCAAAAACATTCTAATAGCTTCCATCCTAGCCCTAGGAGCAAAAGTCTCCTTAAAATTTTTACATTCTACTTGTGAGTAACCCTTACACACAAGTATTTCTATGTTTCTTACTACTCCATTCTCATTCAACTTGTTCATGAATACCCATTTAGTTCCTATTATGTTTTTATTTTCTAGTCTAGGGACCAATTCCCAATTTTAATTTTTCTCTATCTACATAAGTTCTTCTTTGATTTCCTTCATCTAATGTCCATCCTTACATGCTTCACTCACTGATTTAGGTTCAACTTTAGAAAGTAAACAAAAATTCACCCCAACTTCAATAATTTTGCTTCTTGTTAATACACCTTTCCTCTTATCTCCAATAATCTGATCTTCAAAATGATTATTTTGCAAATACTTAGGGGTTTTAGGGGCCTTCTCTGAAGCTTCTTCCTCTTCATTCCGCACTTCTTATTCATCAATTATTCCTTCTACTTCTTTGCAATCAGGTTCATCTGAAACATATCTATCTACTTCAATAGAATTCAATAAGTTTTCATCAACTTAAACATTTGCACTTTCAATTATCTTTCTCAATCTTTTGTTGTAACATTTGTAAGCTTTGCTTTTAATAGAATATCCAAGGAAGATACCTTCATTAGACATTGCATCAAACTTTCCTAAGTTTTCTTCTTCTCTTTCGATGTAACATTTGCTTTCAAACACTTGAAAGTATTTCATAGTAGGAATATTTCCATACCATGGCTCATAAGGAGTCTTTGTGTTGTTCGCTTTAGCTTGAGCTCTGTTAAGTATGTAAATAACAGTATGAATAACTTCTATCCAATATAATTATGGTATATTTTCCTCTTTCATCATAGTCCTTGTAGCTTCTTGAATAGTTCTATTTTTCCTTTCAATAACTCTATTCTCTTGAGGAGTTTTAGGGGCAGACAAATGCCTCTTTATTCCATGAAATTTACAAAACATGTTAAAGTCATTGGAGGTGAACTCACCACCTTTGTCAAACCTAAAGAATTTTATTTTGAAATCCTTTTCATTCTCAACCATAGCTTTAAATGCCTTGAATTTATCTAATGCATCATATTTCTCTCTAAGAAAAGTAACCCATGTCATTCTAGAGTAATCATCAATCAAAAGCCTAAAATACCTGTCACCTTGTAGACTTCTCACCCTTGTAGGACCACAAAGATATGTATGCACTAATTCGAGTAGTCTGTTAGCAGATTGTTCCTTTCCCTTAAAGCTACTCCTTGTTTGCTTTCCAAATTGACAACTCTTGAAAACAACATTGATAGGTTTTGTGATTTTAGGTAAATCTCTCACAGCATGAACCAAACTAATTCTTGCCAAATTATCAACATTCATGTGACACATCCTTCGGTGTCATTACCAACTATCATTAATCTATGACATAAAGCAATGACCATCAACACCCTTAAGTTGATAGATGTTTCCATCTATTCTATTACCCACAACAATCACTGTTTTGGACCCCTTCTAGATCTCACATGCTTCAACCTTAAACACAAGATTGTACCCTTTACTACACATTTGTTCAACACCCAAAAGATTATGTATTAATCCCTTAACATAGTAGACATTATCAATGTTATGATTTCCATCAAAATTGATTGAACCTATTCCACAAATCTTAGCTCCTAAATCATCTCCAAATTTAACTAATCCTCCATCATACTTTTCAATTTTAAAAAACTTACTTTTGTCTCCAGTCATATGATTAGAAAATCCACTATCAGCAACCCAGTAATTCTTATCTTCTTTGACATGAAAAGTAGATACCAAAGTACCTTCAACCTTGTCCTTCATCTCTGGAATACTTTCCTTCACACAAATTTTAGGATTAGAAGAACCAGATTCTTCTTTTATAGCCAAAAAAATACATTCATTATCATCAAAATATCCATAATCCGATTCATCCTCAGAATCTCCAACATCTTCTTTCACATAGTAAGCTTTCTTAATTATCTTTCCTTTATTTTCCTTGTTCTTATTGTTTAAAGCTCTTTTTAGACATCTAGAAGCATAATGACCTATACCACCACAACTAAAACATTTGAAAGGTAATTTACCTTGATACTTATCGGTGCCCTTTTTCATCTTCCGCATGAATTTAGCTTCCAAATCATCAAGATATTCATCACTTGAATCTTCAACCTTCTCTAATTTCTTAGCCTTGAAAGCAATCTCTACTTTTGTACCTTTCTTCATTTTTCTCATTTCAAATGCAGTTAGAGTACCAATCAACTGATCTCTAGAATATTTATCAAAATCAGTTGTTTCCTCAATAAAAAATACATTTTCACTGTAACAATATGGAAGAGATCTGATAAATTTCTCCACCACTTTAGATTCTTTAATTGTTGCACCAAGACCTCTCATATTACTCACCAATTCATCAACTCTTTGAATGTAGCCTTTAATTGTTTCATCTTCAGACATATGCATCATTTCAAACTATGCCTTCAAGTTCTACAACTTTTCTTGCTTGACCTTTGGATCTCATTAATAAATTCTTTCTAACTTCCCAAACTTCTTTAGTAGTCTTCAAACTCATAACTTTAGCTAATTCAATTTTTGAAAGACTATTCACAATAATAAATCTTTCCTTAGCATTGATCTCATGCACCTTGATTTCTGCACTTGTACTTGGACCATTCAGAGGAGTATATTCATTTTGATAAGCCTTCTCAATCTCATATCCCTGAGCAGACAAATATCCTTTCATATTTGTCTTCTAGAAAGCATAGTTTGAGATATCGAATCTAGGATATTCCAAAGGAATCTTGTTTTCCTTCCCAGATCTACCTCAAGAAGTTAAGATCTTCTTCAAGGAACCTCGCTCTGACACCAATTGCTGAAATAAACAAGACAACTAAGAGGGAGGATGAATCACTTGTAGCAAATTAAACCTTAAAAAAGCCTCAATAGTAATCCGATCTGTAAGAATTCATTCAGTCCCTATTCTATTAGATTTATTAAACATGAAATGCAAATAACAAAAACTAAAATCACAACACCATACACATGAGAACACTAGATTTACATGGAAAACCCAATGAGGGAAAAACCATGGTGAGGATTAGCTCACAATATATGTAATAGAAAAACTAGTACAAGGGGTGTCACTGCCAAAATAGGACACACTGTCCAAAAAGGCTCATAGCTAGGGCTCACTACCACATAAAGAATACAAGAAGATAGAAGAAGAATGTTACACAAAGAAACAATTCTCACTGCAATAAGGATTCCACAACAATTTATCACACACTTTCACAGCCTCACATGAAAGATTTTAGATGCCTTCAGTTCACTACCTTCAAGAACCCTAACATGAAGTTCACACTGATCTACTCAAATTCACATCACACACATCACTCATATCAATCTCTCGTCTATCTTGCTTCTTACTCTTTCACACACCCTCTTGCACCAACGTCATACATATTTATATCAAGTTCTATCTCAACATTCCCTCGGTGGATAGGAACAAAATGCAACCTACATAAATCCTTAATTATGACCCAAATAGATCCCAACACACTCCAACATGCTTGTACAAGCTCCACATGTAGTGTTAAAGACAAGGTCGGCCAACACCCATGAAAGACACCATAGACATTAAGTACACGCTTCCATAAATGAAGCCGAAAGTTCCAAACATCATAATTTTCTTGAAATCAATCTAAAATAGTCCATGAACTACTTAAGATTCATCAAACACTTCAACCAATCTTGCATCAACAAATACTTTAACTCAGAAAAAATTTGATAACCCTCATTTGCATACTGATAAATGAAAATCTCATTGTACTACACCAAATCGAGTAAACACTTGATCACATAAAGATAAAAGCATTATAATAAACCTCCCAAATTTGCACAACCTAAATCCAAACAACTGAGAAAAACAGAGCAAATACATTTCTCCAAGACCACAAAAAACATCATTGAACAACTAGTTCACACACTGGTGAAAATATCTCACATTGTACAATGATCCAAAAACCCAAATTCTGAATATAGCAACCTCTATCAACCTTGAATAACCTATAAGATCTACACATGCATAGAATCAACATAGAAAGAATACATAGCACAATTCTAGAGAACACTATGAAAATTTGCACAACACATTTTACTTTGTTTATTGAATTTTCTCAAAAGCACTTGGAAGCCAAGTTCCAGAACCATCATCTCATCTCATTACTCCATTCCAACTTATCTTCAAACTCTGCAACAAAAGAATAGCTCCATGTACTCACAACACTTCCTCAAGGTCTCAACTACACACGTACATCATGTTTTGCAATTTTCTCAATATCCTCAACATATTCATCCCATAGTTGACATCAATTACAACATCAGTAAGTAGACTTCCTATTGAAATCAATAACAACACCATCATTCTTGAAACAAGTTGTGTTTTTGTTTACTAGTATAAAAAAATGGGAATTACACATGGTCTCTATTGATTCAAATTAGTCTTTATATGATTCTTAGATTACCTAATTTGTCTCTCCCTTATATTAAAATTAGTATTTTTAGAGATGGAGATTCTAATCAAGGACTATCTATTCAAACACAATTAACATACTTACAATCTAAGATCTACACATGCATAGAATCAACATAGAAAGAATACATAGCACAATTCTAGAGAACACTATGAAAATTTGCACAACACATTTTACTTTGTTTATTGAATTTTCTCAAAAGCACTTGGAAGCCAAGTTCCAGAACCATCATCTCATCTCATTACTCCATTCCAACTTATCTTCAAACTCTGCAACAAAAGAATAGCTCCATGTACTCACAACACTTCCTCAAGGTCTCAACTACACACGTACATCATGTTTTGCAATTTTCTCAATATCCTCAACATATTCATCCCATAGTTGACATCAATTACAACATCAGTAAGTAGACTTCCTATTGAAATCAATAACAACACCATCATTCTTGAAACAAGTTGTGTTTTTGTTTACTAGTATAAAAAAATGGGAATTACACATGGTCTCTATTGATTCAAATTAGTCTTTATATGATTCTTAGATTACCTAATTTGTCTCTCCCTTATATTAAAATTAGTATTTTTAGAGATGGAGATTCTAATCAAGGACTATCTATTCAAACACAATTAACATACTTACAATCTATGCAAAAGGTAATTAAAAGTTGACAGGATCTTATGAAAAATATTTTCTTTTTTTTATATAAAAAAATAACAAAAAACACACCAACAATCAATGCTACAATGGGATAAAATATGAATAAACATCAATCTAGCTTACAATATAATTCAAGAATTTATGTTGAATGAATCAACAAAAAATGGGAATTCTTGGGATAATCTATTTTTTCTCACTTTAATTTGATACTTCTTGGACAATTTTTGGTCCTCTAATATCTCCTTTCCCTTTTCTACTCCTCTACAAATCAATTAAGCCTTCTTATATAGATAATATCAAGGTAAGAGTTCTAGGTGAGCCTGTAATGAGAAATATTAATCTAACCTTAATGCACAATATTGTTGGTAGATGGTCAGAGATCCCCTCGAGATTCATGACAAGGGAATAAATTCCTTTTATACTTTCCATGTCTCTACCATTTTTATCGAGCATTGATAGATTGATATTTTGATGCAACAAAAATGTTGGCCAATAATTGGTATCAGAGTGTTGGGTCATGGGTTTGAATCCCCTCAAGTAACTATTGGTAATCAGAATTGCACCCTTAGCCAAGTTGGACTTGCCTATCTTGTTGCAACATGGAAATGCTCTCAAATTTGTGGGTAAATCTGTAAGTGAGAGTGAATCTCCAAAGTGGGTTGGTTCCCCCAGTAAACCACCTAATCTAAAATAACTTCAGGGAAAAGTGGTAGAATGAAAAAATTGAAAACAAAGATCCTAAACCTAAGGTGATTCACCAGCAATATGAAGATTTTGACAATTTTCCACTTACAACAATATCTCTAAGACTTTGATTCTCACAATCCCACCCTAGAAGCACATGTTCCAATAGTGATTTGCATAAAGGTTCATTAAACATAATAGAATGCAATCTGAAACACAAGAAACCCTTGCAAAAAAACTTACAATGACAAGACATAAAGAGGATTCTGCATTTGAATCATAGTTAACATCAAATTGTGACTGTAAATCTGAAACAAGAAGATGCGAAAGGAAATCTTGTTGTTTTATTGAATTGGAGTGAAAAATTTAGAATATGAGTACAAGAACAAGTTTACAAAACTCTCTGAGTGAATAGGAGAGCAAGAAACCATCAATCTGAACTGAGAAAAAATAGAATTTTCTCCAACTTATAGCCTCCAAGTGTCACCATAGTGAAAATAGCCAAAAATCAACTTCACTGCATCTCTGAATAACAACTTTTCCCCATTTTTGAGCTCCTCAGAAAAGCCTGAAAAATAGTGTCATAAACTACTCTTAACAACATCTAAAAGATAGAAACTTCACATCTCCAAAGGGTTGATCCAGAAAACCCACAAAATCAGGTACAAACAACTTGAAATTGAAAATGGAAAGTTCAATTTGCCTCCTCTTTTCCAAATTCGCCCAAGTGAACTCAACTCAAAATATAAGGTTTCAGTGAGGACTTAAGTACATCAACTGCATTGAAATGATAACAAACATTAAGGTAATTTATAGAAACATTACCTTAATGCTGTTTTACAACACTTGCAGTTCCAAAAAACAAAAATAGAAACTCTCCCTATTACATCTGATTTTTGTAGTTCGAGCTCAAATATTCTAATTTTTGCAATTTTCGAGTAAAATTTTATGCTTTGTAAAAATCAAAATATTTAAAACAGGGCTCCTATATACTTTATTTTTCTATAAAAAATCATAAAAAAACTTAGGCATTCATCAAATATGTTGATTCAAAGGTCCAAGGGAAACTTAAAGTATTCAAGACTTAGGCAAAATTTAAAAGACCTAAGGTTATTGTCTTGATTTTATGCAAGGCATGAAATATCTCCCAAGGTATAGAAAGGCTCATCTAAAAATGAAAAAGGCCAAGGCACATATGATTTTCTCCTAAAATCAAAAGGTAATGTGAATTTAGTTTAATTTTCTTCAAAATCAAGAAAAAATGACTAAGGCAAGGCTTTGACCTAGGCATCATAGGTAACAAGGCATTAATAAAGCTTTTGATTTTTTTTTAAAGAATGTGATAAAAATCACATTTTTCTTAGGGCATGAAGGAAACCCTAACATCAAAGCCAAGCCTAATCCCCAATTCTTCTCATCATTTTCACTTAGCCGATTTTGGAGAAAGAATGCTTTGCACTTGGCCACCATGGGAGCTAGGGTTTGAGAGCTCAAACTTCATCTTCCTCTACTTCTCCTTGTCAAATCTCCACACAAGACCATTGGGTAAGTTGTTTTGAAGCAAAATTTAAAAATTGGCATCCATTTTGAAGTGTTTTCAGCTTTCATGGCCGCGACTCTGCTGGGGGGAATTCTAAATCTCCAGTTGCAAACGGTTATTTCATAGAGTCATATTATTTGCTATTTTGAATTTGGTTCAAATATTGAAGGAATTCAACCTTGGAGAAAGAATTTGTTGCAGTGAACCTGAAAGTTTCATGATTTGTGGTGCTTTGGTGGTGAAAGGAACTCAGAAATAAATTTATCTATGAAATAACTTCATACTATTTGAAGTTCAGCCCTCTATGAAGAGAGGTGGTGACTCTATCAAAACAACCTAATGAAGAGGTGAATACAGTTCCAGATCTACAAATATTTCCAGTCAGGAAGAACAATTTGCAGTAGTTGCAACATTTCCAGGTATTCTTCACCTTTAGTTTTCAAGAAATTTGTGTATGAAAACCATATGTGAACATCTTAGGAAAATACTTTGGTTCCCTATTGAGTGAATTAGCACTAACAAAGGGAAAGGACAGTAATATTGAATTGCACACTCCCATTTGTTGGATTTGTTATATTACATTCAATTGTAGTTCCATTGAAAGATTTTTGTCTAGTGTTCAAATGTTTTCTAGTGTGGATGGTTAGAATGAATTTGTATATCATAGGGGTTTCCATCCATTTGCATTATCATATGTTTCAAGCCTAGGTTATCACCATGTCATCAATTGTCATAGTAATCCTTCATTTGGTCATGGTTGTGATTATGCACAATTAGTTGAGCCTTGATTTGCAAATGTCTATGAAGAATCAAGATAAAATAGCCATACTTGTAGACACCTTGATACAAATTTTCAAGAAGCTTAAGAAGTCTCATAATCCTCAAACATTTGATACCCCAAAGTATAGGAACCCAAGAGTGCACAAGCCTAATATAAGGCCAGAATGGAAAGCTGTGTTTGAAAGGGGACTTAAAGAGATGGATAAGAGGCAATAGATGTCTTTGCAAGCCTAGTTAAGAGACAATCATATTGTATATACTAGCCAAGTTAATGCACCTTTTTTCAATTCCTTTGATCCATTGTATGGAAAATTAGATTTGTCATGGGTTGATTACAAAATTGAAAGTATGCCCACTCAAGTCTATAAGAAGATGCCTAGATTTTATGGATACAATGTGTGTGAAGGAGATGCATATGTCCAAAAATTTTCTAGATTCATGGAGAAACATTCATTTGGATATCATGATATGTGGATGAGATTTTTTGTTAGGTCTCTTGAAGATAGAGCTAGAGATTGGTACCTAAGTTTTCCTGAGAAATCTTTTCCTTGCTGGGACAAACTAGTGGATGCTTATAGGAAAGAATTTGCAAGAGAACCTTCTGACCTTGTCACAAGGTTAAATGGGATTAAAAGGAAAAATGAAGAGTCAAGCATTACTTTTAGTCATAGATTTGTTGTTTCTCTTTCACTAATCCCTAAAAATTTCAGACCTGGTACCTCAGATTGCATTCTTATATATTTTGAAGCCTTTGAGGAGGGATCTAGTGCATTGTTATAGGCTTATAAAATATTGAGTATGCAGATGGATTACACATTTCTAGATGATTTGGATAAGATAAGGAATGAATATGTGCAAAGTTTGTTATCTTCCATTGTGGGTAAACATGCTGATGAAATTGGCAGTTGTGTGAATAAAAATGATCAGAGGTCTACAGACAAGTGCACACTTGAAAAGGTAGAAGACAAGGATGATGCATCATTAGGTGATGAGGAAGTTGTCTTTGAACAACCTACAAAAGAAACAAACCCAGCTGAGAATTGCAGCCATGATGATGGAAGATATGATGAGAGAAATGAAACATGTGAAGTTTCTTGGATCTCCTCTGAAAGTGCAAAAATAGAGAGAAAATTCTTGTAGCAATGGAAGGTTGCAATGATGCAAATAAATTTGTGAATGATCATCCAAGTTCAAACCATGTTGATAATACTTCCCCTTCAAGCAATGAATGTGATGTAAGGAACAATGGGATTCCAAGTTTTCTGAGCCAAGAACATGATGAGGGATATGAATTAGATTTATTTTTTGTAGAGGATATGTGCAATCAGTAGTGTTATGGTGCAATTGATTATGTCAATTCTACACTTGAGTGTAGGTTTGATGCAAGTCTCCATAATGAGACATTGGAATTTTCTAATTTAGGGAATTTTCTTGAGAATTTCAGTGTATCAACTGCAAGTGATAAAGTGAGAAATGCTTTTCAGTTAGCAAGATCAACCACAAGCAGTTGTAATGAAGAAATCACTGATGGTTTTCACTTTGAAAGTGAAAATGTTTGTGTCTATCCTCAAGAGGATGTAAATAAAAAACTCGATGAAGAAACCCAGTCCAATGCTGAGATGCAGGAAGATGTGGATTGTTGTTATGACATCCCAAAAGTAAATAAGAATGAAGGAATAGATAGCTTGTTCTCTATGATGGATAGTGACCATACTTTTGACAAGGTTGTTAGCAATTCAATCTCCTATGATTGGGGAAGTCCAGTTTATGATCAACCCATTGAGTTTTTAGATTTTGATGATGATGAAACCTTGATATATCTTGATTTGCAATATGATAATGCATCCAATTCTAGTGAAATTCAAGAAGAGGAAGTGGTTGAAATAATAGATCAAAACAATGATCTATTGATCAGTGAACAAATTTCAAATTTTTTGACCAATGAATATCATAAATGTGCACATGAGAATGAATCTCAGTTGTTGTCTACTACCCATATTGATTTTGGTAGTGATGACAATCTTCAATATGCAAGGTATGATGCATGTGTTTTTGATCTTCCTTTCAGTTATGAACTAGTCGATCAACATGATGATAATGCAGATGAAAACAAGCAACCATTTGATTGTAATGATGCATTGTATGATGAGTATGACAGTGTGCATGTTGATGCAAACTCAGAAATATGTTTTGATGAGTTTGAAGCAGCATATGACCTTGAGGTTTGTGCATCCAATGAGCCAAGTCTTGAAAATTTCAATGCAAATTTGGACAAGTTTTTGTTTGCTGACTTGAATGAGCCTAGTAATGAGTCTTTGAATGTGGATGTGGATGTTGATTTCAATGAGAAATTAGATTGTCTTTCTAAACCAAAATTGCTTATTGTTGAGCAAGCTTGGGATGTTGAAGATGATGATATGTTGTGTTCAGAGGATAAAAAATTGAGTGATGATAAGGATGACCTAGAAATCCTTGTTGACTCTTAGTACCAACATGATGGAGGACAAATACAAAGTGTGACAATGCATGAGTGTATCTCTTTAGATACACTCAGAGATAGTTTGCATGATGTGCAAGATATTTTGGTAAGTTCTTGTGATAGTTTCACCTTTGACATGCAAGGTAGGAATCAAATTGAGCTTAATGGTACTAGCCATGTGGTAGAATCTGAGTGCTACTTTTGTCAGTTGGAAGAAGTTTTCACAAAATGTGGCAATATGAAAAACATTGAAGAATGCTGTTTTCAACTTGAGAATGATTTATATGATGAACATGATAAGTTGTTTCCACATGATAATCAACATTTTGAGAGTATTCCTAAATTTTATATGTATAGTGATTATGAATATGTTGATAATGTTGTATATGATTGCCTGTTGAGAGGTACCAACATGTTTAATCAGGTGGATGGTTGTGATCAGGCTATGCTTTCATATGGTCTTGATCACTATCTTCAAATGTTGCCACTTGATACAAAATCAAAAAATGAAGAGAGTGGCAGTGATGTGGCCTATTTGATTTGGTTGCCACTTGATGACAAAGATGAACAAGGAGCAAGTTTCCACTTGTGTGAAGCAACCTGGTACTTGTGTTTGCACAAATGTAGTCACTCATGTTGTGGTGTCATAGAGGCAAGCATGAGTTGAGGGAGATCAATTCTTTTATTAGATTGGTGTTTGAAAGAGGTAAGAATTGATTCTCCTTTTCATTTGGTGGCCTAGGGTCACCAAGTGAAGTTGAAAGAAAAGGTTGAATAAAGGAGCAATTTGACAACACCTGATGGACTCAATATTTGGTTTACTTCCTAGAGATTTGGATTCCATATATGCACACAAGGGGGCATACATCCCTAGTCAGAGCCACTAATGGCACTCTCAAATTTTTCAAATTTGAAGTGCCCATTTCAAAATTTTTGCCTCTGCACATTCAAAAGTGCACCTAAGAAATCTTCCCAAATGACCTACTTTGGAGGGTCATAATTTGGTGCCTATTGATTTTCATGCAAAACCCCTTTTTGGACCCACTCATGTGACATATGTGAGTAGGCATGTAAATTTTTAGCTTCCCATGATAATTTTTGATAAGGCTTCGAAAAGTGAAGCTGGAGGGTTTTGACACTTTTCTATTGTTTGCACACTTTCAGTTCTGTGAAGTAGCCTCCTGTTTGAGTTAATATTTTGCAAATGGATGATCGTCAAGTCAAAATTATTGTTGCTGTCCATTCTCCATACCCAAATGTGCTCCCATGTTAGGTTTTAGAGCCTTATGATAATGTTTGATATTTTTACCAGATCAAAAGTAAATCCAATATGTTCAGTTTTGCATCTGCATTTCTGACAGTGTTTCAAGGAGGTCGACTTTGACCTTCAATATCTCATGAAAAATGATGATTGAATCAAATACCTCTTGCACACGTGCTCAATTTACCTAAATGTGCTTATTTTTCCAGTGGCAAGCCCCCATAAGTTGTTTTGATATTTTTACAAGGTGGTGATTGAGTGAGTTTTAATTGATTTTGAATAGTTGCAGTTGTAGAAAAGTTTGAGAAAGCAACTTTTCTAGTGAATATATTTCACCCCGTGATTTTTTTTCTGAGTCGTTTGTTGCACTCCATTCTCAGGTCAAATATCTACATGCTTGTGCATTTTCATAGCTCGAGGAGGTCATTTGCTTAGTTTCCCAGGGCGATTCCAAAGCCCACCTGGCCAATTTTCACCATTCTGCAAAAATGCTTGAAAGCAAGTTTTAATGATATCTCACTTCAAATTTTCACATCAAAAGCATTCAGAAAATGTTTCAGGGTCAATTCAAGATAATTTTTTTTTGAAAACAATTTTTTTTTTAGTCAGGCCTACAAGGGGACCTGACATGTTACATAATTTGTAGAATCTTTTATTCAGTTGGGTTAGTTTGCTTCAAGGAAATCATCATGCAAAATGAATGAATTGATTTAAAAGTCTATTGAATGAAGGCCTCAGAAGCTACTTCAAAGACTCTTGAACCTAGCACACAAACAAATGTTAGAGCTAAAATCTTTTGTTAGTTTCTCATTCTTTTTTGATTGACCATAAGGAAGGTGAGTGAAGAACCACTTCAGGGAGACTATCTAGGGTGCAAGTCATTGAGAAATAGTGTTGATTCCAATACTAACAAGGTGGTTGTTTTAAGATCTAATGATCAAAGTGGACGAGAGGCTGCAAATTTTATTGAGGGCACTAACAGTTTCCATTATCCATGTTGTCAATTGTTTTGAAAATGGATAAAGGGTTCCAAGCAAAAGAAATAATCTCAAGATACAAGATGGTTCTTTGCAACATTTAGAATATGCTCCTCTTTGTCATATGGCTGGAAAAGGAGGTTGAGTTTGATAAAATTTCCATAACTACAGGCAATAGGGATGTGTTTGCCTCTACCAAACTCTCAAGTTCCTTTGAAGCGACGCATAGTGAATCAAACATGAAGAATGCTTACGTTGAAGCCCCATCTAGAATGTGGAATTTTTTGTGGCTTTTTACATTGAGAAGAAGGGATTTAAAAATGCTAGAGCAAGGCATGGATTGCCACCATGGCATTAGTAGAGGAAGGATCAATCTCATAGTGCAAAAGATTGCACAGGTGGTTCAAACCTATTGAGAAGATGGATTCAAAGAAGCATTTGAATCATGGAAAAAATTATGTTTAATTCCAAATAAATGTAGCCTCAATGGGATGCCATGATTGCAGTGCACTTTACATAATGGATTTGTTGAAAAGGCTTCAATAACTTTCAAACAAATGTAATGTGTGGTGGTATTGCTGAATTCCACAACTATTCTCATTGTCCTCCATGTCCGTACACATAAAGGGATCCAAAGAATTCAAAGAAGAATGTTTCACTTGAGAGAATGACCATTCGAGCTCTAGAAAATGCTAAGGAGACTATCTAGGCTGCGATGAGAGTAGGGATTCAAATAAAGCGTAGCAAAATAACTTGAGGCTATGTTGAAAACAGAGGAGGGATTTCAAAGGGCAAGTAAATGCACCCGGGAGAAGTATTTGCTACAGAGAAAGTTACCATTATGAATCTTGAAAAGGCGCCATTCAACAACTCGAAGAAGGTCTGAGTTGCTCAGTAAATGTTGGCTGTTGTGGAAATTTCCTAGGGCCGCCATGGTTTGGGGTTGAGAAGTAAGGCACAAGCTGGGAGGCTCAAAGATAGTGTGGGAAGATGGGAATGGTTTGGAGTATGGCATAGCAAGGGACGATGGATAACCTAAACCGTGTAGTAGGAGGAACCCAAAAAGAACAACGCAGTAATCTTGGAAAAGCTCGAACTACATTGGAAGGATGGAACAGAGATTAGAAAAGGAGCCCTAATGTAGATGTTTCGATGATTATTGAAGATGAGATCTTGCAAGGTTCAGAATCTGATGTGGATAATCTTATGTTGGTCCACTTCTTCATATATTCGCCCTTTAAGATTTTGGACCAAGTATGCTATGTGTTGGCGGGAGAAACTCTCTATGGAGCAAAGTTGAGAGAGGCAGAGCCCATGTCGACTATTGTATACATTTGTTTTTTCCGCCATAGCCAAAGATGAAGTTGCAGAAATGCAAGACAAAGAGTTAGGGAAAACAACAGTGAGGAATGAAGAGATCAACGACTTGAAAGCAAGGTAAATTTGTAGCTAAATCCTAACCCTTCCTTGCTAGCTCAGATCCAAGTTTCCTACTCATTATCTCTTATGAGGTTGGTGAGATTTTTCCATGTGGAAAATGGTGGGCCTGTGGAGGCTGTAAGAGGCTCGGGTAATGGTTGTCAATGAAGGGTTAAATCTCTTCCGTGTTATGAAATGCAAGTTGGTGAATTTTTTTAAAGTGTGGTGGGGGTGAGTGAAGTATTTCTGTGGCCCGAATTTTTTTTAAAAGAGGCCTTCATTAAATTTTCTAAAGGTAAAATTTTAAATGTTGTTGAGTAAACATTTAAAAGGAGTGATTAAATGTGTTTCATCAAGCCTTCAATAGAAAATGTAAAAAGGTGAATGTTGGGAAATGTGGTAAAAAGGGAGGCCCACATCAAAATTTTAAAAGGCCACAAGTAAAGTCTTTTTAAATGCCCCACCAAATAGTCAAAAGATTTTTATATTTAAAAGCAATACTTTTAAAGTATAAGAGAAATTTAAAGTTGATTACAAAGGTCAAATGTGCATAGGAGCCTTCTTTTGTTGGGAGATAAGTGAAGCATGGGGTAAATTATTTTTCCCTATAAAATGCAGCATTTAAATGGCACGTGAAAATGGGTGAATGTTTTAAATAAAATATTTAAAACATTAAGTGCACCTACAACAAGTAAAAGGAAGAAATGGAAGTTTTCAAGGGAAAGATATTTTCACATTCCAAGCTATAGGAAAACAAATGAAGAATAAATGGATGCACATGAAATGGCACAGGGATGAATTATAGAGTGAAATTAAATATTCATTGGGGGAAAGTAATATTTTGTCAGGCCTTTCAAATGAAATATTAAAATTTAATGTATTGTGGAAAGCAGATTTAAAGGCTCCTTTTATAAAGTCCGAATGTAATATTTGGCTAGGATGTGAAATAATTTTTTAATGCAGCAAAGTTAAGAAGTAGAATAAAGGATTTTCATAGGAGAACAGAGGTATTTTTCAGCTAGTTGGTAAATGGGAGTTTTTCACGGTGAAGTGAATTTGTTGTTGCAAAGTAAAGGAAAAATTTAGAGGAAAAGTTTGTTGCAATGAAGAGAGAGGAGAGATGCTTTTCATTTTTGCTGATCAATGGGAAAGAAGTTTCCAGGTGTCTTCAATAGATTAAATTTTGGAGCTTTCCTTTCTTCTATATATTCTCATTGTAAGGGGTTCTGATTTTCTGTATGGGTTGGGTAGATAGAGGAATGCTGAATCTGAGTTATAAATTGAGTTTGTAAGCTTTAATTGCTGATTTCATGAGTAAATATCTGCTAGTTTGTGCAAGCAAGTCATGAATGTCTTCAAACTGTCTCCAACTTTGTAAATCTTTAGTCATATGAATTCAATAATACAAAATATGTTTGAATTTGTCATCTCAATTTCTTGAGATTGTGTTATGTGTTCATGGTTCTATTTCAAGGAAGTAGTTAAATTACTTTGAGCAGATAACAATGATTTTAAGTGTGCAGGGTGGATTTAGTAAAAAGAATTTAACTTAAAATAGGAGTGGATCTATTGGTGTAAGGCATTAGTAGTTTGAATCCATTGGTTAAAATCTATTTGTTGATGAATTCTCTTTATGTATTTGACTCCATGGCCCAAAATTAGGCACTAATCTGTTATTTAGCTTAATGCATCTCAAAAACATTTTAAATTCAAAATCATTTTTAATCCCTATTGTTTGGTTGAGGTTTGGTGTTGAATTTTGCTTCCCAATTGTTGAGTGAGTGTTGATATACCAAGAATTTAGCTAGATTTGAAGTTTTTAGTACTTTCCTTAGTGTAATTGAATTGGGAATTATCTGCTATAAAAAGCAATGTCTATGCATAATTGCATTAAATTTTTAAGGTATTGTATAGGTTGACCCACCTTGGTCCTATAGAGCCAGAAGTGCAGAAGATCTCAGTCTTTGAATGAATCTTGTTAGTTGGTCAAATCCCTCTTTGAGTCTAAGTATAAGATTTCATTGGCTAATTCTTTATGATTCATTGGACTGGTTGATTTGGAACACCAATAGAATCTCCACACAAGACCACTGGGTAAGTTATTTTGAAGCAAAATTTGAATATTGGCCTCCATTTTGAAGTGTTTGTGACCTTCATGGCTGTGACCTTGACTGGCTTTTAATACATTTTTTATGCTGTGTTTCCTGTTGTTACATTGCTTACATTGGCTGCCATGAGAGAGTTTGTTTGAGCTTCTTGAAGGCTTGTCCCATGGACTTAAACTGGTTCTCTCCATTCACAAACCAGGGTAAGCTTCATTTCCTTTCCACATTGTGCATTTCCCTCTTAAATAGGCTCAATTTGAGTTCATTTCACAAAAAAAAAGTGAAGAATCTATAGGTTGTGTGGGAGAAATGAATGAATTTATGAGTTTGGCCTTGCTCGGGCTGTGGCCTTGCTTGTGCATTTCCTCATTTCTGCAAAAAAAAAAAAAACTTTTTGGGCTCGACCCATGATAGAAAAATGATATTACTGTTGAATGAAGGAATTTCTTGTATTTGTTTATCATTTTCTTGGGTTTTGAAAACCCATCATGGCTGTGGCCATTGACTTCATTGTCTTTGTTTTTTGAGAGCTTCATTGCTGGTATAAGCTTGAACCCTTATCATTTCCTTTTGTATTTGTATTTTCAAAACAAATCCTCAAGTGGGTATCTTTGAACTCTTGCACAAACTCGAGCTACTCCATTACTTCTGCATTTGAAATCTCATAACATAAACCCATGTGGGTTTCCTCCTATTTCTATCAAAACTCAAAATGGGTACCATTGCATTTTCTTCCATTCTATGCAAAGTGAATTCATTTCTTTCTACTCACACATGATGCATTGTATAAGTTATGGTGAATTTAATGTCATTGTTTCATTTGCTTCGAAACCCTAGCTTTATTTTAACATTGGCTCATTGTTTTGGAAAGAAAAATGATTTAATTTTTCATGTGCATGTTATTGTAGCCTCATTTGCTTACTCTAAGAATGCAAATAATTTATTTCTGCATGTTTAATTTTAAGAAAAATGGAAAATTTTGTAGCTATCATTACTATCTGTGTGACTCTTGTATCCCTACAATTCCAACATTTACTTAAATTAGAGAAATATAGCTTCTTTAGCATTATTCTTCTCCATTATAATGCACACACTGGTCATTTATTACTTGTCTCCCATTTTTCATTTTGACAATACTTGAAGGCCTTCAAATACCATGGGGCTTTACACTATTGATTACACCTTTGTTTGCATTCTTTTACTGTAATGCATTTCATGGGGATGCTTTTATTTTGTTTGTCCATTTCTTTCAATGCTGTACTCGGCCATCATGATACATCTGTAGGTCACTTGCTCCCTATTGACATTCACTTCAAGCACTTGAGTATTTAGAAAGATGCACTTCAATTTCCACTTTTACCACAATTTCATGGAACAATGCAATAAGATACTCTTTATATCTGTAGCATCAATCATACTAAAACAAGACTTGAGTTTTTGCAATCTATTTACATTAGTGATGTTGTTTCAAGTTACATTCAACTCAAACCTTTTTTCCACTGATTACAATAAATTCTTTGTCCTTCATCCTTTGGATTTCATGCTTCACTTGCAAACACTTGTAATTCCATTTCTTGATGGAGAGAAAGTTTCCCTCTATACTCTTCATGTATTTTTTTTTTCTCTTGGGCAAGTACAGTTGATGTGAGTTCTTATCTTTGCATAGAAGATTTTGAAATAAAAAAACCTGCTGATGGTGTTTTGAAGCCTCTCCATTTTCTTTAGTGGCCACCTTTTGATTGGAATTATGTATGCCTATTCAATATCATATTTCATGATGATGTACTCTTTGTGATGGTCTATGTGAGCAATTGATCATTTATGATCATCAATTCATTGCATTTTTAGACTTGATTGTCCTAAATGATCAATTGCTTGAGCTCTTATGACACTTGTGATGTACTCCTTCAAATGCATATCTCTTTTGGGAAATTATGAATTTGTTTCCTTTCTCAACCCCTTTCTTGGATGTTAAGGGGAAACATGCCAAGCTCAACCCTTGTGGGAGCTTGTTTTACACCACATGCTATAATTCTTCAAAGCAAATCAACAACATGGCTTTCCCTATACCTACATAGGAAACAAACAATGTTATATTAAAAACAATAAGTTCAAAGTTCTTATGAGGTTTCCTCCTTTGTATTCTCTTGCACACTTCTTGTCTTTACTCAATTGATTATGTATACCTTGGAATTTATCCTACTCTAAATGTGCAAAACAACTTAAAATTGCAAATGATAAAATACCAAAGACACCTCAAGATTAGCCAAAGGAGTGATAAAACAAGAAGGAAATGGACAAAACGAAATAGAAACAATTTCACCTTCCTTGCTGTTGATGTCTCCTTGATTGGCCCTTGCTTGGAATGATTTGTGTGCTCCTTATATGATTGCTTGAGTGACTAAATGCAAGGTTAGATGTGCAAAATGATTAAATGAGATGGCTAAATGATGGCAAAGGACGGAAATTGGCAGCATGTAGTTATGAAAATACCAAGTGTTGAAAATGCTCTTAAGGAGGGGGTATTTATAGGAGAATTTGAATTCTCTAGAGAATTCAACGGTCAAGATGCATCCAACAAGGCCAAGATGAAGGGCTATGGTGGGTTGAGAACCCACAAGCCCTCACATCTTGACATGTGGAGGGTGAAGTGGACAAGGGGATATGCAAGAAGGTACATGAGGTGGAGGAAGGACATGCACCTTGGGGAGCAAAAAGATTCCTTGTCCCCAAGTGGGAGTGAAAGGGACATTTGAGGAATTTTGGAATTCCTCAAAAATCTACATGGGAAAAGGAAAGGTGGTTGGGGATATAAATGTGAATTAAAAATTCACATTCCTAGGATGATCTAGATAAAAGGTGGGCTCCAAAAGGTGGGACTTGGTCACATGTGGAGATTGTGACAAGTCCAAGGTTCTAGAAGCCTTGTGGAATGTGAATTAAAAATTCACATCTTAAATGTGAATTAAAAATTCACATTCAATCTAAAAAGTGGTCTAATGACCTTGGTTATTGTGCAAACATTGGATTAGGCTAATTAATGGAAGATTAGAGGCAAGTGGCAAATGTAGGAGGATGTGACATTAATCTTGATTAAGAGGATGCACATCATAATCATGAATTAATTAAATTAATTCAGATTAGCACTAAATTAAATAAATTAGCGTATTTATTTAATTTAGAGAGGAATAGGGTGAAATATAAAGTATTAATTATTAAATTAAATACTTTACCGATATGAAATAAAAGGTATAATATTAATTTAATAAATTAATATTAATACGATAGACGGAAAGACAGTAAATTTAATCATATGGAAGTGATTAAATTTAGATGTCTACAGATTCAATGCACCACAAGCAATGTTCTACATTACTGTTGATAGATCATATGGGAGGATTCATAACTCAAGCTCTACCAAAAACTTTCCAATCATTTGTAGGTTCACTTGGAGAATAGGAGCAAAGAGGAATGCACAACATTGAAGGCAACTCAAAGACACATTCAGGCAATGCCGGCTATGTTCCCTCTTATTTTCTCTTTTACTTCTTTATCTTCAGTAGTATAGTGCACTCCTTGTGTTTCATTAACTCAGCTATTCCCACAACTTGTGTGGGACACATGATTTCTTCTTTTATATCCCAATGAATATAAAACAACAAATGTACAATTCTTGTTCAATTATGTACTTTTCTTTTGCAAACAATGTATGGAACATTATGGAATGAATAATTCAATACAAAATGAAAGCACTTTCTTTATATCTCATGTAATCTTTTATGCTGTAAATCAAATGAAAAACTAAAACACATTGCACCTTTCTGAAAAAAACTCAAACTGAAATATATGCAATGGTTTAAGCAATTGCAAAAATGAATTGAAACTTTTCACCTTAAAATGAACCTTGAATTAATCAACTATGCCAATTTGAGTTGTGGTAAAAAATTGATAACAATAACATTGAGGGGGAGATTGTTGGTAGATGGTTAGCACTCCCCTCGGGATATGTGACAAGGTACTAACCACCTCCCTTGCAATCCATGTCTCTACCATTTATACCAGGTGTTGATAGATCGATCTTTTGATGCAATGACAAATGTGGACCAAAAAATATACTCAAAAGGGAATTCCATTCCCGAACTAATAAGTCCTCTCAATCAACTATATTTTAATGTAAATATTTAAATCTAGTTTGAAATATCTTATATATCTATTAGATGACCTTGTATACTAAAAATTCAAATGGTCATATTAAATTAATTTTTGACATGGGTTTCTCCACTAATGTTCTAAATGAAACTATAAGATGTTTTGGTCAATATGAGTCACAAAATATATTATTCTTATTTTCTAGTTTGAGTATACACTAAAGTCTATTTTAGTAAAATATAATTATGGTATACAAAAATGATTAGAAAATGAACTACTAAATTGAGAAATAAAATAGATTGAAAGAAAAAAATTTTGGTTGTTGTAATATTTCTCATATTCTTAGGATGATTTTGCATAAAACATATTAGGTATGTTATTTTTGAAAATACTACTTACAATTTAGGGCTAACTAATATAATTTCACTTGAGGATAGTAAATTAACCATAATGCACCCTTAATGCATGAATAGGTTTCTAAGATCAACATCTCATCTTATACTATATCTACAATTTCTCTCTTTTTATACTATAAAAAATTGATGTTAAATACTTCCACCTTTCCAAATTCCATAAGGTTCATCATTTTCATCTTCCATTTTACTCTCCTAGAGTTTAAATTCTTACACCAATCTAATCTTCTCTTCCTATGAATTTCTTTTAACTTGTACTTCTATACCTTGTTCTATAATTTTCCCTCTATTCTATCTCTCTTTTATTCATTTTCTTCTACTACTTTCTCCTTTTGCAACATCTATTTATATTTTCTCTTTTTAGATTCTCACGCTCTATACTTCTACTATTGCTTTCAATAAAGTATACCAAACTATTACTATTGATGTCTCTAACGTTATTCTTCCTTATCTTTTTTTATTACTCATCATCTAAATTTTTCTTATTTCTATTGATACTAAATCCATTTTCTTATCTCCATTAGTTATTTGATTTATCCTATCCTTTAGTCCCATCATTCATCCATATTTGTATACTCGCTTTAATTGATTCATATTTTACCTTTTTATCTACTTCCAAAAATAGTTGCACTAAATGTACCAATCGTTGATGTGTTATCTTCATTAATTATTTATTCTTTATTTTTACAACAATCCATAATTCCATCTTTCATCACCATTACCAACCATAGTCTCATCACTCCCACCTATTTCATATTTTCTTCTACAACTTATTCACATGTAATCACTTGTTATTTAATCAAACTAAAATCTATCTCTATTACTCGTATATCACCTACCTCTACTTTTTTATGTATTCCCATCCGCTTCCTATTTTAAATTATTTATACTATAATTCCTTTTATTAGGGATGATCCTCTTTCTTATATTTTCTCCCATTCATTTCTATGATTGTCTATATTATTAAATTAATCATTCCTATGACACATAATCACATTGCTTTTTATTTATACATCTAGTAACCATCTATAATCACTAAATACCATCATTTGATAGGTTTACATCTATGATTATACAAATTAGTATGGGCTGATTACACTTGATCCATGAAGAATCAAAGCATAACGAGGCCCCTAATGTTGAATCTCAATCGTATCATTCAAATGAAAGTTAAACTAAACATTTATCAAAACTAAGCATTTTAAATTATGAGAGTTTAAATGTCTACTCCAATCCATTCAAAACTTATCCTTTTGTGGGAGTGGTGTTGCATTGATGTGGAACAATGACCCTTTCCCAATCTTGTGGATAAATGAGCTTGCCCCAGTTAGTTTTATTGAAGAAAACCAATGGAACCACTGTGAGATGTGTATGAGAAAATGATTTTAATCTAAATGAGCATGATGCAAGCTAATTAAACATGATTTTATGCTAAATGATGAATATATACAAATGCTAAGCTAATTCTAAATGGATTCTAACCTAAAAGGTCCAAACCCTAATTAATTAAACAAGCTAAATGGATGCATTATGTGATCATGGAAGCCATTAATGGAAGCTTAAAGCTAATTAATGCAATTAAAATGAACTAAAAGATGCTAAATGTGTGCTAAATATGAGTGTGAGTGTGAGTGATTTCAACAACATAAGTTTTCTCTGAAAAAGATGGATCCCTATTCAATAGAGGCAAGCTCTATTTGTAGAATAGATAAAAAGAGATCAATGGACAAGATCAAAAAGATCAATCTACAGTCAAGGATGAAAGAAATAAGAGACATGGATCACGGATTCTCATCAACGGGTGAGAATGCAAGATGATATTTAATCAATGGTTAACATTCCTTCAAACAAATACACTTTCAACTTGTCCAAGAGGTCACAATTTAACTTGCACAAGAGGTCACAAGTTAACTTGCTCAAGAAGCTAAGTAACTTTGTTGAGAAAAATGAATATTCCCCTTTTTCAAATGAGTGGGGAGAGAGAATATTCTTTGGAATATTTTCATGATTGAGGAAAAAAGGATAACTTAATTAAAAATAAATTAAATTGTGCAAAAGGCGAGGAATATTCCATGGGGATATTCCTTTTTCGAGGAATGTGCAAAGGAGAAATATTCCCTTGCAAGTGGGGGGAATTAGATTTAATTGATAATTAAAACATATTAATTATGCAATTAGGGGAATTAGAAGACTTAGATGATAAATCATTAAATAAAATGATTTAATGAATGGGGGAAAGGTGGAATGACATTTAATTATATAACTTAGGGTTATTTAATTAAGTAAGAAGATTTAGGGTTTTAAATTAAATAGTTTGGTTTATTTAATTTAATAGGACAAAGTGTTAGCATGAAAGGGGTGAATTAACCTGATTGAATTAATAAGGTTAATAGATGCGAGTATGTGCAGGATCATCATGGAAAAAATAGGCCCTTAAGTGGTGAAAAATTCAGAAAAATTAGAGTTAGGCAACTTGATGTAAAAATTTGAATAAGCTATCTATATCATTTCAAAAATATGTAAGAATAGAATCAATAGAAAATTGAATATAGTTTCTAAACTACTAGGTTTATTTAAAAAATAAAAATCTATTTGGTGAAAATTTAAAATTTCAATGCAATAGTACTTAAATTTTAGGGAAAAAATAAGAAGTAGGTCTCTGTCTGACCACCCTAACCACAATAAAATGATCATATTTTTTTATAATATTTTAGATATAAGTAGAGGACTTGTGTCCTGATGTGATGCATATTTTTTGTAATTTTTTTCTAAGTAAATAATTAATTATGAATTTTTTATTACAACTTTTAAAAAATATAAAAAGTCGTATGTCTGACCACCTTAACTTGGTCAAAACTTCATGAAATTCATTTTTTTTAATCCTATAGCATGTGAAGCATAGAATGTGACGCATGTTTCAGATTCAAAAAATGTGATACCATTTGAAAGCTATAGATGTTTTTCAAATAGCCTATCAATGAGGACTTTAGTCGTAATTCAAATAGAAAATGAATAATAATTATTCATTAAATTCAAAGTAAAGCATAATTTATATTGGTGGAAAGCTGAGAATCTCCTTTAAAAACCCTTTTCGTTTCATCAATTTTGGGTAAAAAAGAAGTCGTCAGCCACATACCCATCATATCGCCACTTTTTGGCCCATCATGATCCTGCACATACCCATGCAAATGATGCCATTAATTAACTAGTTGGGACAATTTAATTAATTAATTGAAAAGAGGATGGGTTTCAAGATGAAATGATGTTAATATACTTGATTTGAGTGTATGATATCATTCAAAACATTTTCCAGTGTCTAAATTTTTCCCCTCTTTGAAGCGAGGTACCTATTACGTTGGTTCAAAGACTGACGCCCTTTGGATTAAAAATTGCAGCTTTAAATCATTTTAAATTTTTTTTTTTCGATGCCCCACTGCTGCCCCAGTGAAAGGAATAAGTTGGTTCCCTGCCCCCTCGAGAAATCAGGCAAAAAATTTGAATTTTGGGTTGATTTCTCGACAAAGGTTAAAAGGTTTCCCCAAGGGTCCAAAAAGGATTTGGGATGCCAAAAAACATGCCAAAAACTCAAAAACTAATGCAAAATAAGCTTTAGTTTGGTAAATTTTGTGAAAATGATGAAAAACCCTAGCTTCATGGTTAAATTAGGGCAAACAACCCTAAATTTCAAGCATAAACAAGTGAGGAAGGGTCACTTTCAATTCATTTGTGCATTCACACCTTCAGGATTTCTTGCATTTTGAGCTCTGACCCTCTAAAAAAATGGCACAATGAGTGCTCCCTCAACACATTTTCAATTGAGTTCAAGAGTACCAAAGGCTTCCAGGTGCGGAACCACTGCTATGTGATTTGAAACTTGATTTTAAATTTGACTTTTTGGTGCATTTATTTCTTTTTTGAAATTTGAACTTTGGCAGCATTGCTCTATAGCGATGCTATTTTGAGAATCAACGACACTAATTCAATTTTTAGTAACACATATGTGTATAACAACACAGCTTGTGATTTAGATTTACGGTTTCAAATTTTAAATTGTGATGCATATGTGTTTAGCAACACTCCTTTTGATTTGAAAATTAGGGTTAGGGTTTTTCCAAAGTTAAATTGTGATGCATGTGCATTTAGCGACACAACTTGTGATTTTCATTTTAAATGCCACAGGAATCACAGTTTGAAATTTGAATTATATTGACGCTATTGTGAATAGCGACACTATTGTCATTTTGAGGGACAAAACTCCAAACTTAGCCAATTTTATTCTTTTGAATTTTGATGTCGTGCGCTTTGTGGGTGTAGGAGGTTATGTCGCCTTTGATGTCCCGTGAGCACTAACCCAAATTTTTGTCTAGGCTTGGTGATTTATTTGAGTTGCAACGGGAGCATTTGGGGGAGATTGGTCTATGGTATGTTGCATACATACCTTTCATCTGGACACATTTAGCTATGATGAAAACATTGTGTGAGTGATGGAATAGTGAGACCTCGTCGTTCCACCTTCCTACTGGCGAGGCGATAGTGATGCTAGAGGATGTATGGTGGATATTACATTTTTTGATACATGGTGAGTGTGTGATATACGACTCTGATGTCAGCTATGATGCATGCCATAAGGTGATGGACCTAGAGGACATTGTTCTAGTCACCTCCTATATTGACCTCAAGATGTACAGAGGTCAGGTGCCTACCTTTAGATTGATCATTGCAACAATTATCTTAGGCTTGGTTTGCTCCAAATCGACGGAGCAGAGGGCTTAGTCTGGGATGGGGCTTGGCTTGGCACAAGATGTTGTTTAGGAGGACTTAGTATGCATGGGGGCCAATGATGTTGGCCTCTCTATACCATGACATGCATGATTTTGTATATTGTGATGGCAGGGCGATTGGCACAGTGGTCACCTTACTTCATATTTGGGCCTTAGAGCACATTGTTGTGCTTCAACCGATTGTGCAGATGGAAAATGTAGAGCAAGATGATCCAGTTTTCTAGAGGTATAGGGGTGCCATTACACTACAACACACAGGGAAGCTCAAAATTCCCTACTAGAGCAGGGTCATCGATGATATGATAGTTTCTAGATGGCGAACCTGGCTTCAAATGCTAGCATGGTACGATGATGTACAACAACTTTTCTTTGCTCGATAGACCCGATACATGCAGGGTTGAAGAGCATACCATCATTGAGAGATACCTGCAAGATAGGGTGGCTAGATTGTTTGGAGACAGGTAGGATAGGCTAGATGATGCATACACTACCATCTTCGCTAGGTCAACATGAGAGGCACTAACGTGGGGACCTATGATCCCAACCCATGAGATTGTCAAGGGATTTTTGACAGTTGGTTGCTATGCCTTGTGCCTACGATCAAGGACAGGTGGATGCTTAGATGACACCTGCATATGATGCATGGTTCACACTCCCTCATTGATTGATAGATCAAACAGATGCACCTCCATGAGGGAGACAAAGAGGGAGGGGTGCAAGTAGAGGCAGAGGTCGGGGCACGGGATAGGATGGTCAGGATGGCCAGGACCAGTAGGATGGATAGATCCTAGGAGCAACACCAGGGAATTAGAAGCCTCCACAATAGCCTCCTATACCACAGTAGCCATTACAACCACCACCACTGGGGACAGATCCCTATGATGCTTAGATTCAGTAGCTACAACAACAGATACAAGTGATTACAGGCAAGAGGGATTAGGATCGTCAATTTTTTTTTGTGATTACTGCTGAGAGAGATGCAGTTGGCACAGGAGGTCTAGTGGTGCCACCAACTAGAGAGCATGATAGCTGCAGCCCAGGGGTAGACAGTGTTTGCCCGATTATACCGAGAGGCTATGACTAAGGTGGCCTACTATCGCATGCACTACCATCGAGATGTCCCTGTGGTGCTTACACAACTAGATTACTCAAAGAGGAGTGGGACACATCCCAGGGCTGAGGATCAGCCAAGAGACAAGCTAGTGAGGGGAGCGGCCATCATGGTTAGCTTGTTTGTATAGACACTTTTTGATCATTACCCGATTCTTTACACAGATATACATTCATGGGCTCCTTTTTGATAGCCTCATGGATATTGTATTTTTGATCGATATACATACATTGTTTTAGATATTATATTATGAAAGCCATTTTTTTGAAATATATGATACAGACTCAATATGATGTGATGTGTTCATTTTATTTTATGCTTATGAATGCATGGATGAATTTGATGTTGATATGATGTGATATGATTCTATATTATGATCATGTATGGATGTAGTGTAATGGATGAATGCGTTTATGTTTATGCAATATGTGATGATGATCTATGATGTGATGACATATGATGTAATGATATGGAATGGATGCAATGTTATATTCTTTTTCAATATCTTTTCATTACATGTTATGAGATGAATGATATGATATGCAAATGTTATGCTTATGCAAATGATATTGATGCATTTATTTTGTGTATTTTCTTATGCATTTTATGATATGATGATGTATGCATATGGATGTATGTATGGATAATGTAGATGCTCATACTTATGATATGTCAATGCAATGAGATGTGATGCAACAATTTAAGATGCTTAGAATAAAAAATCTATATTATTCATCATAACTTAAATGAGAATGATGATGTAGGATGTATGATTTATGATATGCTATGATTATGTTGTGATGTATGAATGCTAACAATTTTTGGATGCAGGATGGATGCATTGATGTTTTTTCTTGACTATCATGATACTAGGTTAGCCCAGAGAGAAGATAGAAGAATGAGATGATTGACCATTGATTTTGATGATTGTTTCAAAAGATCCAACAAGTCTATGATCCACTGAGACTTTGTTAGAGATGGTGAGGATAAATTAATGATGATGATGATGATTTGATCATATCTTTGGATTGAGATTTTCCATCATTCCCTATTGTTTGATATAACACATAGATACAATGCATCAAGGTATTGATAACTAGGATGGAATTGTGTCTAGTGTAATGGACTTCAACTTTGCAAACAAACATAATAGTTCTTGTTTGCACTTTGACATACAAAAACCTCATTGGAATGTAAGTTAGATGTTTAGAATATATTGGACCAAAGCATATGCAATGGTCAACAACTTCAAACAACTTCCCTACACACAACTAAGCAAGTATGTGCCAAGATTATTTTACAAAAATACCCACAAGCATAGCAAACAAAAGATAATGATCAATGCCCCATTCCTTTCTCTCTAAATCATTTTGATAGACATCATTGAGAGGTCCTCGAAATAGGTCATTAAGATAAATCATAAGAAAAAATCAATGACAAATAGTAAGTGTTATCTATATCTCTTGCTAGTTTAATTTAGCCAAAGTGATGTCTGATACTGATGTCCATCATAGGAAGGATACATCCTAGGACATGTTGATCAGATGGTTTGATTAGGATGAGGTGTGTGATAAGTCGTTGATATAAACTTCACTGACGTATTTACCTATGATCTAGACTTTAGATTCTGACACTTAGGTTCTCACTTTATGACTTGCTATACTTGTTTTCTACTTATTTTTCCAAAGGTTGAAGGTGATGCTCGATTTATTATGGATGAAGTTTATTATCGGTGAAAGCGAAATGGGATGGATGGTTTTGGATTTTTCGGAATATTTCAATGTTTTTGGTATTTTGAAAATGTTTTGAGGCTGTTTTTGGTCTTTTTCAAAAATTTATGTAAATGTTTTTGTTTTTGATTATTTGAGGTTGTTTAGGGGGTTTTCTCCAAATTTTAAATGATTTGGGATTTTCTAAGTTTTCAAATGTTTTTATGTTTTTGATATTGGAATGTTTTTGTGTTTTTTCGATATTTGAATGTTTAGGGATTTTTTGAGAGTTCCGACCAAGAACCTAACCTAAAATACCTATCCTAGGGGCCTTAGGGATAATCAAATATTAGCGTTCCCTACATTATACACATAGAGACCACGTAGTTCGACCGACATGACTTATTAATAATGCGATATGAACAATAGACAGGTTGCCAGTTTATTATGACAGACTCCTAAAGGACTGACCTAGGGTGTCTCAGGGGCACATCAATGACAGCCTTACCTATGTTCAAGCTTAGAGACCCGTAGTTCAACAAGGTACTATTTTTGGATTTTTGATGTTCGACCTTTGGATGTTTTGGATTTTGACTTTACAATTTTTGAATGTTTTTGGATTTTAGCTATACAGGATTTTGTAAATATTTTTGGATTTTTTGATGAATGTTTTATGAATGTTTTTGGTGTTTTTTGATAACCCTAAGATATACAAGAACCCGGTCTGATCTATAACGAATTTCCCCTAGTGTGAAATGATAGACTACCTTGATACAGGCAAGACAAACCGACCTTTGGAATATGCCAAGTAGTACTAAGGGGATACAATACTTTACAATATCAAGCTTTGATCATTTTTTTATTTTTTTGTATTTTTAGATTTACACCCTTCAAGACTAGGCATAAATTTTTTTAAGATGCAAGTTGTTGGTTGGTTCTTGCAAGGGTTCACCTTCAGGTGTTGACAATTGGTATGCTCTTGATCCATAACTTGTTGTGATGAAAAAAGAACCCAACTAGTTAGGATCAAACTTTCCTTTACTATCTTTATTTGGCAGGTTCTAATTTTTCTTTAGGACAAGATCCCCTACTTGGAAAGACTAACATTTGATTTTCTTGTTATAGCTTTGTTTCAGTTAGTTCTGATATGCGTGTAAGTGATTAAGGGCATCAAGGCAATACTCATCCAAGAATTCTAGCTCATTTAGTTGAGATACTCTGTATTCTTCATCTGTGATTAGGTTATGTAATGATCATAGTGATGGGAGCTCAACCTCAATAGGAAGAATGGATTCTGATCCATAGACCAAGGAGAAAGGGTTTGCACCTATTGGTGTACAGATACTAGTTCAATAGGTCCAAAGAGTGGAATTTAGCTGTAGAATCTAGTGACAACTAGATTCATTGAACGTTTTCTTTAGGATTTTTAGAATGGTATTGTTTGTAGCCTTAGCTTGACCGTTGCCCTAGGGGTAATATAGGGTAGAGAATCATTGTTGGATGTTGAATCTTTGACATAGCTCTTTTACATCCCGATTCTTAAAGGGCGTTTCATTATTTGAGATAAGGGTTTTTGGAACACCATAATGATAGATTAGGTAATTCAGGATAAACTTGGCAATTTGCTTCCCCATTATGTAGGTCATAGGAATGGCTTCGACCCACTTGGTAAAGTAATCAGTGGTTGTTATGATAAACTTGTGGCCATTGGATGAGGTTGGAGTGATCTTTCCAATGAGGTCAAGCTCCCACTACGAAAAAGGTCAAGGTGTGATCATTGGGTGCAATTCCTAAGCTAGAGCATGAATCAGATCTCCATGCCATTGACACTGGACACATTTTTGCACATAATAATGAGCTTCTCTTTCCATGGTTGGCCAGTAGTACCCTATCCTCAATAGTTTCTTAGCTAAGGTCATACCACTAGAATGAGAACCACATATTCCATCGTGTACTTCTGTTAAAGCAATCAAGAATTCCTCTTGGTTAAGACATTGTAATAATGTCCCTTTAATACTTTGACGGTAAAGGGTATCATCTAGGATCATGAATTGAGAAGCCTTTTTAAAAAAGGTCTTTTTAAGGTTGGAGGTTATATTGGATGGGAGGGTTCCTCTACTTAGGTAGGTAAAGATGTCATGATACCATGGGGATCCAGGACCAACAATGACTCACACAAATTCAGATTTTGGGATTTCAAAAGTTGGTACAAGAAGTTGTTCTACCAAGAATTTGCATTGCAGAACATTGTTCGACATGTCTAATAGTGATCTGATTGTTGCCATAGTGTCTGTTGCTTGGTTTTTCATGCAAGGAATCTGCTCAAAATTTATATCTATGAAAAGGTCCTTGAGACTTTCTACCATCTTCTTGTAAGGGGTAAGCTTATCATCCTTAGTTTGGTAGTCATCATTGACTTGGTTAATAACGAGATGTGAGTCTCCATAGAATTTCATTTCTTGTATCTACCATTTAACTGCTATCCTTAGACCTATGATTAGGGATTCGTACTCAGCAATGTTGTTAGTACACAAAAATGATAGCCTCTATGACTTTGGGATGCAATTGCCTTGAGGGGTGATGAAAAGAATACCTAATTTTGATCCATGTTGGGTGAATGATCCATCAAAGTACATCTTTCGTTGACTTGTGAGATTGACAAGGAACACTAATTCATCAGGGAATTTAGATATCAATGGGTTATATGCATAGATAGGCTCCTCTGCTAGTTGTTCTATGATCACTTGTCCCTTGATTTCCTTATGCCCCATGTACTCTATGTCAAATTTAGTTAAGATCATTACCCATTTGGCCATTCGTCCTATGAGAGTTTCTTTAGATAACATGTATTTCAATGGGTAAATCTTCGCAATAAGTTTGATTTAATGTGATAACTTGTAATGCCCAAATTTTTGTGAAGCAAAAACCAATGCTAAGCAGGCTTTCACATAGGATGAATAGTTCATTTCATATCCCATTAAGGTCCTACTGATGTAGTATATAGCTCTTTCCTTTCCATTTTCATCATGTTGTGCCAGAAGAGCACCTAATGTTGTTGATATCGTTGAGATATATAGGATCAATGGTTTGTTTGGTATTAGTGGCATGAGCATTAGAGGTTTCAATAGATAGTTCTTGATTTGTTGGAAAGCTTTGTCACACTTCTCATACCACTTGTAAGTTATTCCTTTATGAAGAAGATGCGAAAAAGGGTGGATTTTTTCTAATAACTGCGCTATGAACCTCCTGATGGACTGCAATCTTCCTTGTAACCCTCTCATTTTCTTCAATGTTTGTGATGGTTCCATGTCTAGGATGGATTTAAATTTTTCTAGATCAATTTCTATTCCTCTTTTTGAGATGATATAACTGAGAAGCTTTCTTGATGTAACCCCAAAGACACACTTTTTTAGGTTTAGTTGTACCTTATATTCTTCAAGCCTATCAAAGATGGGTCCTAAGACTTATATGTACTCACTCCTTTTCTTTGATTTTTCCAAAATATCATCCACAATCTTCAATTATTTTGTGTTTTATTTCATGAAAGATGAGGGTCATTGCTCTCTAATAGGTTGCTCCTACATTCTTTAGCCCAAATGGAATCACTTTCTAGCAGTATGTCCCCCATGGACAAGTGAATGAAGTTTTGTGTTGATCCTCCTTGGCAATCATGATTTTATTATAGCCTAAAAAATCCATCCACGAGTGACAACATTTCATGCCTAGTTATTAAGTACACTATGATGTCAATGTTAGGGAGAGGGAAATCATCTTTCGGGCATGCTTTGTTCAAATCTCTAAAATTAGTGCATATTCTAATTCCCCCAATGGGTTTTGAGACTGGTACCAGGTTTGAAACCCACTCAAGATAATCTATTAGTTGGATAAATCTAACGTCAAGAAGCTTTTGTAGCTCAAGTTTGACCAAGAGTGTTATCTAAGGGTGCATCTTCCTTAACTATTTCTTTACTAGTTTTGCTTCAGGATAGACTGCTAATGATGCACTACCACTTCCGGATCAAGGCTTGGAATATCTATGTATGAGCATGCAAAGTTAGCTTTTCACTCTTTCCAGAATGCTGCTAGGTTCTTTTGTTCTTCATCCAACAAGGATTTGGCATAGAAAGTGATCTTGGGTTCTTCTTCCGTTCCTACATTGACTGGAGTGGCCTTTTCTACTAAGACCATTGACTTCTCTGGATCTATTACACTAAGGGGGAGATTGAATCTCTCATCCTTGGGCACCTCAAAGAGGTTTTCACTATTAGATATGTCCTTTTTACTATTTTTGGATTAGAAAGTTCCACTATGTGGTTTTCACTCAAATATCTGTAAGTTAGTTGCATTTCATCAATTTTGGGACTAAAGGACTCAATCATTTCCCCATAGTACACTCCTATGTCTAGCTCTATGTCAAAACCTGCCTTGTGATTTACCCATGGTAAATTGTGACGAAGTCCCATGAATTTTGAGATCGATTCATTTTTTTTGTATAAATATAGAATCAATGGTCTTTGTTGGTCCAAATCAATGAGTTACGAGTATACTAGGCGTATTTCATTTGGTTGGTTGCTTGGGGTGAAGGTTGATGTGGATATCATGAAGAGGGAGTTATTCTCAAATAGGATCGAAACATCAAGGGGGAAGTCATCTAAGGTTGTATCATGCGATCTAGGTAACCAAGAGGAAGCCTCAACTCGTTTAGCAAAAGTACCTTTGACAATAAGGGTAACCTTGCCAGTAGTAGAACCTAAGCCAAGATTCTTTGGACTTTTCTCAGGAACAATAGGTTCTACCAAACCATTATCATTTTGTTCTAGTTTCTTGTTCTTGGTATATCCCATTCCCTTCATTAGTTGTAAGCCTTTGTTTTCATCTTCCATGGGAAGAACGGGAACAAGTATTTCATCCTAATATAACAGTTTAGAGATATCTTCCTCATTAACATATTCTTTGTTTAGGTCCCCCCATTTGGTGAAGGTAGTAGCTTCCATTTTGATAGTTTCTAGGTTTTTGTTGCTAGGTGTGGGTTTTCCATGAGATTTGGGATAAAGAGGTAACTTTCCCAACACAAAAGTATTCTTTGTTAGCTTATAATTTCCACAACCATCATCTTTGGATTACTTGCTTGATGTCGAGTATGCTCTACACAATGAGTGCCTTCATTTCAGAGGTAGATGCAAGGGATGATGGGTCAACAAATGAGGTGGAAGGTGTAGGTCTATCATTCTTGGGTATTTGGGGAATTTTATAGAGCTTCGCTTCAATATTTTTGCAATAGTAAAAAGGCTTAGGATCTTTGTAGATAGTAATTTCTCTATCCTTGAAAGGAAACTTTACACATTGATGGTAGGTTGAAGCTACAACTTTTAAGGAATGGCTCCAGGGTTGACCAAGTAGTATGTTGTAGGGAAGATATAGGTCTAACACTTGGCATGTAGTTTTTGTGATGAGGGGACCCACTTGGATGGGTAGTGCTATGATGCCTTGTGATAACTATTCTTGGTCGTCATATGAGCTGATGGTGGTACTTTTTGTCTTCTCAATAGTATCCTCTAAATAGCCCAAATTTTTGATCAACTAAAGGGTAAAAATATTCAGACCAACACCTTCATCTACTAAGACTCTTTTAACCTTATTCTTATGAATGATAACCTCAAGGTGTAAAGCGTGGTTATGAGATGGCTACGATGGTAGGTCTTGTCTTGAGAAGGTGAGAAAATGATTAGCGATATGCCCCACCATAGCTTGAAACTAATTTGTATCAATATCATCCGAAACACATGATTTGGATAAAGATTTCTCTAAAATTTCCCTATGTGCAGGTGATAGCCTCAATAGTTCTAAGATAGAAATTTGTGTGAGGGTGTTCTTAAGCTGGTCTAGGAGATTATACTTGCTAGTGCTTGCCATTGGCTAAGTAGGTTGTGCCCTAGATTGAGATGGGACTCCTTGAATGGTGACTTTTCCACATCGTGTGGTGACTCCACACTCCACACTAGGCCCTTTGATGGTGATAATGGTAATGATGCTATCACAGGAAGTGACCATGTTGGAATAGGTATGTTATAAGTTTATGTAATCCTTAGCTTTTCTGGTATTGTTTGCTTTGTTATGATCTGACATAGGGTTCTTGTTTATCTTAAGATACTGATGCCTAGCTGGTACCTCAATAGATATGGTGTCATTTTCTATGAGGTCTTAGATAATATTTTTGAGCCTCATGCAGTTTGTTGTTTTTTGTCCTTTGATTTTGTGAAAGTTACAAAGATCATTCTCATTGTACCAGGATGGTTTCTCTTGTGCTTTTTGGTAGTTTTAAAAGTTTGGAAGTGTTATTAGGTTTGAATCTACCAATTTCTACATGATTGTTTCGATGGGTTCAGATAACTGTGTGTACTTGTGTTTATGATAGTTTTTCTTGTTAGGGGTATGCCTTTGTTGCATTTCGGTGTTATTGATATGATTATTCTGAGGAGGTGTTGTTTGTTGCACAGTTGGTTGAATGTTAGAAACTTGATTGTTGTTTGGCCTAGGAGAATTTAGGACTACCTTAGCATCTACAACACCATCATTTTTTACATTTTTGTTCTTAGCCCAGACACGAGGCTTGTCTTTTGAACTAGTTGATGGCTGATTATCTTTGTAAGCTTGGGTATTTCCCTATGAGATTAGAGATCTCTCAATGTTAAGGGCTCTAGGGACAAGCTCATCATAAGATGTGATGTATTGCATTTTAAAGTGGAAGGATAGATCTAGATCTATATTTTCTATGATGATCCATACTTTCTTTTCATCGGGAAGAGGCCATTTTCTCTTACTAGCTCTTTATCTCCACTGTTGTAAGAAATTAGTGAAATTTTCTCCCTTGTTTTGTCTGAGAGTATACAATTATTCTAGGTTTACGTCCATGTCAAGGTTAAAAGAGAAGTGATCGATGAATTTATTGGTAATTTCTTAAAATGTTTTGATACCCGACAACAGTTGAGAAAACCAATCCATAGCAGGACCTGCTAAACTTCGAGGGAAGAGGTACATTAAATAATAATCATTATAAGCCACTTCCATACACATGATGTTAATTTCCTTGACATGGTCCAAAGGACTTCCTCTCCCTTTGTATTTATCAAATTTGGGGATTTCAAAGCCGGGAGGGAATGGCACCATTGCGATGTTTCGATCAAATGGATATGGACATAGATTCTATGTATGGGCTTCTTTGTCTTTCCCATCTAAAGGTATTGCATTTCTTGGGATAGTGCCTTAAGTTGTGATGCTAGATCATTTTGCAAGTTTGGTGGAGGAACATATGTTGGGATGACGAATGGGTTGTATGCAGGATTTTTATATAATGATGTGTTGTATGGGGTGTATGGTGGTGTGAGATTCTGTGAAAGTGATTTTGGTGTTGATGTATATGTTCCTAACACATTTGTATTGACAATGTTCTGTTGAGGATTATAGTAGGAACTTGGTTGTTGTTGTTGTTGGGCATACTACTGGGCTAATAAGGCTTGATGTTGTTGTTGAGCCACAAGGGCTTGTTGTTGTTGTTGCACCACTAAGGCTTGCTATTGGATTTGTTGTTGTTGTGTTGCTAAGGCTATTTTATGGTCTTGATGTTGTTGTTGTTCTAAGGCTGCTTGCTGTGCCACTAAGGTTGCTTGTTGTATTGCTAAGGCTGCTTGCTATTGTTGTTGTGGTTGTTGTGCTACTAGGACTACTTGCTATTGTTGTTTTTGTTGTGCTACTAGGGCTGCTTCTTCTTCTTCTTCTTGTTGTGCTACTAGGGATGCTTGCTATTGTTGTTGTTGTTGTTGGATGGCTTGTTGATAAGCTTGTTGTGCTTGCTATAAGGCTAAAGCATGCTCTTGCAATGTAGGATCATTTGATTGTTGAGACATCTATAATGGATTGGGGGTGTTGATGTTTTGAGTGAGTAGCAGATGGTTGATGAGAGGTTGAGGGTTCCCTTGGTTTATCATTCCTTGTAAGATGGTGGATTGGGGTGGAGGAATGCATGTTTGAGGTCCCATTTGATTTTGCATGGTAAAGGGGACCATGGGGAAAGATGAGGATGTTGCCATTAGATTTTGTGATGGTAATGAGACACTTGGGTTGATGGGATTCATGACCTAGGGATTGTTTTGAGATGGGTTGAAATGGATGGGATGGATGTGTTTTATGAAGCCAATGGTATGGATGAACTAGTTGAAGGATAAGATAGAGATGTACCTATTTGCATTAAGGGTTGACTTTGTATGAGAGTATTTCCTTACCATTTTGGATCTACTTGTGACACTTGGTCCACAATACTTTGCGTGATGGTGGGGAAACTTGTGGTACTCATGGGTATGGATGAAGAGGGGAATCCTTGATATGTGGTCATTGTGGAGTAATGAACTGCAAGGGGTTTATATGGATTTTGGGGATCCTCAGGAATGGGAGGAGTGCCAAAGGTTGGTGTCCAAGTAGTGGTTTGGGATGGAGGATTGGTATCAAGGGTACCCACAAGTGTGCTGCTTTCAAATGGAAGGGTTGGACCAAAGTCCTTGACAAGGCTAGTTGAAAGACTGGGAGTAGATGTTTGATTTAGCCTTAGTGATGGAGTTGTGAAGCCTTGTGTCAAATTTTGTGAAAAAAATGATGGGGAGATTGGAGCTACACTTCCCAAGGCTTGATGTTCCATGATTTCCTCCCTAGTAAGTTCAAATGGATTGTTTGTGATGTCTTCTATCTCATATGGCCCTGATGGAGATGATGGTTGTTGTGATGGGGTAATGTGACTTCTTAGATCAAATACTAGAGGATTTGGATGTTGGAAGAATAAAGAAGAACATATCATTATGTAGCTTTTGTGTTGTCATTGATGTCACCATGTTATATGACTTGCAACTGCAACTTTAAGTTTGATCCAGTATTATGAACCAATATGTAGTTATTATCCTTCGGTATTTTGGTCCGCAATCCTCCACTGATGAATATCATTACTTGCAATTTTTGGAAATGGTTTTTGGATGTTAAAAGGTTGTAATTATAGAATCTCATGTGCACATGTGCTCATATGGCGAGTTGGCATTATTCTATTGCCACATTTTGTTATTAGGTCTATCTCTAGTCAATATAATGTATAGTTGATGTGGTAATGAATTGATTTTGTGTTGTGGATGTATTTGTGACCTATCTTAGGTCTATGCCAACATGTTGTAGTGTGCTATACACTTGAATTGTTTTTGGAAAGATTTTGTACAAGCTTGAAGCTGACAATTAATCTTTTTGGTGAATAAGGGATGCATCCAATTAGGCCAACCTAATTGATGCTGGTGGATGAATCAGATATATATATTGGATAGTTTTGAGTTTGATTTTTGGTGTTGAGAAGTGTGAAGATAGATAAGTAGGTGAAGACGAGGAAGTGTGTAAAGTAAGTTTACTGAGCATGAAAGGAACTGAATCAACACTTGTAAGGTGTAACTTTGTCAGTTCATTTTCTGGATGTAAGCCATTTATGTATTGTATCTTTGTAGGTAGTGAGCCTCTCATTTTGGATAGTGAGTCTTGACAGTGAGCCACCCTTTGTAATATCTTATAAATAGTTATACTATATTGTGAGCTAATCCTCATCATGGTTTTTCCCATTTTGGGTTTTCCATGTAAAAATCTTGGTGTTCATGTTTTGTGTGCTTTTATGCTCTATTAATGCTTTTGCTCATTATTATTGTTATATGAATTGGATTTATTGGATGGTGTTTGTTCAATAAGTTAAAGAAGATACTGATTCACCCCCGCTCTCAGTATCTTGGGTATTCATCAATTGGTATCAGAGCTTGGTTCCTCTGAAGAAGCCTAACAACTTGAGGAAGATCTTGAACATTGAAAAAATGGATGATAAAGAAGAACTCTGAGCTGCTCTTGAAGGTCTTGATAAGGTTGAAAACAAAAATAGATATTTGAAAGAAAATGTTGATAAGGAAAATGAATGCATCCAAAAATTAAAAGAGAAATTGAAGAAATTAAAAGAAAGACATATAAAAGTAAGTGGGAAATTAAAACAAGAAAATGAAGAGATCACCGGTTTGAAGGTGGAAGTGGAGGAAAAGAAGAGAATTGAATATTTCTTGAATACAGTGGTGCAAAGCAAGACTAATGAATGCTCAAGGCTTGAACAAGAAGTGGTACACCTGAAAGCAGATCTGGAAAAGGAAAAACTATGTGAAGATAAGTTCAAAACAAGCTCCACCAAGCTTGATGAGTTGATTACAGGACAAAAACCAACTAAAGACAAAGGTGGTTTGGGAATAGAAGCAGGTGAAATTTCAAAGGCTATGTAGACCTCAAACATAGTGGATAATCAAAAGACTTAAAATAAAGGAAAATAGGCAAGAAATCCTAGAAGATTTGCTAGAAGATTGCCTATCAGTCAACCAAATGCTCAAAGGTACCCATATTTCAATGGTGTTTTCTTTTCATGCAATAAATTTGGTCACAAGGCAATGTAGTGTAGAAGTAGACTAAACTAGTATGCTAGTTCCTTCTCCAGAAAATGTTTTGCATGCAAGAAAGTTGCACATAGAGCTAGTGAATGAAACACTTAGATGATGAATTGGTCTAATGGAGGTAGAATGAATCAATCTTTTGTTGGCTATTGCTATACATGTAATAAGTTTGGACACAAAGAAAATCAATGCAAATCAAGGGTTAATGGAGGTCAAACAAATCAGAAAAATGTTGTTTGCTATAACTGCAACAAACCCAAACACATTTCAAGAGTATGAAAAAGTAAAGGGGGAAAGTAATCTGATCTAGTAAAGAAGAATGAACTAGTGAAGACAATTGACAAGAATGGGGTCAAGCAAGAAATGAACAAGATATGGAAGAAGAAAGAAGAGAAAAAATATCAAATGTGTCTATGCCCTCATCTGGTGCAGATAATTCCTTCGGTAATTAGACCCAACATGGTCTTAGGGGGAGAATTAACACAAAATTGTTCGAACACCCTAGATATCTAGTGTGTCAAGATTTGGCAAGAAGAGATGTTGTAAAGAATGGATAAAAAGACCTTACGACAACATTGTTAAGAAAGAAGAAAGGGAGCATGCGATCTGGTGAAGGTGCTTTATAGGAAGCAAGTGTTGGCTCTAAGAGATATCATCGTTGGCTCTAAGAGATATCATCTTGTGTTGTCCTTTGAAGAAGATGAAGAACATGATTTTGGTGTTCATGTGCACACCAAACCGGACTCAAAGAAGGAAAAGGTGTCAGAAGAGGCATCTTTGGACTAGGCAGAACAAAAGGCCTCACTAGTAAGACTTGGTTCCCCTCTTAGATTAGAGGCATTGGTTAATAGCTTGATACATTTTGAAGATATGCTACAACCTACCACATAAATTTATGATCAAGTAGATAGAGAGGACATAAAACATTAATGTTGGCTATTATTTAATATGTTATCACTTTGGAAGTCAGTTGGGATTATGTGAAGAAAAATGTGCCTAAGAAATTGTGGGAAGCCCTGATGAAAAGGAGATCAGAGGTTGTTGAGTTGGAAGATAAGATAAGAATTGAGGAACTTGAGAAAATTGGGCCCTCTCTGACCCCAAATGATTTATAAATCCTGAAGAAAGTATGCTCAAAGATGTTCCAGATAAAGAAAAGAGTAAATACTTTGATGACTAAAGATAAAAAGTAGATAAAGAAAATAAAGAAGGAAACTATAGAAGTCATCAGGGGTATGGCTGAAAAATATGGTATGTTTGGTGCACTCCCATTTGGTTCTGCATCTAAATTAGGAGAAGAATATTCTACAGAGGCTAAGGAAGACATTCCTTCAGGTACAGGTGATACAGTCATTCCTCTAGAAACAAATGATACAAATATCCCTTCGGATATAGGTGCTACAAATGATCCTCCAGAGATAGAGAAACAAAATGAGGAAGAAGCTAAACAAAAGAAGCATGATGTTGTCCCTCCGAAGCTAGCTAAAGGAGAAAAAGATAAATATGAAGGTGAAAGGGATAAAGGATAAAGAGACAAAGATGAAGAGAAGAAGAAAAAGTAGCAGAAGAAGAAGAAAAAGTGGAGAAAGAAAAGGTAGTGGAGGAAGAAAAGGTAGAGGAAGAAGGAAGAAATGGAGAATGTGCCAGGAAGAATGAAGAAGATCAAAGGCAGGTTGTGGATTCTCAAAGGTCCTTTGGAGAATCCTCCTCTAGCAATGATGTGTTAAAAGGCATTTTATCCAAGCAAATCAGATTCTAGTCAGTGATTCCTCCATAACTTCTACAACTCCCCATGATTCAAGGTAGTGTGGATCTGGATAATATTTCTCCCATTCATAAACTAGTGTTAGGGGATGCATTGCATGCATCGAAAAGAAGAGAAATTTTGGAAACACATCAGAAGGGGACACAACTTATTGATGATGTTGTCAAAGCTTTGTAGGAGGCCACCCTTGGTACATCAATGGATACATCTCTCGCTTTAGTAGAGAATCTGAAACTTCTATTGGAATCCTTTAAGGAGTATGCCTCCAGACTTGGTGAGAACACAAGGCAAGAGGTTGAGGAGAAAATGGCAGAGAAAATTATTTTACCACTTCATGATAAGTGTGCTCTGGCACACACCAATGCGAAAAAGAGTCTATAAATTATGCAAGCTTGTGAGTCTGAAGCAAATACTATATTTTCTTACTACATAAAGTGGTCGAATGCTACACATAGTATCAAAGATCTCATGGAATCCATTGAGTCCCAATTGATAGTTGTTTCTAGTACTAACAATGCATCTAAGGATAGAGACAAGTCAACCTAGAATGTTATCTCTACTCACAGAGAGAAGTTCTTTATTCTACAAAAGCATAAGGAAGATATCATTAGAAGATTTGGTTAGTTAGGTGACCTTGTGAGAATGGAGTACTCTTCGATGGCCAATGCTTTGGAAAATTCAGAAAGGATAGAGAAGATCAATCTGACTCTAGGTACTCCAGATGATGCAAAAGAAAGTCTAATGGAATTAGAATCTTTGAAAAGAATGTTGATATCTGCTAAGAAGAGTTGGGAGAATGGTAAGATAGCATGGTAAGGTATAATCAAGGAGCTTCAAGGCTCACCTTCCTCTAGGTAATTCTTTTTCATTTTTCATATCTTTGGACTGCCCTTTGTCCTTGATGTCAAAGGGGGAGAGAATTTTGTGAAGAGAAAAGAGGAGAGTATGTTGCACATAGGAGGTTTGCAAATTCTTTTGGCACATGTTGCCATCAATGAAAAAGGGGGAGATTGTTGGAAGAATGAAGAAGAACATATCATTATGTAGATTTTTTGTTGTCATTGATGTCACCATGTTATATGAGTTGCAACTGCAAGTTTAAGTTTGATCCAGTATTCTAAACCGGTATGCAGTTATTATCCTCCAATATTTTGGTCCACAATCCTCCACTGATGAATATCATTACTTGCAGTTTTGGGAAATGTTTTTTGGATGTTAGAAGGTTTTAATTCCATAATCTCATGTGCATAGGTGCTCGTATGGCGAGTTGGCATTAATCTGTTGTTGCATTTTGTCATTAGGTCTATCTCTAGCCAACCTAATGTATAGTTGATGTGGTAACTGTATACACCTAAAATCGGTCAAGATACTTAGTTAATTAAATACAAGATATTTAATTAATAAACCTTTTATTTCATCTCCTTATAAATAAATTCTAAATTTATTTATATAGTTCATACTTTCTAATTCTTCCATCTTAATTCATATTCCTCTAATTTTAATTAAATAAACAAATGTCAATAATTTGTTTTATTTAATTAATATTTTCTCACTAAATTTAAATTCCCAATTTGAATTTAGGCACATGTCTCCAACTCTTCATCTTGCCACCTCATCAAGTGTCACATGTATTTAAATATGTCTAATATTTAAATGGGAATTATCCTCAACCAATTCCAAAACAAACTTTGGACACTTGGCTCTCTCCATCATTTCATTCTCCCTCACACTTGGAATGTTGCTCTTTTAAAGGGAACATCCTCCATGATTCCCTCTAACTTCTTCCTTCTCCACCATTCATCTCTCCAGGTAAAATCTTGACCGTTGGTTGCTGCCACATCATTTTATGCCTTGGAAAACCTATAAATACAACCTCTTGCTAAAACATTTGACATCCCATCTTTGAGTAAACTTACTATGCATAAATTTTGTGAGAGCATTTTAGTGTTTAAAGCATTTGTGAGCATTTAGAGAAATTCAGCATTTAGCATTTGAACATTGTAGTATCATATTAGTTTATAATCATGGCTTAGTTTCATAGCTGCATTTTAGTTATCATTTTAGTTTTTATACAACATTTTTACCATAGTATTTAGCATCATTATCATAGCATAATCTTCATTTGTATACAACAACATCAATATCATTATCATAAAATTATTATACAACTTATCAATCATGTAGGAATTAGGTTCTTGCATTATACAACCTCTCATTTCTTAGTTTGTCATCCAAACAGTCATAGTGCAATATACAAATCTGAGAGCACTAATGATTTAGAGGATCCTTGAGAATAGAGAACAATGGAACAATTTTAGGAATTTTCTTTGTTTTCAATTACATTAGTTTTTTGATTTAAATTCTCTAATGTAATACATTTCATTGCTTGTGTGATCTTGTTCATTTACACATTTTACCTCACATAGTAATGAATTGATTTTGTGTTGTGGATGTATTTGTGACCTATCTTAGGTCCATGCCAACATGTTGTAGCGTGATATATGCTTGAATTATTTTTGGAAATATTTTGTACAAGCTTGAAGCCAATAGTTAATCTTTTTGGTGAATAAGGGATGCATCCAATTAGGTTGACCTAATTGATTCTTACAGATGAATTAGATATATATATTGGATAGTTTTGAGTTTGATTGTTGGTGTTGAGAAGTGTGAAGAGAGATAAGTATGCAAAGATGATGAAGTGTGTAAAGTCAGTTTACTAAGGATCAAAGGAACTAAATCAACACTTGTTAGGTGTAACTTTATTAGTTCATTTTCTAGGTGTAAGCCATTTTTGTATTGTATCTTTGTAAGTAGTGAGCCTCTCATTTTGGATAGTGAGTCTTGGTAGTGAGCCACCCTTTGTAATATCTTATAACCAGTTATACTATATTGTGAGCTAATCCTCACCGTGGTTTTTCCCATTTTGGGTTTTCCATGTAAAAATCTTGGTGTTCATGTATTGTGTGTGTTTATGATTTGTTAATTCTTTTGATCATTCTTACTATTAAATGCATTGGAGTTATTGGATGGTGTTTTTTCAATAAGTTAAAGAAGATACAGATTCACCCCCCTCTCAGTATCTTTGGTATTCAACATTGGATCACTTGATGTAAATGTGACTTTTCTTTTCTCCATGATTCTCTTGTGTTGTGATCATGTTTTTACCATAAATTTTGGGTCACCTATGGGAGATTTGTGTTGATATTTGTAATTTTTTAACTCTCTAGTTGAATCAAATCTAGGTAGAAGGGATGCTCTAAGTCTTTTTGGAGCAATGATGATAATGGGAGATGAAAATATGGATGATGTGGAGTGATCTTTGTAAACATTTTGGGACAACACTTTTGACTTGAGTTTGATGTTTTGATGTTTGGATAAAGGATTTTTATGAACTTGGAAATCTTTAGGGTAGACTCATGACCTTCAAGATGTACTAGTTCAAAGATGATAACTAACTTAAATAAGTGCATCGAAAAGGATACATTTCACATAAAAAGTAGCTAAGTTAGGGGTTGGTTTGATAGATGTTTATGTCAAAAAGTGTTGGTGTTTTATAAATTTTTGCAAAGTTTGGTGAAGTGAAGGATGAAATTTGATGGAGTGAATGAAGTGTTTGAACCAATGTTGACTTAAAGTGAACCTTTGTTTGATAAGACCAAGGTAGTGAGAAACATGCTAGACCTCTAAAGTTTTCAAATCCTAAAGACCCAATGTTTTATATAGGTTCATTATCATGAAATAGATCATGGTTTTGATCGAAAAAAGAACATATACAAGTTTGGATTGTTCCTTGAAACACATTTTTAGAAGTGGTATACCAACTTGGTTCTATTTTGGTGAAGTGTTAAAAGGTGTTTCTTGAGAGCTTTTGGAGTAAGATTCCTAAGTTTGAAATGTTGACATGTAGACCTTCTCTTGGGAATTCTGATTTTGCGTGAGATCATTTAGAAAAAGTTCAAGTTTAAGGAAGAAAAAAGGATATTTATTGCCACACAAGTGGTGGAAATATGGGCCTTCCAGCCTCAATATCAGTTTGTTACTCTTCTTTGTCTAAGATATTTGTTGCATTTCTCCACTGAGCTGTTGTTTATTTTGTGTCAAAAGTGAATCTTCTCAAACTAGTAATTATATTAGTTTGTCCACCTTCAATGAGTTCAAATTTTTGTTGAATAATAGCAGGTGTAAGATCAGGTTGTTCAATGGGATAAATCAATCTCCAAAAGGTCATGTGAGATTCAATTTATCAAGTTATCTTGCTTAAGTGATTTTATTTTACCACAAACACTTGTCTTGATTATGTTTTCAAACTAAATGTCTATGTCAAAAACATCATAAATTTCACAATGTCCATTTTGTGAAAAGGATGAAATTCAAGCCATAGTTGCCTATGTTAACTTTGGGAAATATGGATTGAGATATAAGTCATGATATTTATAAATATCTAAGGATGGAAATCCTTAGAACAAGAATTAATATCAAAGCTATTTCAAAAGGCATCCATATTTAGACCAAAGGGTTTGAAATTTTGTGGAAGATTGTGAATGTTTGTTTCTAACATTCTGGAACCAAGAAAAGTATTAAACTAACTCACAATCATTTACAATATTAGGTTCAAAAGATACTACTTGTTGAATCACCACTTGGATTTATCCAAACACTAAGACAATGTGAACATATAGAGATTTGGCAACACTGGCTCCCCTCCATGACACACACTTCTTGAGACCACCAAATCTCAAATCCTAAAGATCCAAAGATCCTAAGGATTTTCCTGTTTCAATAATTGAATAGTAAAATGTGGGGTGGCTTTGGAATGACCGTTTCTGTACCAACAAGCATAAAGGTTTTTGGCTTCTAAATAGTTGGTTCGTAATAAGTGATTTCATTCAACGTGGCCATACACACATCAAGATTAGCTCAAGATTATGGAGAATCAAGAGGCCTCCCATTCTCTTCCTAAGAAGAGATTTTAACGTATCACAAGGATACTAAGGGTGAAACTTATAGGTATGACACATCCACACCTGTTGTTTGTGACTTTTGTCACAAACACATTTTTATATAGTGACTTGAAATAGCTTGGATTAAGCTCATTACCGCTTGGGTCGTTCCCTCCTTTTGAAGTGGGGAGGTAGGCCCTCTAAAGATAAACAAATAGCAAGGAAGTACGTTTGTAGTTTGATCATCCTACTTCGCATGAAACAAGGAGAGAACACACACCATGCCTTTTCCCTACACTAGCATGGGGTTCATTTGAATCCAAATTGAAAGATGTAGGTGATTATACAAAGTGTTAAGGAATGTTTCTAATTCTCAAGATCACTGAGTGGCATGAGAGAATTGCATACACACTCAATAAAAAAGATGTAAGTAAAAACATAGCAAACACTCGTTAATTCTAACCCCTAAAGCTAAGATGAATTCATTTTATGCACTAAATGAAGGGTTAAGTTATTTTGTCAAATTTTATACCTTGGAAAGTAAAATGATGAAGTGAGGGTTCAATTTTAGTCCTGTTTGAGCATTCTTTTTAAAACCAAATGAAAATTAGTGTGGTCCTAAAGCACAAAATGAAAAGCATGATAAATGGGTTATAATTTCCCCAAAAAAGTATCAAACACTTGTTACAATTATAAGATAGAAAGATAAGAATGCTTCTTCACTTTTCCTTTGATCGTCCAACCTGCAAAACTCGGTTAGTCTAAAAACCAGAACAATGTTAGAGGCATGTTAGTAATCCGATGGAGTAAAAAAATTAAAGCACATGTTGAAAATTGATCTTCAATTTTCTTACCAAAGTTGGGCATCACTATTCATGATAGTTTCTCTTTAGTGAACTTGGGTGTTGTTCTATAGGAAAAAAGAATGACGATAATAGCATCATTGTTTGAGGTGCATCACTGTGTATAAATCTTGGATACCTCTAAAAGTATTCGACATCTCCATTTGTTTTAATTAGCGTCATGATATTAAATAGGTGTCACTGTGTTAGATGACAATAGCATTGCTATATGGCAACGTCTAGCAAAGGCATTGTTGAAATTCCTATGAGCGTCGTTGTACCCTACAAAAGTCAGAAAAAACAAAATTCGAGATAGAAATTGATTAAATTTGATCAATTTTTCCCTCCTCCTAGCGCCTAAATGTGATTAGATAGATTAATATGGGTTGATTACACTTGATCCATGAAGAATCAAAGCATAAAAAACCCACTAACGCTGAATCTCAATAGGATCGTTCAAATGAAAGTTAAACTAAATATTTATCAAAACTGAGCATTCTAAATCCTCTAATCCATTCAAAAATCATCCCATTGTGGGAGTGGTGTTGTGTTGATGTGGAACGATGACCCTTTCCCAATCCCATGGATAAATAAGCTTTCCCCTGTCATTTTTATTGAAGAAAATTGATGGAACCATTGTGAGATGTGTATGAAAACATGATTTTAATCTAAATGAGCATGATGCAAGCTAATTAAACACGATTTTATGCTAAATGATGAAGATATACAAATGCTAAGCTAATTATACATGGATTCTAACTTAAAATATCTAAACCCTAATTAATTAAACAAGCTAAATGGATGCATTATGTGATCATGGAAGCCATTAATGGAAGCTTAAAGCTAATTAATGCAATTAAAATGAACTAAAAGATGCTAAATGTGTGCTAAATATGAGAGTGAGTGGGAGTGATTTAAATAGCATAAGTTTGCTTTGAAAAAGATGGATCCCTATTCAATAGAGGCAAGCTCTATTTATGCAATAGAGGCAAGCTCTATTGACGTCCCTCCCATGTTTGGTATTTGCTTATCCCGAGAGTTCACTGCCAAAATAGGCGGTATCTTTCTTTAGATTGTTCACACTTAATTATTAGGACTAATCATGGAGCTAAGATGAAGATATTTTTTGAACCTTTGCATTCAAAACATATAGCAGATGAAGCCATGATAAATTTTGAGGCTACTCATACCTCTATCACCAAAGATGAGATGTATTGTACTGAGTTACTTGAGGATGAGAAGGTGACCGAAGATTAAACTGATGAAGAGGAGGTCCTCTTGAGTGAATTTATAGAAACTGATCCTTTTGGAAATTATCATGCCACCAGATTGGAACTTATGTGATCTATGATGAGGATCAAATGATTTTGAAGGTGATGAAGGAACCCAAGGGCGGTCATGCCTCAGGGTTGTGGAATTTTCATTTTGATGGAGCAAGGTTTAAAGTTGGTGTGGGAGATGGGATATATTTGACATCTGCATCAAATGAACAGACACTCATATCTTTTCACTTTCAATTTTCCTGTTCAAACAATGAAGATGAATATGAAGGCCTCCTGCAAGGTTTGAGTATTGTGGAGTGGATGGGCGTTAAATAAATAATGGTGTTTGAAGAACTTAAGCTTATATTCAATCAAGTCTGAGGTTTCTCCATAGCCAATAATGTCTGCATGCAATCTTATAGACATAGGGTTTGAGACCTAATTGAAAGTTTTGAAGCTTTTAATATCCAGACAGTTCCCAAAGAGAAAAATGTAGTTGCAGATCACATGGAAACAATAAGGTCTCAATTTAACCTTGTTTCTGACTTAATTGAGAACATACACTCTTTGCAAGTGATTTTTTGACTAGCAATCCTAGATAATGACTAGAATTGGTAGGTGTTCAAAAGTGATGATCAGATCTCCTCATTCATTCATCACTTGGGAGAGTTTTCTGATTAGCTCAAACCAAAAATTGCAAAAGCTTATGAAGGGAAAATTATTCAGCTAAAGTCCAACAAGCTTTTGAAAGGACAGGTTACTCTCAAAAATCTATTCAATTGTGATGATGCAAGAAATGAAAAGAGGAAGTTTGTAGTGGACAAGGGTGACTATGTAGATCTCCATGTTAGAGAAGGGAGGAAGCTTAAGGTTTGGAAAGATGTTCCACAACATGATAAAGAAAGGCTTATTCATTTTTTCAAAAAATATAAAGGAGTAGTGGCCTGGTCATATGATGACCTCAAGGGATATGATCTTGATGTCATCCAACATACCATATAACTGACGAAAGGGGAAAAACCTATCTACTAGAAGCAAAGGCCAGTAAACCCAAAGATTGAATCACTAATGTCATAGGAGTTGAGGAAGCTAATCCACTCCCAGATTGTCTTCTCAATCAAGCATAGTACATGGGTGTCCAACCTGGTTTTGGTCTGAAAGAAAAATAGGGACATCCACCTCCGTGTTGATTTCTAGGATATGAATAGGGCATCTCTAAAGGACCACTACCCATTTCCTTCCATGGAATCAATCTTACAAATAGTGACTGGCTCATAAATGTTTTCTCTACTTGAAATATTCTCTAGTTACAACCAAATCTGAGTCAAAGTATAGGACCAACACCAAACGACGTTCACTGCTAAGTGGGGAACTTTTTCCTATGAGAAAATTCCCTTTGTCCTCTCAAATTCAGGAGCCACCTTTAGAGAACCAATCAACAAGATCATCTTGATCTACTTGGATGATCTAACTATATTCTCTAAGTAAAAAAATGATCATTTTGATAATCTTGAAATGGTTTTAAAAAAAAGCCAGGAGTTCGAGTATCCCTGAACTCGAAAAATTGTGTTTTCAGAGTGCCTCAAGGAAAATTACTGGGACATGTAGTGTCCAAAGATGGAGTTGCTATTGATCCAGATTGAGTGAAGGAAATCAAAGAAATTCCCCTAATAGAAAACAAAAAGGGAGTTCAGTCCTTCCTAGGGAAGGTAAATTTTGTAAGTAAATTCATTTAAGATTTTGCAGGTTTAATTAGACCTATCACCCTGATGCTCAAGAAGGATTAGTTATTTAAGTGGAAAAAAGAGGCAAGAGAAGCCTTTGAGAAGGTCAAGGAAGCTATTTCTTTAGCTCAAGTGCTAGTAAACCCAGACTTATCAAAGGAATTTATAATGTATGTGTTCGATAGCAAGTCTAGCATCACTACTGTTTTAACTCAAAAATATAATGAAGGGAAGGGAAGGGAAAACATCCGATAGCCTTCCACTCCCGAACTTTAAAGGACTATGAGAAGAAGAATAACTTCGTCAAGAGGAAAGTGTTCACCATTTTCAAGGGGCTTAAAAAATTATAACACCTCATATCTTGCAATAAGGTGGTTGTATACGTGGCACATTCCAGTGTGCACAAACATATTATTGAAGGATAAATCATTGAGAAGAGGGACAACTAGATAACCAAGATCCTTTAGTATGACATCAAGTTCAAGCCCACAAAGACCGTGTAAGTAAGAGGATTATGTGAATATTTGGCACAAGATAGTGAAGTGGCAGCTGAGGAGGAACAACCTGAGCTAGTTCTACTAAATGAATCTAAGTCTAAAGGCTACTGGTTGGTAGATAGAGTGAGGTTTATGCAGATAGGGAAATATCTGATGGGCCTCCCTTCTTAGAAGAAAAGGTTTTATAGATTATAGAGCAACAGGTATGTGCTCATTGAAGGGGTTCTCTTCAAAAGAAATTTCAATGGTTTTCTTCTACAATGCATAACTCAAGAGTAGTCACAAAAAATTCTAGATGTATTCCATAGTAGTCCCGTGGGTGGGAATTTCTCTGCAAAGACCATTTCCATTAAGATTATGTGTGCAAGATATTTCTGGCCTACATTGTTCAATGATTCACACTCTCTAGTCAAATCCTGCAAAGAATGACAATTCTTCATAGGAAGGAGGAAGAACTCAGTTATGCCTTTAAATCCGATAGTAGTTGAAGAACCCTTTGCTCAATGGGGTCTTGATTTCATTGGGATGATTAATCCCACCTCTAGTGTCAGGCATAAATGGATCCTTATGGCCATGGATTATTTCACTAGATGGGTCGAGGCCATGCCTTTGAAGAATGCGACTAAGGCAGAGATTGTAAACTTCCTAGAAGAGCTAGTAACAAGGTTCATCCTACCCAAGACCATCATCTCCAACAACAAAAAATCCTTCCTAGGTTTGAAGGTATGTCAATTTGCACTTAGACATGGGATTTTCCTAAAGACATCCTCAAATTATTACTCATAGGGAAATGGTTTGGCCAAGTTGACTAACAAGAATTTAGTCTAGCTTATCAAATGAATAGGGTTGGAACACTAGAGAGAGTGGCATAGAAACCTCAAATCAGTGCTTTGGGAAGACTACATAACTCCCCAAAAAGTATTAAAGACTTCACCATATGAACTAGTATACGGGAAGGAAGCACTATTTCCTGTATCCCTAGAAATTCCCGCACTATAATTGCTTAAATATCTAGAAGTAGAACAAAACAGAGCCATGGAGTTCTAGTTAGCTGAATTGCTAGAGGTGCAAGAGAAAAGGGAAAATGTGCTAACGACCATGTGCAACCGACAACAAGTGGTTAAGAAATGGTTTGATAATTTTTTTTTTGACCAAAGTCTTAAGTGTAGAGATTTGGTGCTAAAATACAATGAGAGAGCCGCGAAGCCTAGACAACATAGAAAATTTAATAGTCTATGGGAGGGTCCTTATCACATCATTCAATGCAAATAACACAATGAATTTGAATTGGAAAACATGGAAAAATAAGCACTGGGAATTCTTGTCAATGGAATTCACCTTAAACTTTTCAATTACCTTTATGAACCATTTAAGCATGTAAATATGTAAATATGTAATTATTTTTTTGTGTTTTGTTGGTCCGAGTCTTTATTTGGTGGAACCCTTTATAGCCAAGAAGCAGCCAAAAGAAAAAGAGACAAGAACTAGATAAAAGCATATATATATTCATTGTATGGTAATATTTACTTTTAGATATTATAGTACAAAATGGCTCTCAGGCCAAGCATTTCAAGAATTGTATGGTAATATTTACTTTTAGGTATTATAGTACAAAATGGATCTTAGGCCAAGCATTTTGAGAATATATATATATAAAGAGAAGAGGGAAGTTTTCATTCATTCAAAATTTGAAGAGTAGGAGCAGTAGGCAAAGGAGGATACACCACGTCTCTGAAATCAATGTACCACTCCACACCATAGATGTGATCTACATTGAAGAACCTCAATAGGAAGTAGTAGGCGTGAGACACCCTTTGATGGTGTTCCCCAATGGTCATAGAATGAAATATGCTTAGGAAGGGTACCCAAGGCACCACCACATCCTCTTGAATAAGTTGACAGAGATCACTTGCAGTTAGAATACCAAGGACATACTTTGTAGTTGTCACAATCTCCCTAAGGCCTCTGAGATAGAGCTTGGGAAAAATCTCCCTGGTAGGTCTCAATATCATTAGTTTTGGTACTTGAATATCCAAAAGAGAGGCAACAAAGTGAGAATAAATGACAGTATTCACTCGATATTTATCCTCATATTTGATAAAGTATTTTCCCAACACCCACTTAATTTCAATTATGGCTAAGGAATGCTTATTCTTCATCATGCACTTCAAACGCCTATTTGAAACTTTTCCTACAAAAGCTACCTGAGATTTATTACTAGTCAGCCTAATGGGAGTATGCATTATCTCCACCAATAAACCCAATTACCAAGTATGAATTCTATTGTCATCCTCAGGCCTATTTATAGAGGTAGTTGGGAGTACGATGCGTGCGATAAGCATGATGCTGATCGAGGTGCAAACTTGAAAATCCCACTAGGTTTTTCTTGCTGTGTGCAAAATAAGATGGGGTAATTAATTAGCTAAAACTTGTAGTTTATGCAAGTGGTAACCCACATGATCAAACTGCCAAGTGTCTAGCTATGGTTTCCATTCAATCTGTAAAGATCAAATCAAAATATTTTTGTGTAATCATTATGCCTTCTTCTTAATCATTCTCATAAACTTATTAAGTGCAAAATCACGCAAAAGGATTCGTATGCCTTTAATTTTCAGCTCAAATTCCCAAAATATGGCACCATAAGACATGATGGCTAATCATCATTATGAGTTAGTTTGTTTTCCAAAGAGTAGGAATTCGTTTTGCATGAACGAATGAGTTGGTGGTACATGTCAAATTTATTGCTAAAAGCAACCGTTGTTTCCAAATCTAGTTTGAGAAAGGTAATGTTGCATGCAAAAGAAGAGTTTTGCAAAGAGGGTTGAGTATTTAATTTGCTGAGAAAGAATCCAATGTGAGTTGTAGAGAGAGGTTAAGCATTTGCAAAAGTTTTCACAGAGTTCTAAGATGACACAAAATCTTGAAGTGGTAGCTCAAGAAGAAATGGTTGGAAGCTTATCAGTCGCCATCATGGAAGCACTAATGGCCCATATTTTTAGTGATATCTCTTATGCCTCACTAGGGATGCTGGAAAAGCCAATGTGGCCTCACACAAGGGTTGTGTAGAAGAATACTCACAGAAACAAAGTCCAGATAGCATAATATTGGGATAATATCTATGACCCTGAGCTCGAAACCAACCCTAAGAGTCTTAGGGAAGTAGCCTATGAAAGAATGAAAAAGGCTGAGACTAATGACAAAGAGTCTTTGGTGTACAAGTTATGGTTCTGTAATCTTCCGTAGTATATGGTTCCCTTAGTGCATCACTGCCCAGAGCTAGTTCATGAATGCACCCAAAATTTCTATCAGGATACAAGAATCATAGAAGGTTGGAACCTAAGAGTAGTAATTAGCATTGACGCTATTCAGGATATGCTATGTATCCTGACTAGGCATATTTTAGAAGAACCTAAGAAATTCACCATAGAAAAATTGGACACATTCTAGAAGACCAGAACCCATGCACTAAGTTTTTACAATTATGAAACAAAGAGGCCCAAGTGAGATAAGCATCCACCTTAGTTTCCGATTGGTAACATCGGTTTCAATTCAAACATACAAGACTTCTTCTCGATGTTGGATTTTGTCTGTAGCTTGGACAACAATAAAGAGGTGTAGGAGTTTCAAATGGGAATGGGTTTCCAATTAAGAAAATAACATACCCTGTTTTGGTATGACTTCATGGAGGCCATTGTTCAGGAGATGTTGCACCAGTTCAAGGAGTATCACACACAGTATAGATTCAAGTTTTCCTCCTTTTTTTCTCATATGATTTTACATCAAAACCATCATTTCTTTAAAGAGCATATGAATTTGTCCATTTTTGATGAAAATGGGATGATAAAGCTAGTCTCTATATGGACCCATCTCCTTTCTATGACTCATGACTATTATGCATTTTCCAAGTCATTCTTGACTCCAATATTGCAAGATTTTGATAAAGAGGGTCAGGTTGGCTGTTTCCATTTCTGCATTGAGCAAGTGAGATGGACAAAATATTTTGTCCCTCCCTGTGACTGGTTCCTCAAAGAGGATTTTTTATTTGTCAGGATGTGCGGTTTTACCGAGGAACCTTTTTGGCTCCTGGTTTGTGTAACAAATAGGGTGTTGGCCCTTAAATTTTTTAGACAACTAGCCATTATAGACCACAAGTTTTGTGGGGGAAAGCATTAGAAAGGATTTTTCAAATGCCCCTTAAAATTTGGTATACTAATAATGGAAAAGAAGCAAACAAAATTTCTGCTATCTGTGAAGCTTCCTCATCTAGGGATGGTGTTGATTTGTGACAAATGGGAATATAATCTTGAAGATGACTTAGTGCATCTCAATATTAAGGTGACTCATAGCCCCCAACCCTACTAGGAGACTCAGAGAAGTTCGATGTCAGGAGACCATAGTCTATTTTTGGAATTAGCCTATATTCTCTTAGAGATAGGAAGGCTGCCATAGCTATCTTTTTATTTCCCTTTGGCCCAAGCCAGTGACAAGTGCAAAATTAGAGCCACCCTCTATAATGAATTGGTCAGGAACCATCAGTGGAGTGAGGAGAAGATTGTCGACTTTTGAGTTTATCGGCAAGAGACCAAATGTCTTATGGCCAAATTCTAGGATGCAGATATGGATGAAAAGTTTGATGATCTCTAGAATAGAGAGAATGACGATACTGATGCCGAGGAAGATGAGGAAATGGATCAGGAAGAAGCAACTATAATATTCAAAGACAGAGAGGCAAAGATGGCTCAAATTAAGGAGGGAGGTAGAAAAGTGATGGAAGGGCCCAAAAAAAATCCATTGAGCACACAAGTAACTGTATCCCATGCGGTAGTCATGCGACCATGTAGACAGGACACTAAGAGACCTAGGGTGACTCAACAATCTGAAGAATTCATAGACGTAGACAATTCTCTACTTGAGAAGAGGCTGTACACCAATGTCACATCAAGAGAAAGCTCACATGTACTTGTGAAAATGAGCCAAGGATCAGAGTCTTCATCGAAACAGGTACTTTTCTCTCCTCTTCTCGCATCTCAGTCTTTAGTTAACCTAGTTGTGTCTGCATCTCTGATTACCTCAAGTGTCAACATATCATTTTTTTCTTTTGTGCCCATGCACGGTTCCTCTCAATCTTCCTTCCCCCCAATCAGATAGGTAGTTTTTACTTCTTTGTGGGCTTTTCCATCTTTTTTTGGGACCTCATATGAGCCCTCTTTTGCAAACCCATTTGCTTCCATGGTGTTGATTTCTACCCACCCCGCTTAGTAAATGATTATGTCTACATCTCCACAACCCACGCCACCACCCCTTGTGAGTTATTTGATTGCTTCCCCTTTCACCAGAGCCTCACATAGCATTCCCACTTTTTCCCCATTAACGGTCACTCTACCAAGGTGAACATCATCTGAATCCCAAATGATTTCTTTCCATTTTTCTCTTCCTCCTAATGCACCCTTTGCTGATGAAATTATTAGGTCACCATCAAAATTCTTTAGGAAAAATAGCATGACTAAGATGGGGCGGGCTAGGAGAGCCCAGAAAAGAAAAGAAAAGGATTCCATGAGACCTATTGAGCCACTCATGCATACCCTCTTTAATGAGGAACAAGGGTCGATAAAATTGGCATCCATGATGCCCAACACCATCAAACCTCAGGGGCAGATGCAACCCAAAGATTACATAGTCCATGCTATAGGGGTCAATTTGCACTAGGCCCAACCAGAGGAAAAAGTTGAACTAACGAAGGAAACTCAGCGGGTTGTGACTAAAGATTTTTTCAAGCATAGTCGTCAATTGACCAAAAGGGAAGAAGAGCTCAAGAATGTCAAGGAAAGAGTGGAGATATTACAGAAGAAAGAAAGGCTAAAGATGCTAAAATCACACGCTTGTCTCAACAAGCGCAAATAGAAAAGGCCAAGCTCTAGGAGGAACTTGCAAAGTACCAATCTTAGGATCTGAAGTTGGTTGCTAATTTGTAGCAAGAAAACAAGGAACTTCAAGATCGACTGGTGCAAATGGAGACATAAGCCCAGAAGAAAACCAAAGAGCTTCAAGATCAACAAGCTAAACTGGAAAAAGAAATACAATAGAAGGATAAGGAGCTTTAAGACCAACATGATCAATTTAAAAAGGAGATCCAAGAGATAAATGTCTCTTTGGAAAAATAATACGAAACCCGAAATCAAGTTGAGGAGCTGTTGAAAAGAAAGGATGCAAAGTTGACAACTCTACAGGAATATCTCACTACATCCAACAAGAAGATTGAGGAGCTCATGGAAGAAATCAGGTCAAATGAGGGTGAGATAAATCTTTTAAAAATCCCTTCCTAGCCCTCTGTTCCTTAATTAGATCTTCTCTTGGTGGCACAACAATTATATGTCTCCTATTGGGAGAAGGTTAAGTATTTTTGTTTATCCTTGCAATTAGCACTTCAATTTATGGCAGATGTGGCGAAATTAAGTGGGGAGGTGTGTGGTACAATTGAGTAGGTCCCACAATTTATTGTTGAGAAGGTGCTTGAGGCCGAGCAATTTCTAGGAGAATTGTACACAGTGACAAATGCGGACTTGGTGAAGGCAGGAATAGATGATTGGAGGTTAGCTACCAAAAGGGTGAAGGAATTCATCAATTATCATGTAGCGATCCTCCAAGCTAACAATTGTTTGGTCACACTGAGTTTGATTACAAATAATATGTGGATGCAATTTTCTCATTTCACTCAGATGGGCTTGCCCTCTCCTTTTCTCTCCAACAATTCAGTGGCCATAGTGGAGCATATTGCAGCAAGAATTGAAGAAAGGGAGTAGGATCTATCTAATTTTTGGTCTTTCAATTAGCCTCCCATGACAATGGATATTGAAGTCTCCATCTATCCGATAATGCGACTTCTTTTCCAGCTTGAGTTTGGGACTGGGATCTCCATGGAGCTATCATTCGAGGAAATTATTGATCTGCATGAGGCACAAGAGAATCTACACACCTTATTGGTATCATTTGAGGTAGATTGGCTACCTCTATAGACTTCCCTTTCGAAGCTCTGAGTGTGCCCAATGGATAGGGCTTTGGTCTTGGAACCAAAATTTTTGGGTTCTCATTCTGCAAGTGAAATGCCCCTTGTTAGTCACCAAAAGCTATGGATTTAATTAATCCTTAAGCTCCCTTTGGGTTATATTTTGTTTGGTTTTGCATTGGTCTCAACCTACACATTATATGTTTGCAACTCTCTAGCCTCCTTTTGGTGGAACCTTCATCCACTTGTGCCACATGCCAACAACAGACACTTTTGAGAGTTCTCTCCCCTTTGCTTCATCTCCGATCTCCGCCTGACTACCACGTTGCATCTCCAGTAGGTACCTTTTTGGTGGAACTCATAGTCAAAGCTTTGAGCAAAGACCACACCACATGTCATCAACATGGGAACCATAGTCACTAGGAAAGGATAAAGGAAATTGAAGCCTTGCCTCTACACCACGTGTCCTAACCAACTCCTTGGGTGGTTTGACACATGTCTTTAGGAGAATTTCGTCGCTTCCTCTCTTGGACCACAACCATCGCTTTGTTCAAGGAAACAAAAATGTTGTTTCGGTTGGGAAGAATCATTGCGAGGAGCAACACGACCCATGCCTGAGAATATTTTCTATTACAACATTTAGGCGATGGGAATAGTCTATATATACTGCTTGGTTTCTTTGAAAAGGGTTCGAAATACACAGAGAAAGCACTAAAAATACTCTCAAACTTTGTATTGTTTTTAATTTCTGTATTAAGACTTCTAGATTGTGCCAATCTATTTGAACTCTCTATTTCTTAGTTATTTGATAAAACATTATATTGTGCTATTTTGTGTAATGGGTAGTTTATCTACAAAGCTTCTATAATTTCAATATAAGTTTGCTGTTTAGATCATGTTTTGTAATCTTCATGTTCAGTGGATGCATATGGGAGTTGTATTATGCTATTTTATTAACTTCTTTGGAATTCTATCTCTACTTTGTGTTATTTTCAGGCATGCGGATTGCTGAATGGGCCTTCAAATCTCACCCAAAAGGAAGATTTCTTGTGCCTATTTACTTGAAATATTGGCGTATCGCGCTAGATTTAGGTCTTATTTTTGTATATCTACTTCCTTTTCCCTTTCCAACCCCCAATGTATGAAGAGACAACTTCTTTAAAAGTCGTAGGTTACTCAGTTTAACACAATTGGTCCCCCATTAACTGAGTTTCCCATAAGGCTATGTGCCTAGAAATTTTAGGCATCAATAGTTTTTTAAGCTATCTTTTATCTAATGTTGATAATACTAAAAGAAAAACTCATTGATGTGATATTTACCATCTCACCCTTGGTATTCTGTCAACAAAATCAATGAACTCTATTAGCTTCTACTCAAAAACATGGCTTGGAAGATACTTCCCCAAGATTTTATATTCTTTAATACTCTACAAGAACCTATTCTCACTCCTCCACAATCCGTCCTGATTAGGGATCACTTGTAGTGTGACACATGAATATTTTTGTGAATCACTCCTATAAATGGACCACCTTTGTTATAACCAATACTCAAGAATCAATGAATCACTCCACTGAAAGGATCACCTATAGTGCAATAAATTTGCAATATTCTATTATACACTCCTTTGAATAGATCACCTATAATGCAATACCTACATAAACCTAATTTTAGTAGGGTTTGATACCATATATTGTAGTTAGGGATGGAGGGTTCAGTTAAGAACTGACTATTTACATAATCTTAACACAATCACAATCTATACACAAGATCATCAAACATCAACACAATATTATGACTAAGATTCAAATTTATTTATATGCTTAAAAATCAACAAATATTACAAAAATCTATGAAAATTAAAGAATGGTGGAGAATTCATCTAACCTAGAAGAATTATCCTTCTTAATCTTACTCTTTATGAATTCATGCCAAAGTTTGTTAATGATATGACTACTTTAGAAACCTAGGTAAGCACTTAAAAATTGTTGCTTCTAAGATGGTGTATAATCCATAATGAAGACCACTCTAAATTATCTTGTCATGCATGTCTGTAAGTAGTCAAGAAAGTAGAATCTATGGTGGTGGATATATATTCCTTAAACCCTCATGAAGATGTAACAAAATATGAAGAATACACTATACAAGAAATATAGATATGAGAACTAGATGTTGTCAATATGTTAGGATATGTGCTAGATGTCTAGGAACCCCCTTAAACACATGAGGAGGAGAAGTGCAAGCCAAAGAAATAATAAATTGGAAGATTTGGCTAGTCTCATAAGGTGGATTCCCCTAGGGTGATTATTGGTCATGGATTCAAGAGTTTAGAGCATAAGATGTGGTGATATAGGTTTGATGGATCAAAGTCTAAACAAGGTTGCAATTCTAGAATGGAATTGACCAACCCTTAAGGTAAACCATTTTTTATATCCTATAGGTTACAATTCACCTACATAAATAGCATGGTTGAGTATGAAGTACTAATTAGAGGCTTACTTTTGGTACATCAAAATAAGGTAAAATATCTATTCATCGAAGGATATTCTCAACTCACAATCATGTAGATAAAAATTCAGTATTATTGTCATGATAAGAGGCTAGCAACCTACCAAAATAGAATTTGTGATTTTATTGGAGATTTTTATTCCTTTAACATTCATTCACTTCATAGAAGGAAAAACGAGGTTGAAAAATCACTGGGAGTATCTTATAGTACTCTAGAGCCTAGACCATAGGGTCTAAACTATTTGTTTTTGTAGATATGGTGCATATACCTATCATCCCTAATAATATCACATTCTTCTAGGTATTTGATACTTGTAATTATATTTTAGGATTCACTACTAAAACTAGATGTTTTGAGGCAAAAATTATTGATGAAAAATGATAGATATATTTTTTAAATTTGTAAGGATGAATTTATAAATTTTAAAACTAACATTATCTAAAAAACTAATGGTTGCATTAGAAATAATTTTTTACATGGGTAGTGAATCCAAGAATAAGAGAATATCTCCTAACTCAAAAGGTGTAAATTTTGATGATCAAAACTTAGGAGATGAATTAAAAGTGAGAGCGGTGTTTATTGGAAGGGTGTGCACCCCTATACAAAAGGATGGAATAATGGAATTGTTGAAGGATTACAAATAAGTGATTGCTAGGTGTTATGAAGGATTGAATATGTATGATATTGTGGTCATTACTCACACCATCCCTTTGAAACCAAGAGTATTAGGAAAAAATAACATCTATTGAATGTACTATTAGAACCTTTGATTTATAAAGAGGTACAAAAGGTGACACCTAATAGGATTATATCTCTAGTAAGACACTCCATGTGGGTTTCCAATCTGGTGCTCATTAGGAATAAAATAGAGAGATAAGGTTATACATGGACTTTACAAATCTCAATTGAGCTTCTAAGAAATATAACTATCCTTGATGTCATTGGATGAAATGTTGTAGATTGTGAATGGATGGTTAATTTAGATATAACCAAGTCATGGTTAAAGAGGAATATATATTGAAAATCACTTTCACCATGACGAGGGGTACATTTTCCTATAGGAGGATGCCTTTAGGATTAATAAACATTGAGGAATTTTTGTAAAGATCTATGGAAATTGTATTTAAAGGATTGGTAGGTAGGTTTATAATAATTTATATGGATGGTTTTATTTTTTATTTAAAAATAGATTAGATCACATTTCAAATTTGAGGAATTTTCTTTAAATATGCAAAGATTCAAGAATTTCATTGAATCCTAAGATATGTTTATTTGGAGTGACCAAGGGAAAATTGCTAGGTCAGGTTATTTCTAGGAAGAGAATCTTAGTTGATTCATATAGAATTGAATAAATAATGAAGTTTTCATTACCAAACAACAAGGAGTTAAAATAATTCTTTGGAAAGATTAAATTCTTTAAAAAATATCAATGGATTTAAAAATATTTTCCATCCATTGAATGACATGTTGAAGAAGGATGAAAATATAGAATTAGCTTCCATGGAAAAGAAAGATTGAATATATTAAATAATCTATTTCTAGCTCACCTATATTATCCAACCCTAATTATACCAAGCCATTCCATATGTATAATTTTTATTCTAAACACTCATGTGCTACAATGTTGATGCATAAAGGGGGTGGTAGAGATGGAAAAAATATTTTCCTTCATGATTTCACGCTATAAAAAATTATAAATAAGGTACCCAAGCTTAGATAAAAAGTAATTTTCCCTAGTTATAGTCATGAAGTTTAGACACATCTTAAAGAATAAGATAGTTTCTATGGTTTCAGACCTGGTGATAGAATTGATGCTAATGCAGAATAAACTGGGAGAAAGAAGAAGCAAATGGATAGCTATTAACCCATTATAAGGTTGGGACCTTTTATAAGAAAAAATATGAAGGGATATATTTCAAATTTTTAGACAAAGAAGAGGTATCCCAAGTTCATGATTTTTTTTATAAGTTTGGGACAAGAAATGCATCAAATAAATCAATAACTCATAAAATACTAAGAGAAAAATATTATTGGCCTTCTTTATTCAAGGAAACTCATCAAGATGTGAAAAGAATCCATATATGGTATAATTTTTCTCACACAGAAAGAATCCAAACTATGTCATTACAACTAGTGTATGAAATATCACTACATTCACCTAATGGAGCTTGCATTTTATTGGAATATTAACCCACATTATTCTATAGGACACATACTTATTTTGATAGCTATTGATTATTTCATAAGGTGGACTAGAGTTATTTCTTGTAAATAATGTACCACTAAGGTTGCTAAAAAATTCTTGGAGGAACACATTATGACTAGGTTTGGAATGTCCTTTGATTTACTATGTGACAATGGTCCCTCCTTTTAGTTAGATAGTTTATTACAATGGGATTTTGAGCATGAGGTAATTTTAATTTTTTCTTCTAATTACTATCCACTATGGAATGGTGTAGTAGAATCCACTAATAATAATTTAATTTTAATATCATCAAGAAATTATTAGAGAGAAAAAATAAAGATTGACAAATCCTATTCAAATGTGCTTTGTTGGCTGATAGAACTAGGATCAAGAGTTCCCTAGGAATATTTCCTTATCAATTTTTTTATGTGATGTATCTTTTGTTCCCTATAATTTCTAAATGATTATCTAGAAGAAAATGAAAAATTTAATGTTAGATTAATGAATTTGTTGAAACCTAAAGAAAAAGAGGACTACAGCTCTATAACATGTAGTGAAATATCAGGTAATTGTTAAAATATGGTTTGAAAAATATCAAAAGTAAAATATTTCAAGACATTTAGCCTAGTCCTCTTATGATACAATTCAAAAGAAAAGAAGTGTAGCCATTCCAAGTTTGAGAGACTATCATTGGGTCCCTATCAAATATAAAAAGCATTGGGAGAAAATGCCTTTAGTACTATTTATTTGAGTGGAGAGAATGTTCCATTACTTATCAATGGAAAGTATGTCAAGAATTATTTTTGATCCTAAGAGGCCCTAACGACCTCTCCTTGTACCATTACTAGTTTATATTTTCTTTTGGTGTTTGTCTTTCCATTTTTTATTTTTTGTGTCGTGTTGGCCTTGTGATAATATGCTAGTTTATTGTGGTTTCTTGTGGCTCCTCTAGCTGTTGTTTTTGTTCTCTATTTATTTATTATTTTCCATTTTTGTATTTATTTCAAGGTGTCTCCTTTCTTGGGGAAAAGCCTTGCTAGTAACCAATGGAATATTGCTAATGGTATTTTCTAATTATGGGATAATATTTAGTTTGAGACTCCAAGATTGCTTGCTCACTACCAAAACTAAGAGTAGTAGTATACTAAAAATTGGGGTTTCATGAGGAAAAATAATAGAATTTTTGAAATCCTACATCACACACATAGTTTAACATTCAAAGCTTGTTGAAGGTCAATTGTTATTAGTCGAATCTTAGGTGAGATATCTAGAGTTTACATTTCTTCAAAGTGAACACAATGACTCCCAACTAAGGGAAAGGTTTCACAAGACTAAAATTTGAGAAAACTTAAATATGAAAGAAATATAAAGAAAGAAAATAGAAACAAATGCATACAATAAAAAAAGGAGAGAACATAAAGAAAACAAAATAAAAATGCATTTAATACTCACATATGGTACATATATACAACTCAAATGCATAAGTGATTCAAGTAATCTGATGCATGGATGGTAGTAGAGCTATGATTGTGAAGAGTTAGAGGTAAATTTGAGAGTGATATGGATTCACAACTAATAGTAGAAAAATTCATAGATCATACCCAATCATGTCTACTTAATTTCATGATGTAATATGTGAGAGGAAAAATAACCAAGGAAAGTGATGCAAATGATATTCAAACACAAGCATAACAAAAGAGAAAACAAAGATATACCTTCCTCTCTATGGATAGAGCTCAAGACATGCCCAAGTCTTGATGGATTTTATCTCAAAGAATATGTGGATTTATCACTCAAAATACCAACATGATATGGCTAAGATCAGTTGAAGATGGTGAAAATGGGAGAGTGGACTTGGATTTATAGATGTGAGTTGAGAGGAATGGAGGAATAAGATTGATTGACCTAATCAAGGGTGGAAATTGAGTGGTGGTGAGGACCATGAGAATTGTGACATGTGTCACAAGGGGGAAAGGGAGAAGAGATGATGTGTGCTCACACATGTTTTAGCACACCTTGGGAAGAGAGGTATTAAATTTGTGTAAGAGGGTGTAAGAGATAGTGGTGGTAGGTGGAATATCACACATGTGTGAGAGGAGGGTAGAGGGTTGGCTAGGACACTTTTCACCATGTGGAAAGCTTGGGGAGAGGTGAGTGATTTTAAAATTAGAAGAAAATGATAATAGAGGATAGTAATGAGGGTTAAATCAATTAATCGTAGATTAATTAATTTAATGGGTTTGGTTGAGTTAATAAACCAAAGGTTTATTTAACTTGAGTGGAGTTAAATGTTGGAGGATGGGCTAATGATGGTTAGGAGATGGATGAGATTAATTAATTATAGATTAATTAAATTAAGTAGGATTAGAAGAATGTGAATAATGGTGGGATTAATTAAATAGTTCAAATATTTAATTAATTGGATAGGAACCTTAAGATACCAAGTGATATAATTAATTAAATAATATCAAAGAAGTTTAAATTATTTTTCCTTGGTGTGTCGAGAGGTGATGCCCCCCTTAAGAGGCTGGGCAATTTTTTTTTTGGAAAAAATATTTTCAACCAACATCTTGAAAAAGGTAGGTTGGAATGGTGTAGAAGAGTGCGTAATAGGAAAATGGTGAAAATGAGGAGAAGAAATGGACGAACAAGCTCAAAAATGGAGAAAAATGCAACTAGTTTAGTGTGTCTAGCACAAAAACTTAGGGCTAGAGGAGGGAAAAATAGGGTGTGGGCATATAAATAGGGCTTGGAGGGGCCCAAAAAGTCATCTTCAACCTTGCAATTGGAGGAGAAGGGATAGGAGAATGTGAAAGAGGTATGGCTTAGGTTTTGAGCTATTTGGATTGTGCGGAGAGGGTTCAAGAGTACCAACAATCGGAGGATGCAAGACACCTAGTGTGTGACTTAACCCTTAGGTTTTAGGTGGTTTGGGGGGTCAATGGGTAGGTCAAATTAGGGTTTGAAGGGGAGCATTTAGCGGAGACACAACTTTATAAAGCTTCACTTAAGGGCACGATCATAATACTTACGTTGTGAAGAACTTTTCCTATACAAAATCTACGCATGTAGAGTGTTTCAATGCCAACATTTTAAAAAATGATGCTTGCAAAAGATGCACTTTTGCTTGAGTAGGGGGAGGGGAAGGAGGTTTTCATTGTGCTTGCACAAAGCAACACATATGTTGAAAATTACCATGTCTCCAAGGAAAATTGTGGCACCTGTGCAAAGTGACGCCTAGGTAAAAAGGGGAAATGCCTACACAAAAATGGAAGTGGAGCTTTGTAGTTAATGCAAGTGCACAAGCTTTTAGAAGCTAAATTTAAAGTAATTTAATTTTTTGATGGTTAATGTTAGTGATTGGGATATGTAGGATGAGTTGGGTCCCCTACAATCTCCGGAGTGGTGGATAGACCTCATGTAGCAGTTACAAGATCAACTACCAAAGGCTGATGTAGATTGGTTCCATTTGATGGGATTGTATTATGTATTCTGGATGCCCTGGTTGAGGGAACATAGAGCCATGATGATAGTGCTGGTAGAGAGATAACATAGTGATACCAAAAGCTTCCACCTATTGATATGGGAGGCTACTATCACATTGAAGGATGTGAGTTAGATCTTGCAGGTGTTAATTTGTGGAGAGTTAGTGTAGTATGACCATGCACATGCTCGAGTTGCATTGGTGTGAATCTTTCTAACATTGGATCTTCTCATGATGAGAGTGGATTTGGACCTGGATGTGAGAGTAGGAGAGTGGCTAGAGCTTTCCTTATTTATAGTTGCACTAATCACTGAGGTGTTGATGTTAGATTGAAGGTAATGGGAATTCATGATTTTCTAGGTAGGGGTATTAGATTAGATGATTTTGGATGGGGTATTCTTTTCCTAGGGAGCCTGTATCCTCACTAATTTGTATAGGGAGATGTATCTATTTGTTTATTAGGGTGGTAGGAGCCTAGGATGTGGGGTCACAATGCTATATATTTGGGCATATGAGCATTACAGGGTGCTATGAATGATTATAGATAGGATAAGAGGGTATGGTATGCCTTATGTGCTTTCTTATGATGACATTGTACATCAATATAAGATGGGTGATATGGGTTATTGGAAAAAAGTCATAGATGCAATGGATTAATTTATCTAGTGCCAATACCTTGACTATGAGCTATGGGATGATGATCACCTTTACACGCCTTACATTCAGAGGATACACTATCTAGTTGGCAGGAAATCCACCATTATTGAGTAGTATTTTCTTGCATGGATTTTGAGGTAGTTTGGTTACCATCAGACAATACCAAAGGTGAAGATTTGGTGTGGGAGAGGGGGGTGTGGGGAGGTCCTATAGAGTTTGCTACAACATTTTAGAGTTAAAAATACACCCCTGTGGTTGCTTGGGACCCATAGGAAGTAGTAGTAGGTGTTGGGACTACCCTAAAGTATGATACGTGGTGGGTGAGACATAGGCCCATTCAATTGACTATCCCACACGATTAGTTAGCCTTGGTGGAGGAGATAAATAATAGTTGCAAGGAGAGTGGTAGTGGAAATAGTGATAGTGGGAGTGAGAGTGACAATAGTGGTAGTGATAGCAACAACAATAGTGGAGATGATGATGGTGATGATGGGAGTGGGGGAGATGGTCAAGGTCACCAAGCATGACAGTGAGGAGATCTTAGGAGAGCTGTATGGGATGCTCAAGCATGATTAAGGGCACTAACTACAAAGAGGGACTATCTCATACAGAAGAAGGATAATGCATGACAGGAACACCTACAGGTGATTAGGGAGAGGGATATGGCTAGAGCACCAGTGGCTAGATTATAGTGTAAGTTGGATGGAAGAGGAGGAGGGGATGGGGGGTGTTGTGCCTTTAGCACACATGCCCCGTTCAGAATGGGGAACCTCTCTTTTCTTCTCCTTGCTGGGTTGTTTTGTCACTGCCTCATTTTGCGTGCCCCTATTCTGGTGTTCTAAATGGTCAACGTGCTTCCAAAGTCTCATCTTAAGTTGACCGTGTCTCATCCCCTCCAATTTTGTTGAGCTCTGGTCCCTTTTAGAGTTTCTTGGCAGTTTACTTTTGCCAGCGACCTTGGGGCCTAGTGGGCCCGCCCTGCCGGGTTTCCCTTGCCAGGTTTCCATCGGGTGTTTGCCGTCCCAAAGGGCGGAAGGCGTTTTCCTTCCCAAACCCTGGGACCCAGTTTCTTGTTTGCTGCCATGTTTAAATTTGCACTAAAAATTGATTGCCTTTTCCCCCCTAGGCCCGTCTTTCTAGACTTCTATCCCCGAAATTATGTGTTGTCTTTGCCGTTTCAAATGGCCAACCTGTGATGACACTCCATCCTTCAGGCATCAGACTCCCTTTTGTTGGCAGTTTCTGAAATGAACTTTGAAGCAGCCGCCAGACCATGTCCTTCCAGCCACTGGTCCCTGGACCTCCTGCCGCCATCTGAGATTTTGAACTCACCAACCCTCCTATCGTCCGTACGGGCATTAATGGGTGTATTAAATGCTAATTAGGGGTATAAATATCTAGTACAACCTATCATTTTCATATGTTAGGTTGGCTAGAGAAGTTCAGAGCAAATTCAAATAGGTCACTTACCTTCGTCGCCCGCCGCCCTCACGTCCGCTGCTTTCGTTTACCGATTCCTCAAGGGTTCAGTTGCCATTTTTGCCGGGATCGTGAGGTAGGTTTGTCGTCCACCATTCCTTTGTGTTTTTGATGATTTTGTGTTGAAATGATTAATAAATAGAGACGAAAATACATTAATCTGATAAAGGAGGACCAAACCTAAAAAACCCACATGATGGAATTATGAGAAAATCTCCTGAACATCATTTAATCCATGAATGAAACTTTGCCATGTTGGCATTGTTCTTCACATAAGGAGTTTGTGCCCTCTGGACCTGGGTCTTCCCATTACTACTAAAACTTGGAAACCAAACATCCCAATGACATCATGCCCCTTTCTCGAGCCTGCAACCTCGAGTTTCCTTCGGCGGATCGCCATCGGGACTCAAAACAAATTTGTAAACTTCGACCTTGATTCCTAGGCCTGCTCTCGTAGGATTCCATCCCTAGGATGCCATGTCATGGAAGCCATTCCAAATGGCACATAGGCCTTGTCCATCTGGACCTCGGAGTCTGCTTTCTATTTTTCCATCCGAGCTAGCAAACGAGGTATCTAGAGCCTCCACCGGACCCCAGACCGTGGAGTTCCATCCGAGGACTTCCGTGTCGATGTTGCCATTTCAAGTGGCCAAACGCTCGCTGCTTTTTGCATCCTAGGTCCCGAACCTCCATTTTCTGTGAAGACCATCAACCATTTGAACTTAGGTGTCCTTTCCCTCTCCGGGCTCCGTCCACCGGGATTCTATTCCACTTTAGCTGACATGAAAGGGAAAAGTAGGTCTGTCTTTTCGACCCCCGGGTTCCGCCTTCCTGATCGCCTAAAACTTTGCAAAGAAATTTGGTGGCCAAGCTCGATACCAGGTCTGTCCCACTAGGCCGCTCCTTCCAGAATTCTGTTTCCCTTTGTCTGTTCTAAATGGAAAGGTCCTGATAGATTTCTGGCCTTGAATCTTGAGGTGCTCCCAAAGTGATCCAAATGACCTTTGATTTGAAAATCAATCTCGACCCATGTGCTTAAATTAACCCTCTCTTGCATGAGCCTTTCAAACAATCAAAATCTAAAGTCTGGAAAGTCACAAGGAGTGCCCTACCCTATTCTCCCTTCAAAACAACATTTCTGCTAGGGAATTCCAGCCCTCTAGGTTCAGGTTATCCAGATTCGCTTCAATAGATTACTAACGATGTCTTAAAGTAAAAGTGTGATTTTATGAATGATATATTGTCTAATTGGACATCGTTATGGGATTATGACTAATGTTTGTATTTTCATGATTGGTTATGCTCACTATGCCCTGTTTGCAAATACATGGAATCCGGTGCAGGACCCTTGGGGGCGGTTGAAGAAAAAGAAAAATGGAAGAAAGCGGGCAAGGTTCCTCGTGGAAAAGAGGAAAAAGACCAAATGATGTACCAGTTCCAGGGAGAGCCTTTACATTCGAAAATCATCACGGACTAGAAGGAGATTATAGATACCAATATAGGCCACATTGATATTGATGAATTCAAGCAAAGGGTCAGGGTCCATCCTAAGACCGACAATGCAAGACTGATCAGACAAAGTGGAATTGCTAAAGCTATAGGCTTCCCTCCATGCCTCGTAGCCCGTGAATTGGTCATGGCTTGCTGGCAGGAATATCTGCCAAAGACAAGAACAATAGTTGAAAGAGATGGAAACATCCTTGTTGATATGTCGGGTGAGGCAATTACCAAGACTTTTCACATCCCCACCTTTGGGGAGATGGAGATCCCAACCATAGCAGAATGTAAAGCAACATGGGACAAGGACCCTACTGGATGTAAGAAGCTTATAAACTAGTATTGGCTTAGAAAGAAAAGGGGTAGTGCTGCTAAGGTTCCCCAAGAGCTCTCCTACAGAGACTAAAATGAGGACTACCATGATTTGGTCACTTTGTTGAGAAGAGTAATGGGCCTCCCCACTACTACATATTTTTAGGAATGGATGGTGTATTTCATTGAGAAGATTCTCCATGGGGGGAAAGATGTCACCACAAAGGCCTCATTCTACTGAGGAGGCATAATAAGTGAATCCTTCCATGAGCAGTTCATGAATGTCAAGAAGACCTCCAGGTTCTACATGAAGTCTTATCTTATTTACTCACTGGCCGAGTGGAGGTAGTATAGTGGATTGTTTGTGGCACCTTATGAAGAACTAGGTCGAGCATTGAAGGTCTATGACAGATATCCCCAACTCCAGTTCAAGAATTTCAAGAAGGAGTACTGTAGGGTGAACGACGCCTTCGTCAATAACATCATCATATTGCTTGGAGGGGATTTTGAAGGGAGGGTCTCTCATAGTGCTCGAACATTCTTGAAACAATACACCTTCTTATTCATTCAGTACCCAAAGTTCACATATATTCATGCCCAAGGTTTCATAGAATAAACTACCCCGGTACCCCAATGACCGGATTATACTATTAGACCTCTCTTGACAACTGCAACATGTGCATTCAGTCCTTGGCAGGAATCCCTTATCCCTTAACTTTGGGTCAGGGGATGTACAAATTGAAAACCTCCTAGTGTGTTGGGAATTCTGAGAAGGAGTTGACAGAATATCATTTTCGTCTACACACTGCTCGCCCACAGATGGACCCATATGGGGATGTAAGGAAGGCAATAGGGCCAGGGTACGCCCATTTACATCATGTCGAAGATTTCTAGGCAGATTTCCAGGATGACAGGGAAGTGTGCACAAGGAATTACATGCAAATGTTGTTAAAAGAGTACAACTATTTCCTATACCCGATCAAGTTGAAGAAGATGAAAGCACCGTCATGGACCCCAGGTACAATGTAGTTGCTAACTTTCCACTGCCATCAATAGATTGGGATGAGCAAGAGGTTGATGAACTCGATATTATAACCAAGCCAATTGTGGCTTGTACCAAAGAATGGGTTAATAGACAAGTGGCCCAATTGAAGCAACAAGGGGTTTTTCTAACATATGAGGGGCTCAATAGTGAGCCTAGTGCTACAGAAGATGTTGCTGCTACAACCTCAATAGGAGGGACATCCAAATATCCTTTGATCACAAGATTGAAGAAGAGGAAAGGGACTAAGGTGGAGCAGTTGCCAGATCCAAAGGTATACTCGACAAAAGAATTAGAAGGTTCAACCTCAAAGAGGCACAAACGGACGAGAAGCATCGTGGGACAACCAATAATTCAGGAGGATCCCCTTCAAGAGGGTGAGGAAGAGAAAATAGATTAGCCAAAATCTCCTCAATCTCTCCCAGTTTTCGCTGCTCTTCCCCCCCTTTCCCAAACCATGATTGCCACATCCCCACTGGCGGTGGACATCTCGATCCATCTCGCCTCCTCTCCACCAACCAGGCCGTGATATTGGTTGACTCCTCCTCTGCCACAACTTCTCCGCTTTCCTCTACCTCCATGTCGCCCATTACATCGCTTCCACTGGAAGCAACAACAATACCAATGCCTGCACCCACATTGCTAGAGGATTTCTCACGGCACATGCAGAATGCCCCTTCTGAGATTTCTTCAATATTTTTGGATCCCACCATCTGACCTACCTTAGCATAGGTCCTCACCAATGCTCTACCCTCGAAACCTCCAATAGGACCACCAGCAATGGAAGCCATAATGCTAATCTCTGAGGAATGGGAGAAGCGAGAGATGGAGACTTGAAAAGCATCAGAGGAGGAGGCTGATGAGTACCATGAATATCCTGAATATGAACACTTGCGAATTGATAGGGTGGTCTATAAAGAAGAAGAAACAAGATCTTTCGAAAGTGGAGACAAAGAAGAGAATGTCGGTGGCAAAACTATCATACAAACATTTGATGATGATCTCAAGGAGGAAATGACCTGAGAATTGAAGGACGATGGAGAGGAGGTAGAAAGGTCACCTCCCAGAGAAGAAAGGAAAGAAGGTGACAAGACAACAGAAAATGTGGACCTCCCTACAGGGGAACAATAGGAGAATGTGTCACCTCCTCATAAAGAAGAAGAGAATGTAGAAGAGGACAAACTTGAAGGCGAGATTCAAGTTGACAAAAGCCTCAAAATTGAACAACTTGAAGAGCATGTGCATAAGGATGAACAAGATGAAGAAAGGGAAAGAAAGGAGATTGAGAAAGAAGAAAGTCCTCGGGAATGATTGCCTACTAAGCCTCCCATCAAACACCTTGTGTTCACCCAAGACTCTGATGAGGAAGAAGGAGAAAACACTAAAATGGAAGAAAAGGCTCCCGAAGATAAAGAAATAGAGATCCAAACAAAGGAGGGCGAGGGTGATTGTGAATCTTCTAAGGGAAAATCTGCTATGCCTGAATGGCTGGAAAGACAACTTGAGAAGAAAACTCATGCCCTAAAGGATCCAAAAGAAAGACTAGAGGCTATCGTAGCCCGAGCACAGATCACTACGAAGAAAGAGAAGAAGCCCAAAATTAGATCCAAGGTGACATTGGACGCTTCCAGGTCCTGAACTGTGTAAGTAGAAATGCCAGTGGTGGGAAAAGAAGGGATAAGCTATAATGTCTCCACCATTGATTTGAGAACAACTACCAGAGAGTAGAAAGTGGAGCACCTTGAGGAGTCTATTGCCATAGTAGTGCATTTGATACAACAGGATAAGGTTTCAAAAGAAAAGCTTAAGAGACAGGTAGTTGATCTGACAACTTACATCCAACAATGGTATTCAACTAAAGAAATTCGTACCAGGTCCGTGGCTCCACCACAACTGCTGTCCAAGGAACAAATTGATAAGCAAGAAAAGAGGAAGAGTTTGGACTGAACTACAGAAAGATGGTTTTGACAGATTCTATACGTTGGAAATATGGGCATCGCCCGGGCTGTTCTGATAGCCAACAAGTTGTTGGTCTTACAATAGTCTCTTGAGAGCACAAAAAAACTTTGTACCAACTTCCCAACGAGATATGAGTCCACCTACCAAAAGATTGAAGCTATTCTCAAGTTGCCAGGCACAACATGAGAAAAGGAGCTCATGTTCAAAAAGGACGATCATTGGCTGATGGATGTATGGAAGTGGGACTTTGAGAACCGAAATGAAAGATTGGAGTAGGTGATCGATAAGGTGGATCCAGATATTGAGTGGGTCAAGGAAGTCAGAGTAGATTGTGTTTGATACTTGAAGCTAATGATATGCTATGAAATGCTCGTTGTACAAATAGACCTAGATAAAGGAAGGCCCCACTTCCAGAAGAGGATGGAGGATGAGATGTTAGAGGAAATAACCATGGATTTCATGAGTTTTTCTACCCTAGCCTTTACCCAGTTAGAGTTGTCCTAGGACCACACTGCTAAGTATGAGGAGGATTGGGAAAAGCTCGGCGAGCAATCCAAAGATTGGAGTTATCAAGTGTTGCGATCCGAAATCATAGATGTTGATAAACTCCAACCGGTAATTTTGAAGTTCATGGAGTATGCAGCTTTGAAGAAGCAAGAAGGAAACCCTATCATTAGTGAAGAGCTTCTAAAGGAGTATCTACAACAAAAAGGAAATCAACAAAAAGACAAAATGCTACAGTGCTGTCACTTGAGGACAAAATAGGGATAGGGACAAAGTTGTATTTTAAATTGTAATTTATTGGGGGTAGGTAGAACCCTAATTTGTAGTAAATCTTGGCCACACAATGAGAGTAAATCTTGGCCATTCGTTCTACTTTTTGGACACTATAAATGGGGGGGTCTCCTCTTATTTTCAAGAGAGTTGAGTTGTTGTAGTGAGATGCTGTAGAAATTTCTAATGAAAATACATTGAATTTGTGCATTTTCTAAGTTTTCCACATGTTTCATGATTCAATCTCCCATTTTTAAATGATTTAGTTAGATTTACACTTCTGTTCTAGTTAGCTTTAAATTGCTTAAATAGATTTTGGTATTGTTGTTCTGTGATTGTAGAAATTTCTGTGTTGATGCCTTCTAGTCCATACTTTTTGCCATTTGCTACTGGTAAATGGTCTTATAAAGCTAGCTTGGGCTAAAACTTGAAGCTGCTTTTAAAATTTTATCTTTATTCATGCATGTGGTGGATGAATGGTAAAATATCTGTAGACCTTGGAAGATAGCACAAATTTCATGATACTATAGGTTTCTTGGTTAAGTGGAATCCTGTTTGAAGGAATCTATCCATAGCAGAACCTCCATGATCACTGTTCATAGTTAGTTGTAGATCTAGGAACCTCCCCTCTTCCCTGATCCTTTTCCTTTTTTTTAGAAACAACCTGTGCTAAGGTTCATTGCACATTGTAAAGCCAAAACTTAAGGAAAACACTGAAGTTTTAGATTGTTGTTCGAACCTACAACAAAGTGCACCTTAACTTCCATCTCAGAAAATTTAGATTTTAAGATCCACTTCGCATCTAGCTACGTAAGTTTTCCCTGTGATTACCAGCAAAATCACATCAAACATCAATTAAGGAATTTCATGCAAGTCATGACCTGACACTCAAGAGACCTTGGGGTGATTTTCAACAACTTATTGTTGGAGGTTTCCTTTGAAGAGAGGTAGTGTGCCTACACATTGCCCGTGTTGAAAAAGTGTGCAAAAAAACCCATCAACAAGACTGGCGCTAGAAGGAGGGCATTGTGAAGCTGGATCGAATTGGATCATTCTCCCTTGAAATATTTCAGAGAATTCTAAGGTCAACACCAAACAAAGGGGAACTTCAAGAGTTGTAGGCCCCCACCAGTGCAAAATGAACTAAGGGAGGAGACTCTGCCTCTTCTTCTTCCTCTCTCCCATTCACTTCCCTTCCACCTTCACTGCCATTTGCCTCTTGTCCATCCTCCACCCAACAGTACCAAGCTGCTTTTCCACCTCTCATCTCTGGCCGCCAGGGAACTGCCACTGTCCCTTCCCCTCAAGTTCAAGGTACAATCCAAACAGCCGCAACCCAGGTACATTCTGAGGTTGCTATCTTATAGCAGGTGCAGTTTCGAATTGTTGTCCCTCAACAGTAGATACCACCTTCGCCTCCCGTCATGGCTTGGTTGGCGCAAAATCCTTCGTTGTTGCACTTCGCCGCTTATGATGACATACCCAAGAATCCAGAGGGCTTCTGTTCAAAATTCAATCCTCGCGACCCGCAAAGGATGACAAAAGAACACATCAAGATATTTGAAACAACAATTACAGATATGCAGATCAGTCAAGAGGACATTGCATGCCGCCTCTTTCCATATTCATTTAGCGAGAAGGATTTTTATTGGTACATCAATTTGCCGAGAGGTTCCATTACTTTGTGGGACCTCATGAAGAATACTTTTCTACTAAAGTATAAGATTCCAATTAGCCCTTTAGAGCTATACTGATAGTTTATGTCCATCCGGAGGGAAATTAATGAACCTATCAGCTCTTTTAATGATCATTTCGATCACGCCTTCATGAGGCTTTAGGATCCATATGTACACAATGATGCTGCAGCCCTCCCCGTCTACTATGCAACACTAGATAATCTCACATCAGTATTGGTAAAAAGGATGCCCCCACCACTCACCACACTAGTGACTGCTTATGCGGAGGTTGTTGTTGCCAGTGCAGACTTGGGGCAGAACATCTCCAGTCCACTGCCTTCTTTGGGACCGGTAGCTCACCCGATGTAGGTTCAAGGGATTAATCAAGTATTCACTCATTAGACCCCTCTTATGAACTAGGTGCCTCAGCTGCCCATCGTCCCGCATCCTGGACAACCAATGAATTATGCACCTCCCGTGCTTTCTTATTTACAACCTCAACAACAAAAAAGCTATTCTCAAGCTCCTCAGCAATAGTAGACATACTCTCAGCAGCCACAAGTACCATTGTAATTTTTGGGGCCAGAATTCCCTCTAGCATATTAGAATCAGCCGGTGGCCCCGCCTGTCTTTCTCCAAAATCCAATACCATAGCCGAACAATGCTGAGAAAGACAAATTGGAAGAGCTGAAAGAAATGATAAAGAAAATTTCCATGAAAATGATGCACTTAAAGAATCAAAATAATCAGTTGCAGGCCTCCCAACGTAGTCTCCAGACCAATCTTAATTGGGATAGCCAAGACAATAGGGATGGTAGGGACAACTGGGAAGTGATCACCTCTTTTGGACAAAATTATGATAAAGGAAAAAATTCAAATCAAAGCTTTGAGAGGAGATCTTCTCAGAGGCAGAATCACACGTGGAATATGAGGCCCAATAACGAAGGTGTCCCTACTCCTCTTGATAAGCCTACCAGTAATAAAAAGATGACCAGTGGAGTGTATCTCACCGAGGCAGCCTTGTCCGGATGGTGCTGAATCCACAAAACTAGTAGACACTCCAAGTTGGATTGTCCTAAATTCCAAACAACTGCTGAAATCTTCGAAGTGGAGGTCCAGAATGCTGCTGACAACGTCGGTTATAGGGACATCATCCCATATGAGCCTTATGACTCCTCCTCTCTCATGGTCAACCAAGCACCATTTCCGTGGAGTGACAGTAATGAGCCCGAGGTCGAGCTCACCCCTGTTTAGAATGAAGAAGTGCAAGAGGTAAGTAACGAACAAGCCTTGGCTTGGCTTTTCAATTTGGTTGATAATGGTTTAGTAAATGAGGAAGAACCATATTAAGATGAAGTTCACATGTTCCATAAGAGGACAACTCCTTATTTCCTTAGGAATAGGTAGGCGCGTGGACCCTTTACTACCTCTACCCCACCAAATAATTTTAGTACCCCACCCGATCCGAATGCTAGCAATAATCTTGGGCTTCCCCATGTGCCCACTCAATATTTCAACAAGGATAGGCCTCAAAATTAATCACAAAATCAGCCTCAAGGTCAATCCCAAAACTAGTCAAGTCAAATGAAAGCCCAACCTTTTAGCTCTACCATAGGCCGAGCCTTTGACTCTGAGATTGAACAAATGGGTGAATATGTAGTAGAAGAGTTCAAGAAAGTAAAAATTAGTCTATCTGCCTTCGAACTACTCAAGGTCCCTGCTATAAGACATGCCTTCTTTAGGATACTTAATGGGACCCCATCCTCTAAAGAAACATAGGAGACATCAGCAAAAAGGGTCACCTTTGAAGAACCTAGGCAGGAGCTTGTGAGCCAAGACCTCATTGGGAAAAAGAAAGATACTCCCTCCAATTAGCCTACGGGTAAAAAATTCACAAAAGAGTTTGATCCAAAAGGTAGGAAATTTCTCAAAGATAATCCTTTAGGCAATACCATGGGTAGGACTGGTGATAAGAACAAAGCTCAAGTGGCTCAGGTAGACACGCCTATAGGCCTCTTTCAAGGAAAATTGGAAACACCACCCTTCCTCACCACCATTCAGATATTCGAGAAGAATTTTCATAATTGCCTCATTGATTTTGGAGCATTAGCCAACATCATGCCCTTGGCCGTATGAAAAGCCCTTGGAATTACCCCCACACCTTCAAGGAAAAAGGTGATCCAACTGGAAAAAACTGAGATAAACATTGTGGGAGAAATGAATCAGATCCCGATGCAAATTGCTGCAGATCCAAGGATACAACAAGTCATTGATATTCAAGTAGTTGAAATTCCCGACGCATATGGGATCATCTTGGGATGGGACTTCACATGTTCCTTGAACATATATGCCGCTAAATATTTTTTGAATATGTGGCTGCCGTGGAAGTTACTGCCCAATTAGATCTGTATCGAGCGGGAGCCACACATGAAATTCATGATCACTAAATACAACAATTTGAATGAGGTGTTGTTTACTGAAACAGAGTTGGGTAACTATTGTCCCTTTGCATATCCAGAATAAGCCAAAATTCTAGAGGAATGAATGATTGCGGAAGTCCTCTTGGTGTAGTGTAGCCCTCCAGTTGATTTAGCTCAAATGCCTTAGAGTGCAGAGATATTGGTAGAGTCAGATGATAAACCCGATGAAGATAACAACTTGGGACTACTCAATGGTTTCTGGGAATTCATTGAAAAGTGCACAAAGGATCAACTCAGCTTGGGTGCCCGAATGGATTTTCAGGATCTTTTGCTACCAAATTGGTGCAGAATTCACAATGCTGCCCACTCCGAGTTTGATTGTTGCTTGTGCCAAATAGCGATAGAGTATGTCAAAGAATCAACTGTCCCTCAGAAGGAAACACCAAAGGAAATGCTAGCAAAACCACCCACTGTTAAACACACTGAGTTGATACTTTCCTCAAAGGTCACGAAGGTGACTACCTAGCCAAAAGGAAACGAGAGCCTAGTTGGACCTGGAGTCAAGGAGCTTTCCAGGCTTTGGCCACTTCGATTCGATGGATCCAAATCAAAACAAGGAGCTGGTGTTGGGTTCGAACTCATCATCCCAATGGGTAAGACATTTCTTGCTTCCCATAGGTTACAGTTTTATTGCACCAATAATGTAGTAGAATATGAGGCATTAGTCCATGGTATTCTTATGGCCTTAAAGAAAAATGTTAAAATGCTGCATGTTTTTGGGGATTCCAAACTTGTAGTTAAACAAGTTAGAAAATTGTATTCCTGCCATGATAGAAGACTTGCAAACTATAGGCATAGGGTTTGGGATATCTTTGAAGGTTTAGATGCATTTAATATCCAACTGATCCGAGCTTAAGAAGTTTACCATTGAGTTGACATCCACACCGTCCATCCCATATAATGTCACTCATTTTCAAGTCTTCAATGATGATAAGCACATCCTTGAATTCATCATGAGCTCCAATGTCTTCGCCACCCAAATCATTGATGAGGCTGATCCGAAAGAGGCTGAATTGGATATAGAAGGAGTTATCAACCTCAAAACCAACACGATTCCTAGAGGCATGGTTTAGCTTGAACACATATTTGATTTGGACCAGATCAGAGATCAAGATTTGTAAACTAAGAAGGAAGCCATAAGCAATCAATGTGACTCTCACAACCTCGGAACTGCCAAGGAGATCAAAAATGTTTTTATTGGAAAAGTGTGCACGCCCGAAGAAAAGAAGGGAATCATCGATGCTTTGCAAAGGTATCATGATGTAGTGGCATGGAGCTACGGGGATCTAAAGACTTATCACACCTCCATCATTACACACACAATCCATCTCAAGATAGAAGTGAGGCCATTCTACCAACGACAACGTCCTATTAATGGTTTATTGGAGCCCATCATTTACAAAGAGGTACAAAAGTTGCTTTCAAAAAGAATTATATTCCTTGTCAGGCATTCCACATGGGTGGCCAACTTGGTCCTGGTCAGAAAAAATAATGGGGAAATCAGATTGTGTGTAGATTTCTGCAATTTGAATAGAGCTTTAGAGAAAGACAACTATCCAGTGCCTTCATTGGATGAGGTGCTGCAGATTGTCAACGACTCCCAAATGATGTCTTTCCTCGATGGGTAATCCAGATATAACCAGGTTACAGTACAATATGAAGATCGTCATAAGACAACATTCACCACCAAGTGGGGGACCTTTGCCTACAGAAGGATGCCCTTCAGACTCATCAACGCTGGTGCAACCTTTCAGCACGCCATGGAAATTTCCTTCAAGGACCTAATTGGAAAGTGCATAATTATCTACATGGATGATTTAATTGTGTTCTCTAAAAGGTGAAGTGATCATGTCTCTGATTTATGCAAGGTGTTTCAGAGGTGTAGGGAGTTTGGAGTTTCCCTTAACCCAAAGAAGTGCATTTTCAGCATGACTGAGGGTAGATTGCTTGGACATATCATTTCAAAGTAGGGAATCTCCATAAACCCTGAATGCATCCAATATTTGCTAAAGATTCCACCGCCAGGTAGCAAGAAAGAATTAAAGTCCTTCAGAAAGATCAACTTTGTTAGAAAATTCATCACAGGCTTTGCTGAGATTGTCAAGCCGCTCAATGCCATGTTAAAATAGGATGCCAAGATCGAGTGGACTCCTGAAGCCAAGCAGAAATTTGAAGAAATAAAATGGGCCATTGCTGAGGCACATGTGCTCGTCGGCCCAAACTATCTGGAGCTGTTCTACATCTATTCATTTGCTTTAGAGCACTCCTGTGCTAGCATTCTGACTCAGAAAGACGAAGAGGGGAATGGGCACCCAATCGCCTTCATGAGTGCTCCTTTGAAAGATGTTGAATTATACTACCACAACATCGAAAAGCAAGAATATGCCCTCGTTAGGGGAGTGAAGAAATTTAGACATTATATCTTGCGTAATAAAGTGTTTTCCATCATCCCTGACCCAGCCGTGAAAACGCTGCTCATGCAGAATGAATTAGGCGAATGAAGAGCCAAGTGGGTCACATTGCTCCTTGAGTATGATATGGAAATCCAACTGATGAGGTTGGTGAAAGGAAAAGCACTTACCCGAACAATTGTTGAAACAACAACAGAAGTAGGACCCAAACTCACTGTGTAGCAATACTGGCTCGAGGATGTTTCCTCAGGAGAATGGTACGAGGATGTTGTCTATTATTTGCTGAAACACAAGTGTCCACCTCACTTACAAGGAGTCCAAAAACATGCTCTTAGGCTGAAAAGCAGCAGTTACATGTTGCAAGGTTCCATTTTATATAAGAAAAATTATGAAGGCATCTACTTAAGATGCCTTGGCAAGGAAGAAGCGGATCGAGTCTTGAAGGAGTTTCATGACAAGTTTGGCACTGGTCATGGATCCGGGCCTTCCACCGCACATCAGATACTAAGAGAGATATTATTGGCCAACGGTCTTTAAGGATGCTCATTGTCATGTTCGCTCATGTCACACATGTCAGACCACCACCACCAAGGAGAAGAATGTTGTTGTCCCACTGCAGCCCGTGTTGGAGGTGAGGCCATTTGCACAATGGGGTCTTGATTTCATTGGTCCGGTAAGCCCTCCATCATCTGCGGGACACAGGTACATTCTTACCGCTATAGGTTACTACACTAGATGGACAAAAGTAATTGTATGTAGGCAATGCACAACTGAGGTAGTTACAATTTTTTTGGAAAGTTTCATTTTAAATCACTTCGGTTGTCCTTATGCATTGGTGTGTGATAATAGACCTGCATTTTCTTCATTAAAATTTGCTAGTTGGGCCTTCGACTATGGGATTTCCCTCAAATTTTCATCTAATTACTATCCTCAAGGAAATGGCCTTGCTGAAACCACAATCAAGAACCTGATCACCGTGATCAAGAAACTGCTCAATAGGAATCCCAAGGACTGGCATACCCAGCTCCGATTCACCCTTTGGGTAGATTGTACTCACCACAAGGCTTCCCTTGGTGATTCCCCATTCCATCTTGTTTACGGCTTAGAGCCCATATTTTCTATTTGCCTAAAGATTCCCACTCTCTAGTTTATCAACGAATTTTATGAGGGGGGGATCATAGAGAAGCTTGGTTAGATGAGCTCTTGCATTTAGAAGAAGTACGAGACCACGCAATAGAAATTTTTTCCAAACATCAAGGCGTGGTTAAGAAATGGTGCGACTACCAAGCCAAGATCAAGGCTTTTAGAATTGTAGATTTAGTCCTGTGCTGGGACAAGGCCCATGAAAAGAAAGGGGGAAATAACAAATTCGACAAGCTTTGGCTTGGCCCCTTTCAAATAGCTAAAATTTTGGGAGATAATTCTTTTTGCCTAAAGACCTTAACTAGTGAAGATGTTCTGTTGCCAGTCAACAGGCAACACCTGAAGCATTACTTCCAAGCCTGAGCTTTGTCAAGCTCTTCTTTGTAAATATTTGTGCATAGGTTAGGATTAGGTTTCCTTTTGGTTTGTTTGTGTTTTGTTGTTCGCGTCGTTTTGCTTGTTCCCCGATTGTTTTGTTTCGAAGAGGGTGTTCTCCGCCCCATTGCGGTGGCTGTGCTCGTTCGACGAACAATTCACTTTGTTGTCCGTCCTTAGTGTTCTTTGACTAAACATTCATTCTCGACTACCGGTCCCTGAAAGTTTCCTAGGAATGATTTCCTCCTTTGAACCCTGCCTTAGAACTCAACCCTTGGTTGGATTTTTTTACGCACATCTCAGATCTTGCACAAAATGCATGATTAATTATTTCTAAAGGACTGTACAATGGCTACTATGATAGCCTAGTAAGTGAAAAATCTTAAGTTTGCTCTAGTGGCCACTATGGTTCCCAAACCCATTGTAGGCTTCAGTGCTTGCACGGTTGAGCAAAAGATAAGTGAGAAAAGAAAATATTGAAAGAAAGAAAGGAAAGAAAATAATGAAACAAAGCGACCGTATGGGTGTGTGGGTAACTCTACTAGGGCTATGGATGCCAGACCGGTAGTAGAGCAATATCCGTGCGGTCACAACAACAACTCTGCCGGGGCCATGGATGCTCGACTAGCAGCGGGGCAATGTCTGAGTTACTTTTGGTGTTGGATGGTTTATGTAGCTTGCTCGGTTGGATTGGCAGCTGCTTGTCACAGTTTCTGTGGAAAGGACTGAATTCACTACACACACTTCTGAGATGTCCTATAGACTGACCCAACTAAGGACCCTGTTCTCCTAGTTCACTCTTGGAAATCTACCCCTGGTCTGTGAAACCAGAGATTCTAGGTCCTGGATGAATACTTATCCCTAGAATGCTCGGGAGCGTTCCCCAGCAGAATTTCCATTTGTTGTGCCTTCAAAACACATGCCCCGTTTAGAACGGGGACCCCCTCTTTTCTTCACCTTCTCAGGTCATTTTGTCACTGCCTCATTTTGTGTACCCCTATTATGGTGTCCTAAATGGTCAACGTGCTTCCAAAGTCTCATCTTAAGTTGACCATGTTTCATCCCCTTCAATTTTGTCGCACTCTAGTCCCTTTCAAAGTTTCCTTGGTAGTTTGCTTATGCCAGTGGTCTTGGGGCCTAGCGGGCCCGCCCTGCCAAGTTTCCCTTGTTGGGTTTCCATCAGGTGTTCGCCATCTCAAACGGCGGAAGGCTTTCACCTTCCTGAACCCCGGGACTCGGCTTCTTGTTTGCCGCCATGTTTAAACTTGCGTTGAAAATCGACCGCCTTTTCCATTGATGGGCCCATCCTTCCAGACTTCCGTCCCATGAATTATGTGTTGTCTCCATCGTTTCAAATGATCAACCTATGACAACACTCCATCCTTCCAGACCTGGACTCCCTTTCATCGGTGATTTCCAAAATGAACTTTGAAGCGGCCACCAGGCCACGTCCTTCCGGCCTTGGGCCCTGAACCTCCCGCCGCCGTCTGAGATTTTGAACTCACCAACCCTCCTGTCGTCTATACAGGCATTAATGGGTGTATTAAATGCTAATTAGGGGTATAAAAATCTGGTCCAACCTATCATTTTCATATGTTAGGTTGGCTAGAGGAGTTCAGACCAAATTCAAAGAGGTCACTTGCTTTCGTCGCCCACCGCCCTCACATCTGCTGCTTTCGTTTGCCGATTCCTCGAGGATTTAGTTTCCCTTTTTTCTGGGATTGTGAGGTATGTTTTCCATTCTCCCTTGCTTTTTGTTTTCAGTGATTTTGTGTTGAAATGCTTAATAAATGGAGACAAAAATACATTAATCTGATAACGGAAGACCAAACCTAAAAAACCCACATGATGGAATTTTGAGAAAATCTCCTAAACATCATTTAATCCATGAACGAAACTTTGCCATGTTGGCACTGTTCTTCACATAGGGAATTTGTGCCCTCCAGACCTAGGTCTTCCCATTGCCACTAAAACTTGGAAACCGAACATCCCAACGGAGTCATGCCCCTTTCCCGGGCCCCCGACCTTGGGTTTTCTTTGGTGGATCGCCGTCGGGACTCGAAACAAATTTGTAAACTTCAACCTTGGTTCCTGGGCCTGCTCCCGTAGGATTCCATCCCCAGGATGCCTCGTCATGGTTGCTATTCCAAATGGTGGATAGGCCCCGTCCATTTGCACCCCAGAGTCTGCCTTGTATTTTTTCGTCCGAGCTAGCAAACGAGGTATCCCGAGCCCCCACTGGACCCCGTACCATGGAGTTCCATCAGTGGACTTCCACATCGATGTCGCCATTTCAAGCGACCAAATGCCCGTTGCTTTCCGCATCCCAGGTCTCAACCCTCCATTTTCTACAAAGAACATCAACCATTTGAACTTAGGTGTCCTTTCCCTCATCGGGCTTTGTCCACCGGGATTCCATCCCACTTCAGCCGACACGAAAGGGAAAAGCAGGTTCGTCTTTCCGACCCCTGGGGTCCACCCTCCTGATCGCCTAAAACTTTGCAAAGAAATATGGCGGCAAAGCTCGATGCTAGGTCCGACCCACTGGGCTGCTCCCGCCAGAATTCCATTTCCCTTTGGCTGTTCTAAACGGTGAAGTCCTGAGAGCTTTCCGGCCTTGCATCTCTGGGTGCTCCCAAAGTGATCCAAATGACCTTGGAATTGAAAATCAATCTTGACCCACGTGCTCAAATTAACCCTCTCTTGCATGAGCCTTTCAAACCATCAAAATATGAAGTCAAGAGAAGTCACATGGAGTGCCCTACCCTGTTTTCCCTTCAAAACAACATTTCTTCCAGGGATGTCCGGCCCTTCGGGCCTAGGTTATCTAGATTCCCTTTAGTAGATTACTAAAGATGTCTTGAAGTAAAAGTGTGATTTTACGAATGATATATCATCTAATTGGACGTCATTATGGGATTATGATGAACATTTGTATTTTCATGATTGTTATACTCACTATGCCCTATTTGTAGATATATGGAATCTGATGCAGGACCATCGGGGGTGGCTGCAGAAAAAGACAAAGGGAAGAAAGCAGGAAAGGTTCCTTGTTGAAAAGAGGAAAAAGACCAGATGAAGTACTAGTTCTAGGGAGAGCCTTTACATTCAAAAATCATCACGGACTGGAAGGAGATTACAGATACCAACATCGGCCACATTGATATTGATGAATTCAAGAAAAGGGTCAGGGTCCATCCTAAGACTGACAATGCAAGAATGATGAGACAAAGTTGAATTGCTAAAGCTGCAGGCTTCCCTTCATCCCTTGTAGCCCCTAAATTGGTCATGGCTTGCCGGTAGGCATATCAGCCAAAGACATGAACAATAGTTGAAAGAGATGGAAACATCCTTGCTGATATGTCAGGTGAAGTGATTACCAAGACTTCTCACATCCACACCTTTGGGGAGATGGAGATCCCAACCATAGTAGAATGTAAAGCAATGTGGGATGAGGACCCTACTGGCTACAAGAAGCTTATAAATCAGTATTGGCTTAGAGACAAAAGGGGCAGTGTCACTAAGGTTCCCCAAGAGCTCTTCTACAATGACTTCCACAGGGACTACCATGATTTGGTCACTATGTTGAGTAGAGTAATGGGCCTCCCCACTGCTGCATATTTTTAGGAATGGATGGTGTATTTCGTTGAGCAGATTCTCCATGGGGGGGAATATGCCACCACAAAGGCCTCATTCTACTGGGGAGGCATAATAAGCGACTGCTTCCATGAGCAGTTCATGAATGTCAAGAAGACCTCCAGGTTCTACATGATGTCTTATCTTGTTTACTCATTGGCTGAGCAGAGGAAGTACAGTGGATTGTTCGTGGCACCTGATGAAGAACCAGGTTGAGCATTGAAGGTCTATGACATATATCCCCAGCTCCAATTCAGGAATTTCAAGGAGTATTGTAGGGTGAATGATGCTTTCGTCGGTCACATCATCAGATTTCTTGGAGGGGATTTTGAAAGGAGGGTCTCTCATAGTGCTTAGACATTCTTGAAACAATATGCCTTCTTATTCATTTAGAACCCCAAGTTCACATATATTCGTGCCCAAAGTTTCATAGAGAGGCCAAATAAACTTCCTCGGTACCCCAATGACCGAATTATACTATTAGAGATCTCACAGAAGCTACAACATGTGCATTCAGTCCTTGGCAGTAGACACTTGGTAGGAATCCTTTATCCCTTAACTTTTGGTCAGGGGATGTACAAATTTCAAACCTCACAGTGTGTTGAGAATTCTGAGGAGTTGACAGAATATTGTTTTCGCCTACACACTGCTCGCCCACGGATTGACCCATATGGGCATGCAAGGAAGGAACTAGGGCCAGGGTATGCCCATTTGCATCACGTCGAAGATTTTTGGGAAAATTTACAAGATGATAGGGAAGTGCACGCAAGGCATTACATGCGAATGACTATGTACTTTGTAAAAAGAGTACAACTATTTCCTATACCTAATCAAGTTGAAGAAGATGAAAGCACCATCATGGACCCTAGGTACAATGCAGTCACTAACTTGCCGTTTCCAGCAATAGATTGGGATGAGCAAGAGGTTGATGACCTCAATATTATAACCAAGCCAATTGTGGCTTTTACCAAAGAATGGGTTAATAGACAAGTAGCCCAATTGAAGCAACAAGGGGTTTTTCTAACATATGAGGGGCTCAAGAGTGAGCCTAGTGCTATAGAAGATGTTGCTGCTACAACCTTAACAAGAGGGACATCAAAATCTCCTCTGATCACAAGATTGAAGAAGAGGAAAGGGATTGAGGAGAGTAGTCACCAGATCTAAAGGTATATTTGAGAAAATATTTGGAAGGTTCACCCTCGAAGAGGCACAAATGGATGGGAAGCATCACAGGACAACCAAAAATTCAAGAGGATCCCCTTCACGAGGGTGAGGAAGAGAAAATAGATCAGCCAAAATCTCCTCCAGCTCTCTCGGTTTCCGCTACTCTTCCCCCCTTTCCCAAGCCATGATTGCCACATCCCCACCGACAGTGGAAATCTTGATCCATCTTGCTTCCTCTCTGCCAGCCAGGCCCATGATATTGGTTGACTCCTCCTCTACCACAACTTCTCCACTTTCCTCTGCCTCCATGTCGCCCATTACATCGCTTCCATTGGAAACAAAAACAATACCAATGCCCGCACCCACATTGCTAGAGGCTTTGTCGCGGCACATGCAGAATGCCCGCTCTGAGATTTCCCAAATATTTTTGGGTCCCACCATCCAAGTTGCATTAGCATAGGTCCTCACCAGTTCTCTACCCTCGAAACCTCCAACGGGACCACCAGCAATGGAAGCCACAATGCTAATCTCTGAGGAATGGGAGAAGTGGGAGATGGAGACTTCAAAATCATCGGAGGGGGAGGCCGATGAGTACCATGAACATCCAGAATATGAACACCTGCTAATTGATAGGGTGGTCTATGAAGAAGAAGAAACATGATCTTCCAAAAGTTGAGATGAAGAAGAGGATGCCGGTGGAAAAACTATCATGCAAACATTTGATGATGATCTTGAGGAGGAAATGGCCCAACAATTGAAGGACGTCAGAGAGGAGGTAGAAAGGTCACCTCCCAGAGAAGAAAGACGAGAAGGTGACAAGACAATAGAAAATGTGGAGCTCCCTACAGGGAACAACTGGAGAATGTGTCACCTCCTCATAAAGAAGAAGATAATGTAGAAGAGGAAAAACCTGAAGTTGAGATTCAAGCTGACAAAAGCCTCAAAATTGAACAACCTGAAGAGCATGTGCATAAGGATGAACAAGATGAAGAAAGGGAAATAAAGGAAACTAAGAAAGAAGAAAGTCCCAGGGAACAATTTCCTACTAAGCCTCCCATCAAACTCCTTGTGTTCATCCAAGACTCCAATGAGGAAGAAGGAGAAAAAATTAAAATGGATGAAAAGGCTCCCAGAGATAAATAAATAGAGATCCAAATAAAGGAGGGCGAGGGTGATCATGAATCATCTAAGGGAAAATATGCTATGCCTGAATGGATGGAAAGGCAGCTTGGGAAAAAAAATCCTTCCCCAAAGGATCCAAAAGCAAGACTAGAGGCTATCTTAGCACAAGCTCAGATCACTACAAAGAAAGAGAAGCCAAAAATCAGATCCAAGGTGATGATGGACGCTTCTGGGTCCCGAACTGTGCAAGTAGCAATGCCAGTGGTGGGAAAAGAAGGGATAAGCTATAATGTCTCCACCATTGATTTGGGAACAACTACCAGAGAGCAAAAAGTGGAGCACCTCGAGGAGTCTGTTGCCATAGTAGTGCATTTGATACAACTGGATAAGGTTTCGAAAGAAGAGTTTAAGGCACAGGTAGCTGATCTGACAGCTTACATCCAACAATGTTCTTCAACTAAAGAAATTCCTACCATGTCCATGGCTCCACTACAACTGTTGTCCAAGGAACAAATTGATAAGCTGGAAAAGAGGAAGAGTTTGGATAGAACTATAGAAAGCTGGTTCTGACAGGTTCTATACGTTGGAAATATGGGCATCGCTCGGGCTATTCGAATAGCCAACAAGTTCTTGGACTTACAACAGTCTCTTGAGATCACAAAAAAACTTTGTACCGACTTCCCAGTGAGATATGAGTCCACATAACTAAAGATTGAAGCTATTCTCAAGCTGCCAAGCACAACATGGGAAAAGGTGCTCACGTTCAAAAAGGATGATCATTGGCTGATGGATGTATGGATGTGGGACTTTGAGAACCAAAAAGAAAGATTGGAGCAGGTGATCGATAAGGTGGATCTAGATATTGAGTGGGTCAAGGAATTCAAAGTAGATTGCATCTGATACTTGAAGCTAATGATAGGATATGAAATGATCGTTGTACAAATGGACCCAGATAAAGTAAGACCCCACTTCCATAAGAGGATGTAGGACGGGATGTCAGAGGAAATAACCACATATTTCATGAGTTTTTCCACTCGAGCTTTCGCCTAGTCAAAGCTGTTCTGGGGCCACATTGCTAAGTATGAGGAGGATTGGGAAAAGCTTTTCGAGCAATCCAAAGAGTGGATTTATCAAGTGTTGCGATCCAAAATCATAGATGTTGATAAACTCCAGCCAGTAATTTTGACATTCGTGGAGTATGCAGGTTTGAAGAAGTAGGAAGGAAACCCTATCATTAGTGAAGAGATTCTAAAGGAGTAGCTACAACAAAAAGGCAATCAACAAAAAGACAAAATTCTATGGTGCTATCACTAGAGGACAAAATAGGGATAAGGACAAAGTTGTATTTTAAATTGTCATATATTGGGGGGTAGGTAGAACCCTAATTTGTAGTAAATATTGGCCACACAATGAGAGTAAATCTTGGCCATTCGTTCTACTTTTTGGACACTATAAATGGGGGGGTCTTCTCTCATTTTCAAGAGAGTTGAGTTGTTGTAATGACATGCTGCAAAAATTTCTAATGAAAATACATTGACTTGGTGCATTTTCTGAGTTTTCCACATGAATCATGATTTAATCTCCCATTGTTAAATGCTTTAGTTAGATTTACACTACTGTTCTAGTTAGCTTTAAATTTCTTAAATAGATTTTTGTAATGTTGTTATGTGATTGTAGAAATTTCTGCTGTGTTGATGCCTTCCAGTCCATACTTTTTGCCATTTGCTGTTGGTAAATGATCTTGTAAAGTTAGCCTAGGATGAAATTTGAAGCTGATTTTAAACTTTTATCTTTATTCATGCATGTATGTGGTGGATGAATGGTAAAATATCTGCAGACCTTGGAAGATAGCACATATTTCATGATACTATAGGTTTCTTGGTTAAGTGGAATCCTATTTGAAGGAAGCTGTCCATAGTAGAACCTCCATGATCACTTTTCATAGTTAGTTGTAGATCCAAGAACCTTCCCTCTTCCCTGCTCCATTTCCTTTGTTTTAGAAACAACCTGTGCTAAGGTTCATTGCACATTGTAAAGCCAAAACTTAAGGAAAACATTGAAGTTTTAGATTAAAGTTCGAACCTACAACAATGTGCACCTTAACTTCCATCTCAAAAACTTCATATTTTAAGATCCACTTCACATCCAGCTATGTACATCCACCCTATGATTACCAGAAAAATCACATCAAACATCAATTAAGGAATTCCATGCAAGTCATGACCTGACACCCGAGAGACCTTGGGCAATTTTCATCAACTTGTTGTTGGAGGTTTCCTTTCAAGAGAGGTAGTGCACCTACGCACTGCCTGTGTTGAGAAAGTGTGCAAAAACACCCATCAACAGGGGGTAGTTAGTAGTCACAACAACAAAGAGGGATGGAGCTAGGGTAGAGATCAGCCGTTTGTAAAAACTGTTGGATGGAGGAGGGGAGGAGATGGGGGAGCACAAATGGTTGTGATGATGGCGAAGTGAGATCAACTTTGAGCAGATGTTGCAAGACTAAGACTGCGGCGAGATAGCACTCAATAGTTCATGTTGGGAGATAGGCTTGCATATGCATTCTCCAAGGTCACTAGAGCTATTGGAGAGGTTGAGCACTGGAGGAGTCTATATGAGTAGGTTATGTCAGCAAATTAGAGGGTGGCTAGTTTTACCATTAACAACAGGTCACATTGGCCAGTGTGATTAGGATTGTTGGTTAGCATGGGACCTCCACAACAATGAATGAATCTAACAAGTCCCTGGATGACTTTGGAAGTTGCATTGCATGACACTCCTACAACATTTCATTAGTATGTATAATAGAATGAATATAGCATAATAATTCATGATATATTAAAAACTCGATGTGGTATTTACAACATGTATTATGAATATTAATAGGTACACAATAACATGGCTTACAAGATTTAAAAGCCCTCTGTGAGATTTTCAAATTTGAACGTGCTTCACAAAATTTTTTGTACAATATTGTTTGGCTACATTCCAAGAAATGTTTAGGATGCGGTGTGCGATCTCGATTGTCAATTCTTAACTTAAAAAAATCCTTTACATTCGGGGATACTCTAGATTGAGAGTGCCAAAAATTTTCAATTTCATTCTTTACATTATTGGTTATCTTCTTATCAACATGTGGAAGCCTCCCACTAAAATCCCATGTATCATTTTGAAGAGGACTATTGAGTCTTCCTCTTCTTGAGAGTGCTCTAGAAAATGTTTTACGATTTAGATTTAAATCAATACAAGTTTGTCTCATTAAACAAGCCTTTCTCAAATGATGGCTTACTAGTGAGGTTGTTATCACTCTACAAGAAGCTCTTTTATCATTTTCCTTACTAGTCTTTCCAAAAGAAGTTAGATCATTAAATTTTTTTTTTACAATAATGCTATTTTTTTTCTAACTTTTTAGTAACACAAATCTTCAATTTATTTAATAATGGTCTCATTTTGTAAGACTTTAGCAATTGCATAGAAAGTTGAGATTGTTGGTTAATGTCTTACTGGAAAGTATTCATTGAACATATCGGTAGCCCACAACCGAACCGTTCGTGATGAACTTTTTCCATCGAGATTATCTATTATGTTCTCATCTATTTCAAGAAACCATTTACAAGTTCTTGAATGTTTAGAATTTTCATTTAATTCATTATAAATAAATGGATATAGGAATTCATTTTCTTCTTTGAAAATATCCTCTCTTCTTGCATAATTAGGAGATGCATTGACATTCATTGTTTCATTTTCACCTATTTCATGTTCAACATTAATATTTTCAACCGAGTGCTCAACATTTCAAATTTCATTTTCATGCTGAACATTTTGTACCTCATTTTCATGTTGTAAATTTTCAATTTCAAATTCTTCTTCAATATTTTCAAATTCAATATCATGGTCACTTTGAATTTCACTTAAAGGTAAAGAGGAGCCTTCTCCTTGAAGATAATTTGATGTACCTATTCTTTCCAACCTCTTCCTTTCTCTATCTTTCTCTCTACTTGTCTTAATTTCTCTCGCTTGACAATTTCTATTCCTTTTCACTTTTTGATAACCATTGCTTCCCATTTTCCCAACCTAAACAAGTGCGATATGATTGAAAGAATAAAATTTTTGTGAAAAGGAGTTCTCAAAAAGTGAATTATTGTTTGTAATGCACAAAAATCATGATATTCCCAACAAAGCAGAGAATGTGGGGGCTCTTGGAATAAACAAAATTGACTTTTATCTATTTTGTCCACTCTCACAAAATGGATATCCATTTTGTTAAGAAAAATAAATATCCGTTTTGTTAAGGAAAATTAGAAAAATGGATATCCATTATTTTAAGCTTGTTATATTAATATAAAAAACATAATATTTTATTCATATAATATATTAATATGGTATTTATTATAATATTATCTATAATTATAATTATATATGATATTAATATATAATATATAATATATTATATATATTAATGTATTTTAATATATATTATATACTGTATTATTATTAAAAAATCTAGAAAAAGAAATGGAGATAGGGAGAGAGAGAGGTAAAGAGATTTAGGGAGGAAGGGAGGGGTAGGTGGAGTTAGAGAGAGGGAGAGAACACCCTCTAACCTCATCTTAAACCATAAGCCATACACTCTAAACCATTCAATACCCTAAATACCCTATATCCCTCCTTCCCTCTCTCACCCTACCACTCCCTATCTCATTCCTTCCCTCTCTCACCCTCCCACCTTACAATCCCTATCTCCTTATCTCTCTATCGCCATCCCACCCTACCAATCCCTATCTCCTTCTCTCTCTCTCCCTCCCATCCTACCAATCCCTATCCCCTTCTCTCTCTCTCTCCCCCTCCCACCCTACCAATCTCTCTCTCCTTTCTCTCTATTCCTCCCACCCTACCACTCCCTTCTTGTCTCCCTCACACCCTACCAATCCCTATCTCCTTCTCTCTCTCTCCCTCCCACCTTACTAATCCATATTTCCCTCCTTCCCTCTTTCTCTCCCTCCCTCTGCCATACCTCCTCGCCTCCTTACCTCTCCCACTCCTATTCCTCTCTCTCTCTCTCTCTCTCTCTCTCCTGCCTCTCCTCCTCTCTCTCTCTCTCTCTCTCTCTCTCTCCACCCACCCTGATCCCTATCTTTCTCTCCCTCCACCTAAAAAGTCTCTACATGTCCTTCTTTCTTTTTTGTTCACACACTGCCTCCCTATCTACGCCTCATTCCCTCTCACCCTCCTGCCCAATCCCTATCTCCTTATCTCCCTCTCTCCCTCCCACCCTAACAATCTCTATCTCCCCTCCTTCCCTCTTTCACTCCCTCCCTCTATCCCTCCTACCATACCACTCCCTATCTCCCTTCTTCCCTCTTTCTATCCCTCCCACTATCCCTCTCTCTCTCCCAC